>CM044011.1:24070630-24523130 GCA_024085815.1 Flaveria linearis
CATAATTACGCAATAATAATTACACAAGTTATACGCACAACGCATATATTTTTAAAAATGTTTTTTTATAAAAGAAAATATATATCAATACTATACTCAATTAAATAGGATAATATGCTTGATTTTATGGTGTATTTTTAAAAAAAAATAATGACTTATAAAAAATTTATATGCGTTTAAAAGAACAGGAGGAATTTTAAAAAAATCAACATATGTAGGCAATTTTCAAATCTACCCCTCCAGATGCATTTTGAGTAATTATTCTATCTTTAATCTAAACCGTCCATCAGTTAGATCATGGTTGTTATCACTTGTACACTTAGCACAAATGTTAATTTGTACCTTAAACTTTCTCTCTTCTCTCTCTCTCTCTCTTCTCTATATATATATATTATATATATATTATATATATATATATATATATATATAGGGGAGGGTTCATGAGAGAAAACAAAGTTATGTGAAAAACCAAAGAAAATCACACAGAAACCAATAACATAATTCATGTATTTTTATTATTTTAATTGTTAAAAGGTTAATTAAGCTTTTGTTACATGAATGTTGAACATAAATACGAGAATGAATAGTCTTACGTATACGTAACACTATGTCGAATGAAAAACGGTTACGTATACGTAACCTATATGTGACGATGTGTAAAACCATGCTACGGTTTTTCAATTGATCCATACCCTTATTTATATACACACACAAATATAAAGGGTAGTGATAAAAATTTATAAGTTATGTGACCGGTTTCATTGGTTTTCTCTAGTTTTCACATAACTTTGTGGTTTTATTAGGATCCATCTCTCTCTCTCTCTATATATTATATATATATATATATATGTTATGATCATTACAAAATAATTTATTATTTTCAAAACCACAGAACCATGGTTGATATAAATGTAAATTAAGTTTTGTGATACTTGAGTGGTTTTACATATGTGTATATCGTGCATGAATATAAACTATGTAAAACAACTACGGTCATGATCATTACAGAATCACTATTTATTTCTATAACTAAAATAACCATTGATTTATAAAAATAAATTATGAACCATTGATTTACATAATGTAAGCTAAAGCTGATGATATTAGTTGGGTCAGGATCACTATAAAGCTAATGTTTATTTAGAGGTAAAAGAACCATTGATTTACATACATGTAAGTTAAGTCCGATAATACATGAGTTGTTTTACATATGTGTATATCAAGATGAATAATAAACTATATAAAATAATTAAATATTACTAGACTTAACTTATATTTATGTAAATCAGTGGTTCGTAATTGCAATTACACAAACTGATATGTAAATCGATTTGTTAGGATAAAAGTTGTAAAATAGACTCTTGAAAATTCCAAATCTACTTGGAGGTCATATGAGGTCTATCCATCGAAACATTACATGTATTGATTGAAAAAAATAACTTTCTTCACGCAAAAGGAGTATGAATAAGTGTTTCTATCGTTGAACTAAATGATGAGGTAAGGAGAAGTAAACAATGAGATAAGAAAAACCAAACACTTGAATAAAAGGTCTTACTGATTATTTAACACGAGAATTCTTCTGACACTTTCTTTCAAGTCAAGAATGTAAAATCGATACTTTAATCCGCTGCAGATGTCACCATGAAAGAAGTAGATATGAATATGAATATTATGTGTTTTTATCTTTATTACATAATAATATAGACGTATATTAAAAATAATTGCAAGAATATATCTCCATTTAAAAAATAGTGTAGTATTTAAATTTGGGTTAATTCAAAAGTATTGGGTAGATCTTTTAGTTATGTAATTCTTATTATTTTTACATTAATGCGGAACACTTAAAAGTTTTGGTTCCCTAACTAAAAATATATGAGTAAATGCCTGCATATTTTTTCGTTAATGGCTTAATGCACAATTCACAAAGATATGAAAATTAATTACATTTAATCGGCATTTGTTGTATAAATCTAAGTCACATTTGTGTCATTAGTATATAATTTTTAGGTTTATTTAAAATGTTTCAAGTAGATTTTTTTATTATGTAACTTTTAATTTGTCAAATATATTAAGATAACGTAATAAGCCTGGTCTCACTTCTAATTAGGACAGACGGATTCGACTTGGAGAGAGTCGGTGATGCTGAAACGAAGGAAACTTGCCATCATCAGTAACATGGAATTGACACCTAGATCAGGATCTATCATCTACGACAACACGTTATTGTTTAAGATAGTCATTGAACAACTATATGATCGTTAAAAAGTTTAGTTTTGTTATTTCTAAAAGATAAACCCGAATCCAATTCAAATCTTCATATTTTGCATAACGTTCGCAAATGATTCTTTCTCAATATCAATCTTAATCCTCGTCTCTCAAATCTTTCACACTACTTCAATGAATTCAACTTCTCGTAATATAAAAAACCGGTTAAAACCAAAACAATGCAAAGATCAACCCAATTCTCGCGAAACCATCCGCAATTCAACCCACAACCAATCAACCATACTTCTACCCTTAAAATAGCCCAAGGCAAAGATCAAACCCAATTCGACGAAGAAATGCCCCACCCTTTACTCATACTTCTATAAGGAAGAAGGCAAAACCATGAGTCAGCAAATAAAAAGGCTAAGGATTGATCAACATCAAGAAGATTGGAATAAAAATGATACGAGTGGTGTTGAAAGCGGATCCTTATACCTAAACGATATCTACAACAAGAAGTTTACCGATCGGCAAAGTGGTGAATCTGGAAAGGACATACAAAGGTGACACAGAGTACATAAGAAGCTTATGAAATCAAGGCTCAGTCACTTATCTACATGGGATGTTCTTAAAGATCATATGATATGGACTGTATGGATGTTGAGTGTGCTCACCAATCAACAATATGAAAAAAAAAATACCTTAATCAAACATGTACACAACGTCTACAAAAGCTAAATTTCCCATCGACCTCAACGAGAGAAGATGAGGCCTTTCCCACCTATAAGAGCCGCCAAGGTTGTAGTTAGGGGATTAGGTTTCTAAAAGGCCCCAGCTAATCAGACGCCCTGTCAGGTTATCTGGACGCCCTTTGACTTTTTTCACGGCCCGTGAAGAGCCTTACGGGCGTATGGTTTTCGAAAATTAATTTTCACATCTTTATACGCTCACGGGCTGTGAAACACAATACGGCCCGTAAGCGTCCATACCACGGCCTGTGAACAAGTTCAATAACGGCCCGTTAGTTCTCTCACGGGCCGTAGTAGTCCTTCTGAGAATTCTTTTCTCGATTGCGTGCATTTTAAATTTTATAATTATGTGACGTGACGTATTATTCCTTGATTCGATTTAAGATTCTATATAAAACGTTATATATATTACTTGTTATATACGGTTAGTGAGAAAACGAAACAGTAAATGTCTTCTCGTAGAGGTAATAGAAGGCGTCAAAATGGTCCTCTTCAACTCACGAGATATTGTGGAAAGTATTCCTAATCCAATAGATAACCATAATTGGCAGAACGGGAGGAATTGGTCTCAAAATGTTATTCACTTTATACGTAACGGTGATTCACAACATGTAGGGTGTATTACATGGGTAATTCCGATATTCAGTTACAATTTTGGCCGTGACTTACTCGAAAACGTGTCTTTAGGTACAGGAGGTAGTGATAAGTTACTTAGTTTATTAATTAGTAAAAATGAACATGGATTAAATGGTTATTAGAAATGAGGTATCAAAAAACAAATCACTAATAAGAAAGAAATTTATTATACGTTAGAAATTCTAACAAAAAAAGTTGTATTTTATAGCATGTTCGGGCGTGGGACATAGACTCACAATGGGAGATACGAAGATATAGTAGACGAAGAGTTCTCGGGTAGTGATCGTTGGACGATTCTCCCATTTAAGTGGTTTAACTTAATATACTCGGGGTCCGTGTAATGGTAACGAATATGGCGACGGGAGTGACTGTCTATATCCCACGTTATGGGAAAGTTGATACGGTAATACGTTTTCATGTTTTACAATAAAAATCATGAATTTATAACCGTGAATAAATTGTTTTGTAGGTTTACGTACCAATGGACAGATGACGAAGAAAGTTGGTATCTTTTTAAGATTTCTATGGACTCACTACAAGTTCATATATATTCTCCATACGAATGCGACCAAATACGTGTGATGATTCATGGTGCTCATCGTAATGCCCGAACGATTTTCGTACAATCGAATCGTACTTTTTACATTTTCTGTCACGTACAATATTGGCAGCACTCCGGACAAGAAGAAATCGAAGAACTGGTCGTATCGGTGAAAACCGTTTGGCCTCCTAACGCCGGTCAATTGGTCGAGATTCGGGAGTTGTAATTGTATGTTATTGCGTAGGTTGGTTCAAAATAGATCTTTTAGAGTGGCAAGAGGTTAACTTTCAGGATGCTTGCTTTAGATTCGAAGATTTATGGCAGTGAACTGTATTCTAGACGTATAACGTAGAAAAGTAATTAAATATTTTATTAAAACATAAACGTTTAGTAGTACACTTTATTAAAAACAATAATCCGTTATTATCACACAATAATAAAAACCATAATTTTAATCTTCTTGATCTTTATAAAAGATCCAAGCCGCCAAAATGGTTAAAGAAATTCCAAATGCTCCCGAATCTTTCTTGAGTTGTTGTCATAATATCCGTATCATTCCATAACGTATTTCGATTGTTGTAAACATCTTTGTAGAGCTGGTGAAATGTCGTGACCTTCCTTCTCAAGTCAAACCACTTGTTGCTAAGTTCACGAGTGGTGCGATATTCTTCACGTTGAGAATTTGATGAAAACGTTTGGTGACAATAACAACTCATTTTCTCGCCCACGTTACTTGCCCAATCAACTAATTCTTCACGAGATGAGGAAAACCTAAAAAAATTATTTTTAGTTAGTTAATACTAAATGAAAGTAAATTAAATATGATGTATCTTATAACCTGATTCGTGTCGTATAAACCTCTTTTACCGGAACCAGAACCGTCATTATCACCGCTGCTATCGCCACCGTTATCACCCCGTCATCGTC
This sequence comes from Flaveria linearis, assembly GCA_024085815.1. Classification (NCBI taxonomy): domain Eukaryota; kingdom Viridiplantae; phylum Streptophyta; class Magnoliopsida; order Asterales; family Asteraceae; genus Flaveria; species Flaveria linearis. The sequence goes on from CM044011.1 coordinate 24,075,689, forward strand.
GCCGTCATTCCGCCGTAATTGGACGCGAACTGTCCTAAATAGTTTGAAGCTCCATCATCGTAATAACCGTAACCCTCCTCAGGGTAATAGTTAGATTCCGAACCGGAATAAATAGTTGCTATACCAGAAAGACATCGTAACGTTAAATATTATTTCAAATTTATCGTAGAAATTTGAATTATAAAATGAATTTATAAACTAACGTTTATATAGTAGTTCACATGGAATATTACATCCCGTCACATAATTAACACGAATATCGAGTAATATTACGTCATATCAAATAACGTAATAAATACAAAATTACACGACTATCGAGGAATATTACGTCATATCAAATAACGTAAATAAATACAAAATTACACGAAAAAACCAGGAATAAATATACTCGTCAAATTATTAAAGGTGAAAATAGGACCGCTAAAGCAGTTCACGGCCCGTAAGTGAAATGCCAAAACAGGCCGTGAAACGCTTAACGGCCGTGAAAAAAATTAGACCGTGAAACACCTTCACGGGCCGTTACGTTTTTGAATGACTGATTTGACTGCATGACAGTCAATACGGCCGTGAAGGGCCTTACGGCCCGTAAGTAGGGCGTCCGAATATCCAAAAGGGCATCTCTTTAGTAGGCCCTTCTAAAAAGTGACTTAGGCTAAATATCAGTACTAAGGGGCTGTTTGTTTTGATCTGGCCGTTTGACCAGGATGACTAGATGACTGGTAGCCGGTCAGCCTGTTTGATGTGCTGAAAACCATTTTGACCGGGTCCTTTAAGTCCGCCCAGACCTAGATTTGAAACCATTCTGACCAAGACCCAAATCCAGCTGAGTCGTCCTACCCGGAGAAGAAAAGGGTCGACCCCTTCACACCGACTTCACCCCTGCTCCTCGATCGTCGGCGAGCCCCTCCTCCACCAAAACCCCACCGCGTGACCCCCACCTCCCCACAAACCTCCACCGTCGGTGTGGCCTCGTTTGGATCTGTGGTTATGGTGATTGTGGGGTTTGTACATGGTTTGAATCTAGGGTTTGTGATGAATTACAATCAGTGAAGAAGTGAAGATGAAGATGAAGATGAAGATGAAGATGAAGATGAAGATGAAGAGGAAGATGAAGATGAAGATGAAGATGACCCTTTTTATATTTTGGTTCATATTTTGTTGCTATTGTTTTCAGTTTTCCTATACAATTTCATCAAGATTCAAATTATCTATTATTAATAAAAAATAATATTTTTATAGAAAAAAAATGGATGTTTCATTTATAGTAAGGATAAATTGTCACGCAAGAGAAATTTGTACTTGTGTGATAATTATCATGTGTGATGATAGAATTATCACGTCGGAGAGGTAATAATCACGCAAATGATCTGAGCAACACGATTGAATTTTAAGCTATTATGTTATTTTTAAAAATTGGGCTATTTTTATTGGTTACACAAACTAGTTAATTCAATCTCGTCAGAACTACAGGGCAATATGGTTAGTTTTATCATTTAGCAGAGTTAGTCAGATATTGAATCAAACAGTCAAGTTTCAGTCAGATGCAGACTCAGTCAGAACTTCTAACTGGGTCAGTTTCTAACTCAGTCAATCCTACTGAGTCAGCAATAATCAAACAGCCCCTAAATCTCAACTCACTCCCTTAAAGTTCTCAACCCTAAATGACGACTCACATCTCAACCTTGATCTTTTAAGTCTTCTACAACAAAAGGTGAGTCATAAGTCCAATCCTAAAACACATTCTCTTGAGAGATTGTTGCAAGTCGTTGCAACATCAAAGAATTTCAAAAGGAAGATGATCTCTCACAAAGAAAGAAACATTTACGATGACTATCTTTGCTTCAACTCTTCAAGTCTTTGTTACTTCGGCAATAAAATATTTCATAGACTTCTTTGAGGTTATCGACTATTGTGCTTGTGTATTTTTATCATTAAATAGATACATATATAGATCCAGAAAATTTTAATAAAAAACTCGATGACTAAACAAATCAAGTTTATCTATTTTCATTGTTGGATTAACAATCAATAAAGAATCCCTAGAATAGGGATAATCATCCTGATCTTGTAGTTTTCTAGGATCGAGACAAGTATTACAACTATTTAAATTCGTCCTTAACATTGCTTTTTGTTTTTTGTTTCGTATTTATATCGTAATGGAAACATAACTTATTACTTGTTGCTCAAATGAATGTGCAGCATCTAGAATTTAGAAGCATTGTAGTTTGATCGTGCGTCTAGGGCCATAGAATTCTTATATGTTTGTGACATACATAATGAACCTAAAAAGACTACCTTTTGGGTTTCCAATTAATATACGCTTGATTGTGTTCGTTTATATTCACTAAGTTTGTCTGTGTGCATGTGTTGATGTTCGCTTACAACATCAATGAACTAAGAAAAACCGAAGACAAACAAACTCATTTTCTAAACGAACATACAGAACAAGAAAATTTATTAGTTAAATGTTCATGATCACAAGTTTATTCGATATAAAGTTTTAACAAGCATACATACTTGACCAGTGTCCTTGGGTTCAGCTGTATGTTTACGCCTAACTACACACATGTTGGTAAAGGAAGACATGATAGCAGCAACAACGGTGTTGGGAGGTAGAGCATTTAAATCACATTCTTCACCGTCACTAATTTTATTTTTTATTTTAATAAAATCATATTTTTTTAAAACATTTATTAGTATTTTTTATCTCTGCTCCACTCAAACCACTTTTAAAAAATGATTAAAAATCAATAGAATAAGCAATGTCTTACCAAATATACAAGTAAACAGAACTTTCTCCCTATTTCATTCACAACCACTCACGAACAAGTAATTCTACTATTTGTTATGATCTTAAGAAGTCTGTAGAAAGAATAATATCTTTCCCACAACGATTATATGAAACCAGGACCATTATATAACCTTAATATTGCGCCCAAATGACGAGGTCATCAAATTTCAAAATGAAGTGTTGTATTCTTTAGCATTTAAGGTTAAAACTCAGTTACAAACAAAGATTTACCCGGAATAATCAAACAAATAATTGTTTGAAAATACTCCATATTTCCTACGAAAAGGTTACCAAGGATGAAATGCAATTCGATTATTTTCTTCTACCAGAAAGAAAAGGATGATGCCCTTCTAGATGTGAAGTCTACTCAAGTTAAAAGCTATAGTAGTACATAAGTTCACCAAAGGGATTCTAGAAACATCCAACGAAAGATATGAAACCACCAGCTATCATACAGAATTACCAGGCATCTATCGGTCGATCTGGGCACCTTCAAGGTGGTGCTGTACAATGTATGCCTTTTTCTGCAGACCAAACAAGTGTCATAAGCCTCAAATTTCTGTATGATTGCTACAATAAGCCGAAAAAATTAAAAAAAAGGGTAAAACAGTTTACAACAAAGACATAGATCTAGGCTAATGATTTGAGTAGACTGAAATAAAATTAAGGATGAATGTATTCTCATGGCATACTGCATACCTAGACTGCAACTGGTGAAATCTATTGATTATTGGTTCTTTCCATTGCAGCAAGTCCATGGATCTTCATGCTCGTTTTAGTGGAGGTCCTTCTTGAGTTTTTTCAACTCAATCCCTTGTTGCGAAAATTAAAATTTAATAATAATAATGATAATACTAATAATAATAATAATAATTAATAATAATAATAATAATAATAATAATAATAATAATAATATAATAATAATAATAATAATAATAATAATAATAATAATAATAATAAATATTATATTATTATTATTATTATTATTATTATAAAAAGATAAATGACTTTGATCACACCAAGTAACATCATTTGATGTGTGTAAATAAACTCATATTGTTCGAGCTTCTAACCTTATGAAGTTTTGCCCACCATTTCTCCTAGAAGATGAACACAACATGAGCCGACGATATTATATAAAATAATATATATATATATGTATATTATATATATATATATATATTACATATATATTGTATATTATATATATATGTATATATTAATATATATGTATATTATATATATAGTATATTATATATATATGTATATGTATATTAGTATATTATATATATATATGTATATATATATATATATGTATATTATATATATATGTATATTATATATATATGTATTATATATATTGTATATTATATATATATGTATATTATATATATATGTATATTATATATATATGTATATATATATATATGTATATTATTATATATATATATTATGTACATTATATGTATATTATATATACTAGTTTTTCCACCCGCGCTATGCGGCAGGACTGTACAATGACACTAACGTGGTAAAGCGTGTGTTTGTAGACTTTTAACCAGCGCACAAAATCATTATGTGTGTTGACCCGATAATACTAAAGTTTTAATGTCTCGTATATTTTCACGTATAAACCACTAAAACATGACCTAAAAATAAAACGATGATCTCATTTAAAATTTTTCCAAAATAAAAGAAACCCAACATAAGAGGTAGCGCGCCAAGAATCAAAATTAATAATGACTACGTGAGACTCGCTATCACCCTAGCAACAACCTTTGTTTTGTCAATAACCTAAAAAAGATAAATTAACTTACTTTTAAGAGGTAATAACATATAAATTAATTATCATATACAACATTAGGCAAAGGTTGGCTACTGTGGTGGAAAATAATTTTTTAAAGAGTTTAAATGTTTAATTGTTGAGATGACTATATAATGTTTTCTGTATTTTACAATAAAGATTTATTAAAGTAAAATCAAATTTATGGATAACTGAAAATCAAAATGAGTTATGCATATAGTTGTTTCATATTGTGACATAAAAAAATCATCACTCATAGATCCATCTTCTATCACACAGAGTCCTTTCTTCTCTCTCTCTCTCTCTCTCTTTCTCTCTCTCTCACTCTACATCTCACCTACAAGCTTATTTTCAAAGTTTTATTCTCCGTTTCAGTTCCGTTGGCCGGATTGCTCCCCGCAGATGTCACCGTCGGCCGACCATTCTCATCCCTTGTTTGTAGTCATGCGTAGGCTAGTGAGATCAGTTACATCATTAATGGTGACCATGGTGCATCCTCGTTGGAAGAGTTGAAGAACAGGCGGCCGGCAAAACAAAGGTGGGTTGAATACAGTACTGGGTGGCAGCGGATTGTGATGGTACATCACAAACCGCCGGAAATCGCAGGAAACGACTCTTGCTCCTTTTCTCTGTACAGTAAAGAAAATCATGGTTGGAGTTATATCAAATGCTTTTCATCTGCTAGGGAGAGGTGGTTGTGGGTTGTGATGGCTGCATTGCCGCCGATGGGAACGCCGGAAAACGACGGCTGTCTCTCTTGCCTTGCCTGGTCGTGGCGTTGCGCTAACACACATAAGTGGAAGAAGTGGAGTTAAGAAGAGGAAAGTGAGATCGACAGGTGGTGGACAACTGGACATAGCAAAAGAAGAGGAAGGTGAGACAGACAGGTGGCGGTGACAACAACAAAGAGTTGTACACTACGCAGACATGGAGGTACTGTTAGCTACAGTACGTACATTATATTATATATATATATGTATATATATAATATATGTATATGTAGATTATATATGTATTTATATATATATGTATATATATATTATATATTTTATATATATGTGTATTATATTATATATATGTATGTATATATAATATATGTATATGTATATATATATATATATTTATATTATATATATATCTATGTATATTATATATCTATGTGTAATTATATATCTATGTGTATATTATATATATATATATCTATTTCTATATGTATATTTGTATATATATATATATATAATATGTATATTAATATTATATCTATATGAATTATATATATATATGTATATGTAATTATATATTATGTATATTATATTAATATCTATGTATATATCTATGTATATTATATATCTATATGTATATTATATATAATCTTATCTATATGTATATTATATTATATATATATATATATATAAGTATATATATATAATATATGTATATTAATATTATATATATATGTATATATATATAATATATGTATTAATATATATATTATATGTATATTATTAAATGTATATGTTAATATATATGTATATGTATATTATATATATATATGTATATATAATTATATATATATATATTTATTATTATATATAATATATGTATATTATTATAATATAGTATATATGTAAATATATGTATATGTATAAATATATATGTATATATATTATATATATATGTATTTATATATAATATGGTATATGTATATTATATATATGTATATGTATATATAATATAAGTATATGTTAAATATACATATACATATATTTATATATTATATATTGTATATATATATATAATAATGTATATGTATATATGTATATTTATATGTATATATGCTATTATATATATATGTATATGTATATAATATATGTATATGCATATGTATAGTATATGCATATGTATAGTATATGCATATGTATAGTATATGCATATGTATAGTGGATCAGGATCGTTACAGAACCATTTTTATTTTCAGAACCAAAAGAACCATTGACTTACATAAATGTAAATTATAACCATTGGTTACATAGATGTAAGTTAAACCTGGTGATATTTAGTTTTTTTTTATAGTTTATTGTTCATGTCTGATATACACTATGTAAAACAGGTCAAGTATTACTAGACTTAATATACATTTATGTAAATCAATGGTTCTGTAGTTCTGAAAATAAAAAGTGGTTCTGTAATGATCCTAACCCTATATAATATGCATATGTATAGAAGCATTATGTATAGTATATGCTATGTATAGTATATGCATATGTATATTATATGCATATGTATATTATATGCATATGCATATGTAATTATGTATATGCATATGTATATTATATGTATATGTTATGTATATGTATATGTATATATGTATATGTATATTATATGTATATGTATATTATATGTATATGTATATATATGCAGTGGCGGATCCAGAAAATTTTTTCACGGGGGGGGCGGAAAATTTTAAAGGTCGGTCGACTACGCGTAGGCGGTAACGGGTTGGATCGGGTCGGGTCGGGTCGGGTTATACGATGAAAGTGGTTTGCGATCAGCAGGGTCGAAGGAAGTGTACCCACGTCAACATATTCAGGAGTTTTAGACGAAGATTCTCCAACTTTACTCTTGAAAAATCGTTCCATAACGTGACTAGTAATTCCTATGTTAACCCAAATTATATCACAATCTTAGAATACAAATTCAAACCAATATTACAATATTCCTATATTCAAACCAATCAATCAAACCCTAGTTTCTAACCACAAATAGACAATATAAACATATATTCTATATTCAAACCAATCAAACCCTAGTTCTAACCAAAAATTAAGAAATCAAATAATTAAGACACAAAATTGTACCTTAATCGGAGATGCGAGGAGGGTTGATGCAGAGGGAGGACCGAGGAGATGAGCAGAGGCGGTCGCAGCTCGCAGCGCAGCTCCGATGGCGGCGGGCGGCGGGGAGGAGTTGCAGGCGCAGCTCGGCAGGCGGTAGCTCCGATGGGGCGATGGCCCGTGGCCGATGGGTGAGCAGAGGCGGACTGAATTTTTTGAGTGTGGAATGGGGATGGGCCCATTGGGTTTTGTTTTGTTATTTTTTTAAGTAATTGGATTTGATTTTGGGTTGGGTTAATTGTTTAATTTTGGGTGGGTTAATTGTTAATTTTGGGCTAAATTTTAATTTGGGCTTGAAAATGGGTTTAAATAGATTGAGTTTTACAAGTCTAGTTTAAATTTCGAAGGGGGGGCGATTACAAAATTTTACAGGGGGCGGATACAAAAACGAACGTATAATAACATATATAAAAAAATTTAGGGTGGGCGGCCCCCCCCTTCCATGGGGGTAGGTCCGCCCCTGATTATATGTATATGTATATTATATGTATATGTATATTATATGTATATGTATATTATAGTATATGTATATGTATATTATATATATATGATATTATATGTATATGTATATGTATATTATATATATATGTATATATATGTATATGTATATGTATATTATATATATATGTATATTATAGTATATGTATATGTATATTATATCTATATATATATATTTATATATATGTATATTATTATGTATATTATATGTATATTATATTATATTATATTATATATATATAATATATGTAAGGTCTGTGAGGGAAAAAGACATCAAGGGGAGATGGAAAACTTACTTCGATAACCTGTTCAACATAAAGAACCGTAATCAACAAACGGAGATCGATGAAACAAATCAAACGACGCAACAAAACAAGTGTTATTGTAGAAGCATCACAGTCGATGAAGTTACGAGAGCTTTGAAGAAAATGGGAAGGGCTAAGGCGGTGGGGCCAGACAACATTCCGATTGAAGTGTGGAAGTGCCTTGGAGATGAGGGCCTACAATGACTAACGGACTTATTCAAACTATCTTTAAGATAGGAAAGATGCCAGAGCAGTGGTGGAAGAAGCAGTGTCATAGTCCCCATATATAAGAAAAAAGATGTCCAATGTTGCGTAAATTAGGGGAATAAAGCTATTGAGTCACACGATGAAACTATGGGAAAGAATTGTTGACACGAGAATTAGACGAGAAACTCAGATAGCGGTAGGTAAACCAATTTGGATTTATGCCAGGACGCTCTACAACAGAAGCTAACACGTCATAGGAGGATAATGGAGAAATATAGAGAAAAGAAAAGAGACCTACATATGGTATTCATTGACCTAGAAAAAGCTTATGACAGTGTGCCGCGGAAACTCATCTGAGAAAGTCTACGACTTAGAAAGGTACCAGAGAGGTATATCAAAATAATACAGGATATGTATGACGGGGCAAAACGTGTGTACGAGCACCTGTCGGAGACACAGACTTCTTCCCGGTGGAAGTGGGACTCCACCAAGGATCGGCATTGAGCCCATTCCTCTTCACAGTAGTGTTGGACGAGATGACCAAGTCTATACAAGAGTCAGTCCCATGGTGTATGCTGTTTGCGGATGATATTGTCTTAATATCAGAAACTAAGACGGTGCTTAACGAGAAATTAGAACAGTGGAGAGCAGCACTAGAACGTAGGGGCTTAAGGATAAGTCGCTCAAAGACAGAATACATGCATTGTAACTTTAGTGGTGAGGCGAAGAGGGACACCCAAATAAGTATACAGGGCATGGCGGTCCCCCGGACGGGTAGGTTCAAATACCTGGCTCGTATATACAGGAAGACGGAGAGATACACAGCGATGTAACCCACCGTGTGCAATCAGGATGGTGCAAGTGGAGAGCAGCATCAGGGATTCTGTGTGATAAGAGGTTCCCACCAAAACTAAAGGAAAAACTATACAGAATGGCTGTACGTCCAGCTATGTTATACGGCACAGACTGTTGGGCCATAAAGAAATCGCAAGAGAGACAAATAGAGGTCGTAGAAATGCGAATGCTGAGGTGGATGTATGGACACACAAGATTGGATAGGATCAGAAACGACATCTTTCGCCAGAGGCTAGAGGTGGCATGTATCACAGATAAAATATGAGAGGGAAGACTAAGATGGTTGGGCACGTGAAGAGGAGAACGATGGCAGCACTGTTAGAGCAGTAGAGAACATCAGCGTAGAGGGTAGGAGGAGTAGAGGTAGACCTAGGTTGTCTTGGGATGAGATTATTAGGCTGATATGATAGACTTGCACCTCTCTGAGCACATGATCGAGGATAGGAGTGAGTGGAGGCGTCGAATAAAAATTAAGGACTTTTAGTGGGATTTGTGGGTGGGACGTGTTACGGTTACATGTGGCGGGACTCCCGCGTCAGGTGTAGTTTTTCGTTCATCTACCCTTTTGGGTGTTACACGTCGCTTTTTATGATGTGCGCACTATAATTCTGTATGTGTTATTTAACTATGTGTTGTATGATATGTATTATGATTGTTATGGGTACCGCCTTTGTTAATGAGTCGGGGGTCTCTTCGGAAGCGGTCTCTCTATCTCTCAGGATAGAGGAAAGACTTGCCCCACATACCCTCCAGACCTGCTTTTCAGCAGGATACATGGGTATGTTTGTTATTTGTTTATATATAATTATGTATTTATATATAGATATATAGATATTTATATATATGTATATTATATTATATTATATATATGTATACATATATAATATAGTATACATATATATATATATATATAGATATTATATAATATAAATATACATATATTATAATATATATATGTATATTATATAATAATGTATATATATAATATATGTATATGTATATATATATATATGTATTATATATATATAATATGTATATGTATATTATATATATAGTAATATATATATATACATATATATATAATATATATGTATATATATATATAATATTATATAGTATTATCTATGTATATGTATATTATATATATGTATATGTAATTATGTATATTATTATATATATAGATATTTCTATATGATATTATAGTTATTTATATATGTAACATATATAATATATGTATACATATTATATATATATATATATAATATTAATATATTATATCATATATATATTAATATATTATGTTATTATATATATATAATATGTATATATATAATATATGTATATGTATATTAATATATTGTATATATATATAATATACATATATATAATATATATATGTATTATATATATATAATATTATATATATATATATGTATATGATATTATTATATGTATATGTATATTACATATATGTATATGTATATTATATATATGTATATGTATATTATATATATGTATATGTATATATATATATGTTATATATAACCTATATATATAATATATATATATGTATAATAATATACCTATTATATATATATAATATGAATATATATAATAATATATATATATACGTATATTATATTCTATTATATATATTATATATATATATATGTATATTATATATATTATATATATATATATATGTATATATATATATAATATACATATATATGTATATATATATTATAATATACATATATTATAAATATAATATATATATATAATATATACATATATATATATATATTATATACATATACATAATATAGAATTATTGTATTTGTATATTTTGTGTGTTTTGTAAAACAATAGGTCCTTTATATAGGACAATACAATAGGTCTTTATATAGGACAATACCAACAAGACATGAAAATAAATAAAGGGAAACATAATCCTTAAAACATGGATCCACTAAACCTAATCCCTATTTTATGGATCCACTATTGACTAACATTTATTGTTTAATATTCCCCCTCAAGCTAAGGTCGGGGAGCAACCCGTAGCTTGGACCTAAGAAGTAGGAACCGTTGTGATGATAGAGGCTTGGTGAATACATCTGCAATTTGATCATCTGTTTTGATAAACAGGACTGAGAGTTTTCTTTGAGCAACTTTTCCCTGACAAAATGAAAACCAATCTCCACATGTTTTGTGCGAGCATGAAAAACCGGATTGGCCGATAAATAAGTGGCGCCGAGATTATCACACCACAAGATAGGCGGCAAGGTCATAGACACCTGAAGCTCCTTTAGAAGTGCTTCAAGCCATGTTAACTCAGCAACAGTGTCTGCTAGAGCTTTGTATTCAAATTCTGTAGATGACCGAGAGACAGTAAGTTGTTTACGAGCACGCCATGAAATAAGATTGGATCCAAGGTAGATGGCATACCCTCCGTGGATCGACGGTCATCGAGGGAGCCAGCCGAATCTGCATCGGAAAAGGCTGTGAGCGATCGTTTGTGAGCATCAGTGTAAGCTTGAAGAACGGGGCCGACTTTTGTTGAATCAGCAAACCAAGATTATATGTTCCTTGAAGATACCGAAGAATTCTTTTGACTGCAGACCAATGATTTTCTGTAGGGGAGTGCATAAATTGACAAACTTTGTTGACCGCAAAGGTTATGTCAAGGTCTGGTAAGGGTTAAGTATTGTAAAGCTCCAACTGTTTGTCTAAATTTCACTGGATTGTCAAACTGAGGGCTATCTCCCAGAGCCAAATCAGCGTTAGAGACCATAGGTGAGAACTGGTTTTGACTGAGAGAGACCCGCTTTTTGAATGATGGCAGTGATGTATTTTTTCTGTGAGAGAATCAAGTCATTGTCTTTGAAAATTACCTCAATGCCCAAAAAATATGACAACCGACCCATGTCCTGGATCGCAAAAATAGTGCCCAGCTGGTGTATGATATGGTCAATGAGCCGGGAGGGAATTGTTGCCGGTGAGAATTATGTCATCCACGTAAACAAGCATATATAATAAGTGACCATTATGGGAATAAGTAAACAACGAAGGATCTGTTCTGGACCCGTGAAACCCAAGTTGTAATAAGACTTCTGAAAGACGATTAAACTAGGCTCTCGGAGCTTGTTTGAGGCCATACAAGGACTTGCGAAGCAGACACACATGATTTGGATTTTGTGGATCAATAAACCTTGTGGTTGTCGTAAGTACACGGTTTCCTTGAGATCACCATGAAGAAAAGCATTTTGAACATCTAATTGGCGAAGTGGCCACTGCCTTGTAACGGCAAGTGATAGTACCACACGAACCGTGGTACATTTTACCACCGGACTAAATGTCTCATGATAATCAATTCCCGATCTTTGGTTTGAAACCTTTAGCCACTAAACGTGCTTTGAGACGTTTTATATTCCCATTTTCATCATGTTTCAACCTGTATATCCACTTACAGTCAACAACATTAGCATTAGGAACTGGTGGTACTAAAGTCCATGTACCGTTTCTTATTAAGGCTTTGTATTCCTCTGTCACGGCAACACGCCATTGAGGACTTTGTTGGCAATGGCAAATATGGATGGTTCGGTGAGGAATAGTCAATGGAAGTGTGAAAAGCAGAAGCATTGTAGGAAGTCCTTTGCTTAGGATTTTGCCTAAGATTTGAGGGCGTGAACGTGGTTGGGTGTCAATTGTGGTTGGGATTGAAGTAGGTTGGGATTGGAGAGGAGGTTGATTTGTGAGGGAGAGATTGTGGTAGTAGATGGGTCTGTTTGAGCAGAATTTTGGTAAGTTTGGTAGGCTGGAATGTGGGTTGGTTGGCCGTAGTGGAGCGGCGCTGATAAGTGGTAGTAGTTGTGGAGTTGTCGGGTTGGGCCGAGGTGGTGGGTGGTTGGACAGAATTAGTTTGGGCTGATGGTGATGATGGTTGAGCCGAGTTTGTAGTTGAGTCGGTTTGGTTGGGAGTTGGTGAGTTAGGATGTTGGTCGTTTGTGGAAGATGATGGTTGTTCATGTGTTGTAGGAAGAGGATAGGATGAAAAGTAAGGATCGGGGAGGATGGGGTAGGTGTGGGAGAAGATGATTGAAGAAAGGGAAATGTGTTTCATTAAATCGGACATGTCGGGCAATATAAATTCGATTTGTGGTAGGATCAAGACATTGATAACCGTGATGTGAGGGACTATACCCTAGGAAGATACATGGCAATGAACGGAAATCCATTTTGTGTGGGATGGTATGGACGAAGATGTGGAAAACATTGGCATCCACAAAACGCGTAAAAGGAAAGATCGGCTTACGGTTGAGAAGATGTTCAAAGGGAGAGATATGAGACGATGTGCGAGAGGGCATGCGGTTTATCAAGTATGTAGAGGTTTCAAAGGCAAAGTTCAAAAATGCATTGGAACTCCAGATTGTGCTAAGAGTGTGAGACGGTTTCAACAACATGGCGGTGTCGTCTCTCAACATAACCATTTTGTTCGCTTGTATGAGGACATGAGAGGCGACGTAGAATTCCAAGGGTTTTAAAGAAAGAGGATAAGTTTCGAAATTCCCCTCCCCATCTGTTTGAACTGATTTAAGTTGTGTTTTGAATTGTCTTTCAGCCATTGTATGAAATTGTTTAAAGGTGCCAAATACATCAAATTTTGTTTTATGGGAAATATCCATGTATATCTAGTGTAATGATCAACACAAAGTAAGAAATAGCGGTGACCATAAAAGGAAGTGATAGGAGCAGGTCCCCAAACATCACAAAAAACCAAATCCAATACATGGGAACTTTTGTAATTTGAAGAAGATAAATGCAGTTTTGAAGACTTTCCCATGGGACATGAATTACAAAAAGAAAAGCAGAGGTAGTACTAACAGGAAGACAATTTTTTGAAATCATGGATTGTAAAACTTGCAAGTGAGGATGTCCGAGTCTTTGGTGCCAGGTTGTAGGAGAAGCTCGAATGGTAGAAAAAGCGACATTGAGATAGGATGAAACTTTGGTAGATGAAAGGGGTAAAGACCGTCTTTACTTGGACCCATGAGGAGGATAGTTCTGGTAACCGTATCCTTCACACAAAAAAATGTAGAGTGAAATTCAAAGAAGACATTGTTATCTTGACAAAAACGTTGTACGGAAAGAAGATTTCGTTTAATTTGTGGAACGTGTAGGATGTTATTAATAGAAAGTGTTTTATTTGGTGAATTGAAATTGGTGGAGGCAATATGAAGAATGGGTAAGTTGTTGCCATTACCAACAAGAAGTGTATTCTTACCAAAGTCAGGCTCAAAATTGTGAAAGCCAGTGAGATCAGGTGCTGCATGACTGTTTGCACCAGTGTCCAGCAGCCAAGCTGATGATGGATGTGAGCGATGATCAGCAACGTTCGCTTGTGGAGCGTGTCGTGCTGGACGAATTGTTGCTGGATCACGATTTGGGCACATTGATGGAACGTGTGCAATGCCACACCTGTTGCAAGAACCATAGACGGTATTCTGATTAGTTGCCCAAGCAAATCTGGAATTGTTACTGACGAGGAGACTATGTTCCGGTTGTTGTTGTAGTTTCCTCGTCCCCGTCGGTTGGTGGTGTTGTTATATGAACCATGGTTATGATTAGGCTGGCCACGAGCACTGTAATAGGCCTGATTTTGTTGTTGTGGAGGTTGCATATTGAAACCTAACTGTGTCATCAGCTGTTGAAGTGACTGTACCGTTTCTGTGGGAGTTGAGGTCTATTCTGTGAGGCTGAGTCACGGCTGGTTGTAGCCGTGAAGGCTTGGGCAGCAGCAGGAATGTTGTGATCATTTTTCTTTGTCATAAATTCGTGATCAGCAAGTAGACCGGGTAATTCCAGTAGGGTAACTGAGGGTGTCGTGCAATCAGGGTGGGCTTCAAGTTATTGTATTCTTCACGCAGGCCTGAAATAATTAGCATAACGACATCTTTTTCAGGCATAGCGGCACCAATATTTGCTAAGGCATCATTGTATTCTTGTGCTCGTGTGACATAAACAGCAGAGGTTTCATCGGGCTGCATCGATATCTTAAGAAGCTGAGTTTTCAGCGTGTATTCTCGTGAAGATGTATGCGGTGCATAAGCACGTTCCAAAGAAAGCCAGAGTTCACGAGAAGTATCACCTTGTACATGCTTGAAAGAGGCTTCAGAAATAGTTGATAACAGCAGCATGTGAACGTGGGCGTCATGGAGACCCATGCCGAGTATTCTGGGTTTGGTTGTTGAGTGATAGAAGGCGCTGAATCTTTGTCAGTCGAAGAAACATGAGTCTCGATGGTCTGAGATGGACAAAGAACAGATCCATCGATGTAAACATACAGACCATTTGTGATGAGGAAGGGTTTGATCATGGTTTTCCAATAACCATAATGGTGGGACTTAGGGTAAAGCCGAACTTGTGAGAATTGTGGTTGGTTTTCTCCACTGTGGTGAAGGAGACGATGGCCATTGTTGGGAGGTTTGGGAAGAACTGATGGTAACAGAAAAAAAATAAGAAGGGTGGCTGTACTGATGGTTGTTTTAGGGTTGAGAGATCGAAGTTGTATTGAGATGAAATCTGTTGAGAGATCGAAGTTGATACGAACTGTGCTCTGTTGCAGCAGCTGTGAGATGAAATCTGTTATAGCAAGTGTGATTGAGATTTGTTGCAACTGTGTCTGTTGCTGGTGCTGTTGTGGGTTGATCGAACAGAAGATCAGAAGGATCAGAATTGCTCTGATACCATATAGAATTATTGTATTTGTATATTTTTTGTGTGTTTTGTAAAAAAATAAGTCCTTTATATAGGACAATACAACAAGACATGAAACATAAATAAAGGGAAACATAATCCTTAAACATGGATCCACTAAACCTAATCCCTATTTTATGGATCCACTATTGACTAACATTTATTGTTTAATACGTAATATATATATATATATATATATAATATATATATATATATATATATAATATATATATAATATACATATACATATATATATATAAAATACTATACATATATATATATGATATATACATATATGTATATAATTATAATATATATGTATATGTATATAGTATATATATATATATTTATATATATAATATATATATATATAAGAGAGAGAGAGAGTGAGAGTTCACTCGACACATGGAACCATTTCTAAGTAGAGAAATCTGATAACCGCATAAATACATTTATTGTTGCTTAACTATGATACTTAAGGCCGTTATATAACTGCATAATGGCTCCCTTTCTCTCTCCCACTAAGGGTGGTTTCAAGTTTTTTCTACTTATTGGTTATGTATTGAACTCACCCCCATATAGTATAATATGACATATATATGTACCTGGTTTTGATTTTGAGATTTTGCCTTATCAATGGCAAGGTGGCCAAAAAAGGTAAGATTCTTTTTGGTTGATATTGGAGGACAAGGGGTCCCAACAAGAGGCCTGTAGAAAAAAATAGTGTGATGGAAAAGAAAGCTAAATAGAAACAGAAAAAAAAAAACTGAAAGCAAAATAAACAAATAAATAAAACAAGAAAAAGAAAAGTACAAATCTTGAGCAACCTGAAACCTACTACAATCAGGTATAACAAAAGATAACTAGTATTGTAAATAATATAAGTCGATTGCAGACCATGAAATAACATGATATGCATAACGCTATTATATTTAGAAAAAGAACAATGTACTTAATTACTTACCTTTCATGTGATAACATTAAGCAACCTTCGTTCAATTCTGTAAGGATCTTTTGTGCTGCTTCTTTTGTTTTAACTATAATAAGAGCTTGATCTAGAAAATGAAAATTAACTTTTCTTATTATCAGTGATAGACAGAAAAAGAAGTAGATATAATAAGGAATAGATGTCTTCACTCTTGCTATTCATGGAAACATACTGTAATGTGGGTTAGATGCTGCAGTGCGCTGTAGAATCTTTGCATCACAATGTTCATTAAAAGCATGCCAGATTATATCCTGAAATTAAAGGCCATACGAGTAGGAACAAAAATACCTTTGTGCCAGACCAATACGGCGTAAAAGACATGTTATGGTGAAGTGCACTCACACACTCGCTAAACCTACTCCTAAAGCGACACCATACATTCACAAGGAGACTTAAACCCTCAAACACTTGAGAGAGACACCGTTCCAACGCCTTGGTACCATTGGGCTACATGCCCTATGATACATACATGGTTGTAAAAATTGTAGGCGCAAGTCCGGCAATGGGTTACCACCAAGGGATTAATCAGGATTAAAATCAGGATTAATTGGGATTAACGGGATTGGAATTTTATATGCAATTATTATGTATTTGTGTACATAGATATCGATAATTAAACTTGAAAATTCAAAGTTCAAAACATTAAACATTTTGACCAATTTTGACCTAACTTGACTGATTTTGACAGAAGTTTGACCATTTTTGACCGTTAGATCTGACCTTTCCGACTAGGACGGACTACCATTTATACCCTCCTATTGTGTGAAATTGCCAAGGTTGGTGGCTGATTTCCAATTAATCGCCGACTAGCACCGATTTATGCAACACAATGTACATAACAGCCGCGTGATGTCAAAGTTAGGTGATAAAAATTATTTTATTATGTTATGGCATAATTTGTTCAAAATAGAGGTTTTCTTGAACCAGGTGTCTCTTTGAAAACAGCTTCTCTATCTCCTAAGATAGAGGTAAGGTTTGCCTCATCTCACCCTACCCAGGCCCTACTTAATGGATGAGACGTTGCTTGGTACGTTTGTTTGTTTGTTAAAGATGACATACTTCGCAAATATTCTACGAAACAAATTATTTTTATTACCTCGACTTCTCCTGAAGTATAATCCAGCTTCAAATTATGAAGCAAGATGACTGTTCCTTTATCATATTCATTCTTCAATGTCTCCTCCCACTGCTAGATGGAAAAAAGAATATCAAAAGAGAAGATGTAGAGAACTCATCCTCCAATATCAAATTATCATTTAAAATGGATTGTTAAAAGATTAAGGAAAAGATTTAAAAAAAAAAAAAAAACTAAGACAGAAGAATGCTTACATTTCGCTCAAACCAAATGCTTGATTCCTGAAAGAATTTTAAGAAAAAAAATTACATGTTAGTAGTAACCAGAACAAGACTTCAACAACATAAAGACACACGCAACATTATTGATGATAAATTTATAGTTCATGAGAACAGAAATAGAGATATGTTCTCAGAACATGATGGTCACTTCTCCATGAAACAACAAAAAAATTTATGTCAATTTTATTCCTATAAATCTCATTATTGATGTTAAGAAACAAATACATAACATAAATCTAATTATCTGTTTGGTTTGATCGGGCTAATTTCAGTGCATTAGAAAATATAGATCTAATTATTGTGATAAGAAGCAACTGCATAACCAAAAACTAAACATAAGTTTACAAGATAAAAATAAATAAGCTAGTTGATACTTCATAACATATATATATATATGACGATATTCGAAACTGAAAATACACATTCAAAACTATAAATCCGAAAGGAACTTAAGAAAAAGATTAAAGAGAATAGGGGTACAGAAGTAATAAACAGTTTTTTCTGTTTCTGAATTGAATCATCAGCGTAAAGAGAAATTTGCAAGGAGTTAAAAAAAAAAATTTTGAACAAAAAGAATTATAATAGGTAAAAAAAATACACGCTTGAATCTGGAACCCGCATTATTCCAAACACTTGACATACTCTGCCAACTGTAATAAACAGTTATATTTATATATTTACAAAGTGATTAAACCATTATTTGGTTTTCAGCAGTACTGTGCACTTCCCTGGGCTCTAGGTGCATGCCCTATATAAACTCACTTGTCAAATCCAACTTAAATAATAATAGAACAGAGGATTATAAGAGTTGTTCCTGCAAATCAACTTACAACTTCTGGTTTTCGAGTGACAACAAATTCCCGGTACCCATGTTTATTGTCTTTATCAGTTGACATAGCAGACACTTTCACCGACTTATCCATAGAAAGCTTCATTTTTTTCTCACCAGATTGCTCGTCTTTAACTTCCATATGATTATTATTCCCAAGGGAATCTGAAATTCCAGATTTTGATTTTCCATTGGATGATGCAGAATTTGCTACCACATCTTTACTATTCAAAGTAATCCATGTCTTGTTATTATCGGGTACCTTAGAAGAACCATCATCCATTTTTCTCTTTAATTTTTTCCCTTCCAAATCATCTGTCACATTTCCTGAAATTTTTCGGTTCTTTTGATTTTCAGTAGTACCAGATCCGGAGATTTTCAAATTATCAACATTAGCAGGTAACTTGTCTTGTGTGGATTTGCTGTCAGCTGTCGGTTGAGAAACTTTAAGTTGAACTGATTTTTCCTCGGGTGCTTTTTTATCATCAGACTTAATTTTTTTCTTTATGGGTTGATCATGCAACTTATCAGAACCTGTAGGAGTCTTGTCTATCTCCTTCTTTTCCACCTTTTCAACAGGTATGATGCTCACTTTCTCAACCTTGGATTTCATGGATGTCAATTTCTCAGAAGCAACTCCAGATTCAACACGTTTATCATCTGATTTGATTTTCTTGAAGGGTCGATCATGCGAAGATTCCATGTCTCTCTCCAACAAAATGGGAATACCATTGTCTTGAGGGTCTCCTTTTGCAACCTCCTTAAGCATGTCAGGTACAGTATTTGTTAAAATCTTTTGTGTTTCACTAGAAATAATTGTGTTTGAGTTTTCTTCCTTTGTGTTTAAGATACCAGGGGAAGGAATGATTTTTTCACCCTCTTTTCTGTTAAATATGTACTTAACTGTAAAAAAAATTAAAAAAAATGAGAATTGATATATAAAGAGATGAAGACCTAGTTTAGAAAGTAAAGCTTTGAGGAAGAATATACTTTCAAGCCCACCAACTTGATCATCCATCTTATCCAGTATAGTACAGCTCTTAACATCAAAAGTACGACAAAATATGAAGTCAGCGGCTTTAAGTTCTTCATCTGATGGTTGAGGGTTTCTGCTGTCATCTGATACACACACAACATTGCATGGACCAGCGATTGCTTCCTGAACAAGTAATTACAAGCAGTTGGCTGGTAAATAATGGCTCCAAAACACCAATTTTGTATTGCTCATGGCTAGTCCATAACAACTTAAAGTACAGATTTTTGATAATATCAAAGATTTAAAGAAATATATAGGAGTCGTAGATAATATGGAAGATGAACAAGTGATAGACCTATTTTCAAGAGGTACAATAGCTCTTCAAATTCAAATATGTTCTAGGATATCACATTAGACATTAAACATCAAGTGCATAGTAGAACAAAAAGAGCAGAAAATTCAGCCACTAACCAACCATGCGAAGCTTCATGGAATGTAAATAACTAAATAATGAAATGGCAATAAACTCTTTCCAACTGTTTAAGCCCTTGATGAAGAACACCATAAGCTCCTCTCAAATTTGGTGTTATCTAATAAGGCTAGTGGCTATAAAACCCACACGCCATCTAATAGATTAACCATGTAGAAACGTTAAGTCGTTAACAAATCCACATATGTTGCGACACCCTCAAAAACTGTCCCAGTCCAACACCTCAACAAAGTTGTAGCATAGCGCCATGGAGGGTTAATGTATATGATTCCTCTTCCAACAAGAAGAGCAACCCACCACCTTAATTTCTACTCCATGTGGCTACTTCATCCAAAAACCATAGTCTAGTACCTTTGACAACAACCTCACACCCAAACATTACCAATCACTCCAAAAAAACTTACATGAGGCTTGTTTAAGCAAACCTTAAAGTGTTCCCAGAAGTAAAGCTCCGCATTTATATTTCTTGGTATAATCACAAGTCCATACTTATAAAGAGAATTCAATTGAGTATGCACCTTTCCTACCACATTAGATAACAACCCTTGACCGACCATGTCACATTAATATTGCTGCTCAACCCATATGTCAACATGTCGTGCTTAATAATACAAGGTTGGGCAAAACCTATAAAGTTAAAAAAAGGTCATTTTACAAAGACGACGGTCATGTAATGGTGCTATAATTGACCTCATAATATAACACATTTGTAGAGCAAAAAATCCCTTCAAATCCAGCAACATATATGACCTCAATCAACACCGTGTGATCCATATAAAACTGTGTAGAATGGATATTACCTATTGTTGGTGTACAACATCTCACCTTTTACACGAACGCCGGACATGAGGCTAGAAAACATAGATAATTCATACTGGAAGGTCGCACAGTTGTTCGTCAACCCAAAGGTATCATCACATATCCCATAATGATTTCATATATGCATTTCAATACACATCTTGTCCACTTAAGACCATATGTAATGGTTGACACCATCTCATCATCATTCTTCTAGGCAAACAGATCAGTGATAGTTAACGCCTCTTAATGCCCTTAATCATTACCTAATTATAATATTTAGGAGAAGTTATGACATTATGGCTATAACACCCTTATAAGGCCGTTTTAAGGTGCTATAATGGCCTTTAATGCCTCCTTAATGCCCTATTATGTTTGATCTAATGGTAACTTAACTTCATATCTTTGTAGAGATAATAGCATATGTCACCTACCTAACAACTCATTCATTATTCAAAACTCACACTCGATTAATACAATAAACATGTGCCCTAGAGTTTCCTTGTTCAATGCTTCTTATTCGTCACAAAATTAGTGGGTACCATGTGTCCATTTACAAATAGAAATGGGCTTGAGAGAGAGCCCAAATCGCACCACGCTCCCTGCATAGAGTCCTAATAATGCAACCTTATTGGAGATTATATTGTGGGTTATCCATTTCTCAATCAAGACCATGGCTTCATGCGTCTATTATCCTTTTGTAATCATGGTACGGTCTAAAGGTGAGTTCCATGACGTGGATCATCCTTCTTCGTCATATCTATAAAAACTTCAAACTTCAAACTTCTATTCATTATTAGTCCCTTCTTGTCATCCACTAGAAGTCCATTTATTCAATAATGCGCAAGCAAATGCTTGGCGTCACATCCAAAAAGACTATGTTTTCAATTGTCTACTAGTTAAACCCAAATTAAAATCATGTGATTCTACTAAGTCATAAGCTAATAATAAGTAGCCTTCTAAAATATTTCATTGATCGAATAAGCTCTTTTATATTAACAAGATAACCCTGCCAAAGTTATTTCAATCAATGAGACATAAGCTAATAATATGGTTATAAAAATCGCTATGCGCTAATAAAATAACATGCCCTCATTATGATAAAAGAATCATTCCTAAAGTTTCTTTAACAACACAAGAAAATTATGGCTTACACTATCCAAATGTCTCTACCCCTTGTAACAACCTAAGCAAATCTCACATTGGTTGTGCGTAGGAAAAATGTTGGTTTCACAAGTAATGTCTCGTCTCTAATATCACCAACACGTTTTGGGCGCTTTGTCTATAGACGAGAGAGAACTCCACAGTTAAGCATGCTTGGTAGACAGCAATCATAGGATGGGTCACCTCATCGAAAAATTTCACCCGAGCAACCAAAAGCAAATAGGTGGGTTCCTACGGGCAAAGCAAAGAATATTGATGGTATGAGGGGCCTAAAGTTAAAAATGATATCAAAGCCACTCATGTATCATTCAAAGTGTTGGGGCAAACCTCATCATAAATGATGAGTCTTTGGGCTCATCGAGGACAATGAGTGCATAAGAAGGGGTGATTGTAACACCCTAGGCAAATCCTATATCGATCATGGACAGGAAAGATGTTGGGTTCATAAGTAACATCCTGCCTCGAATATCACCAACGCGTTTTGGGCGTTTTGGGCGTTTTGGTTGTGGATAAGAGGAGAACTCTACCATTAAACATGCTTGGGTGGCAACAATCTCAGGATGGGTGACCTCTTCGGAAGTTTTAACCCGAGCAACCAAAAGCAAATCCGTAAGCTTCTATGGGGCAAAACGCACAATATTAGTGGTATGAAGGGCCAGATGTTACACATGTCCCTTCAAAACATAAAGATAATTATGTCATAAGAAGTTCTTTCTTTTTTTGTGAGACCTCATTATTCAAAAATATTTAGCTTTCCTTGGCCACTAATGTGCAACCTCACCCTAAAAACCAGCATTCAAAATTTTTGAAAATAAACCTACCTCTTACTAACTTTCTTCCAAATTATGCCATCATGTATCCAGTCTCCGCTATATGTATCTCATTCCCCTTGATCTCCTTTTGTACTCATCCAATTCCTTTTGTTACCTTAAGCTCATGAGACCCAAACATTAAGTATTCTATTAGGCGTAATGTTATATCCATATACACCATTGCCTAAGACCAACCATTCAACATCTTAGCTCATAGACCAAAAACATGGCATTTAGATGAGCCCTAAATGAAATCTATCACTTCTATCATATCTCATTTTTTCAACCTTGCACATCCCAACTATTAGTGTAGTATTATATGGGTGTTGGCCCAGTTTTGTATAGGATAGTCGACCCTAGTATTTTGTATTTTTGGTAAATACTATGTAATTGTATTATATATAGGGTTATCATAATCAATAAAACATAGAACAACCATATAACATGCTCCTGTCCCCGACAATCCCACTCACCTTCCTACACCATGACAACACATATTCACTATGTTGTCACAGTAACAAGCATCAGAAATTTTATAGAAATCGACAATGGTCGGTATCCCTCCTGGGAGAGCTTTTCAATATCCATTGTGACACTTTTAACTGTGCCAATCATCTCACATCTTCCACACCACCACCAGTTACCACAGAAAAGGAAAAACCTATTCCTACTCCCTCTCCTCAAGATGTTTGCAGACGCGTTGATGCCATAGTCCTCTGGTGGATATATGACATCTCCTACAATCATCTACAAACGATTCTCAAACTCAAACTATTGCTGCTGCATGGAAGGCTCTCCAACAGATTTTCCAAGACGATCAAAACACCGGAGCATTTCACCTTCAACAAAAATTCTCTAAACTCAAGCAAGATTCTTTTCTCAACGTCTCTGCCTCCTGCCAATCTCTCTAAATAATAGCAAATCAACCGAGAATGTTGGTCAACGCATGGATAAGGATACCTAATCTGCTGGGCCGCCTTACATACCACCATTGACTACACAGAAAAACATCAAATTGACACCACACCAACATTCTCACTCCGGACCCACAGAACTGCCCACCCACACCACTGATTAAACCATACAAGGGCATGCTTCGCCCAACTAGTGGACTACTCCCTCGTGCCCATACCCAACCACCGGACCGCCACAATAGTAGCATATGCAGTCGTACCCGGACTTGGTGTTCTTGTTTCAAGACTATCACAAGCTCACATAGCACACCTAAACAGTCCCGTTCCAACTACACTGGATCGAGCATTTCAAGCTATGACTTTACACCCCCCCGACCACACTTGGTATGCGGATACCGGCGCCTCATCGCATATGACCAACAACGGAGGTAATTTATGTTCCCATTGTAATAATGGTTTATTTCTTAAATTACTATCAAAAGTGGTCATCAAATCCCAATAGTGGGCATTGGACCTTTTCACTTCTTTTCTATCACTTATGCCTTTTCTCAACTTTAGTGTAAAACCTGCCTAAGGAAAGAAACGAGCACAAAGTCTTTCCCAACCCATACCACCTTTAAAACTGTCTAATGTTCTTAATGCTCCCCATTTAAACAAAAATCTATTATCTATGTTTGACAACTGATAACAATATCCATGGAATTTGACCCCTTTGGTATTGATATGAAAGACCTCAAGACCTGCAATCCTATCATCCGATGTAACAACACCGAGGGCTTGTACCCGTTCAACCTATCTTCAACCAACCGTGTCACTAGTCCTTCCACTCTTGCTGCAATTACTCAAGATCTTAGGCATTTCCGCTTGGGACACCCAAGATCTCTTATCTTTTACAGTCGTGTGTGTTTTGGGGAAGCATATTAATCTACCTACGTCATGTTCTTAAATTTGAAAAACAAGTGAATTCTAGTATTTGTTATCATGTGTTTTGGGGAAGCATATTAATCTACAGTTTGTTGATTCTACATCTTATTTGTTATTACCTTTTAATATAATCCAGAGTGACTTGTGGACTTCACCCGTTGTAAGTTCCAAAAGTCACAACTATTATGTATTGTTTTTACATGATAACATCAACTTTCTTTGAACTTTACTCGTTGCATAATAAAACCCAAGTCTTTGATGTCTTCAAACAATTTCATAACATGATTCAAACTCAATTTAATGCATCTATTAGAACGTTTCAATGTGATACTGGAACAGTATTCAACAACCACTCGTCTCATACCTTTTTTTAAAAATACTAGAATTCAATTTCACTTCTCTTGTCCTCACACTTCGTCACAATACGGCAAAGCCAAGCGAAAAATTAGATCTATTAATAATAATATTCGTACTATTTTGTCACACTCTGCTGCCCCCACCTCTTTCTAGCATCATGCACTTCTTACCGCCACTTATATCTAAATATTTTACTTAGTAAACTACTTCACAATTTTCTCCAACTTCACTTCTTTATCATAAACCACACTACTCTCATCTTCGTGTCTTCGGTTGTCTTTGCTACCCTCTCACACCTCTATATCCATTAATAAACTCCAACCGCATTTCACTCCGTGCTTTTTTCTTCGATACCATTCCCTTCACCTGGGGTATATATGTTATAAGTTGTCATCTCGCCAATTTATCATCTCTCGTCACGTTATTTTTGACAAGACTATCTTTCCATTCAAACTCTTCTACTCCCCCTCTCTCCTTCGATCCTCGCCCGCTCTATGGACTCAACCATAACCAAACTCAAATCCACCAAACTCTACTCAAACTTACCGCTTCGGTCGAACCTATCAACGTCGACATCCAAAAACTACCCATCCTCCGGACCCTCCCACCAACAACTATCCTTTCCCTCCCCCAAACGAAACTATAATCCCCCACCCCCACCCCCACCCCCACCCCCACCCCCAAAACAGACTCACACCCCATTCCATCTCCACCTCCACATTCGGCTAACCCTCCTCTCCCACCACCTCTGCCATCCCTACCATAACCACACACACCATGTTTGGTACTATACCCAACAAAAACATACCACAGCCTAGTTACCCAACCCGCCATCTCTCCCATTCCAAAAAATCATTCTGATACTCTACAATGTCCACATTAAAAAGTGGCCATGAATGACAAACTTGGAACCCTTATTGCAAATAGGATATGGAAATTAGTTCCATGTCACCCGAACATGAATATTAATCAAGGCATGTGGATAATTAGGCACGAAACTAATGCTAATGGTGTGCTACAAGGCTTGTTTAGTTTGTGATGGCAGGTCTCAACTGGTCGGAGTTGATTGTGATGAAACCTTTAGCCTCGTGATGAAACCACACACTATTCGTACCGTTCTCAACATTGCTCTTTCGCAATCT
Organism: Flaveria linearis; assembly: GCA_024085815.1. Classification (NCBI taxonomy): domain Eukaryota; kingdom Viridiplantae; phylum Streptophyta; class Magnoliopsida; order Asterales; family Asteraceae; genus Flaveria; species Flaveria linearis. The sequence continues at coordinate 24,102,549 of CM044011.1, forward strand.
TAGTCGATTCACCAACTTGACGCTAAGAATGCTTTTCTACATGGTCACTTGAACGAGACTGTGTACATGAATCAACCTCTGGGTTTTCAAGACACCAGGTATGCTTATCATGTTTGTTTGCTTGAATGGTCTCTCTATGGTTTGAAACAAGCTCCATGGGCCTGGTACTAGCGTTTTGCAGATTATGTAGCCACTATTGGGTTCTCTCACAGTCGGTGTGATTATTCTTTCTTCATTAACCAAAATGGGAAGGACCATTGCTTACATTTTGCTTTACATTGATGATATCATTCTGAGCACCTCCTTACTGCTTTTCATCACCGGCTTATGACCCTATTATCCTACGAGTTTGCTATGAAAGATTTGGGTCCTCTTAACTACCTCCTTGGCATTTCAATTACACGCACAAAAAACTCCCTCTTTTAACACAAGCATGCTAACGAGATCATTGAGAGAGTCCGTATGTCGTCTCACAACAAGCTTGCCACCCCTGTTGATACTAATGGAAAATTAGAGATTTGGATGGTGATTTGATTAACATAATCCTACTCAGTACCGCCACTCGCCGAGGCCCTTCGGTAGTTGACATTTACTCGTCCTGATATCTCTTATGCAGTTCAACAAATCCGCATGTACATGCACAGCCCACGCACTTTCACTTTAATGCTCTCAAAAGAATTATCCGCTATATCAAAGGCACACTCACTCTCGGTCTCACGTTGAGCCCATCATCTACACGGTCTTTGACTGTAGATTCGGCTAGATGCCCTACCACCCGACGGTGTACTTCTGGCTATTATGTTTATATGGGGACAACTTGCTCACTTGGTTTTCAAAACGTTAGCCTACTATGTCCGGTTCCAGTCCGGAGGCCAAATATCACAAGAAAGCTAACATGGTCTCAGAAATATGTTGGATTCATAATCTTCTCTTGGAATTCCATCATATGCCCCCTCATGCTTCCATAGAGTACTATGACAACGTCAGCACGGTATATCTCTCGAGAAATCCTGTTAAAAATCAACGCACAAAGCACATCAAAATGGATATTCACTTTGTTCGAAAGAAAGTCCAACATAGTCAAATCAGAGTTCGCCATGTGCCCTCTCGCTACCAGATTGTCGATATCTTCACAAAAGGAATCCTGTTTTAGAACCAGTCTGGCACCCCTATGTTTAGATTGCGTGGGTATATTAGTTTAATACTATTATGGTTGCCGATTTGTATAGAATAGTCGGCCCTAATATTTATGTAATTGCATTATATACAAAGGTTATCATAATAAATGAAAACACAAAACATATTTACCAAACCATCAACTTACACTAACCTAACGTCACTATTCCTTTACAAATCAAGATTCTACCACCGTTCTTCCCTTATGAATGTTGTTGTGTCCCATCACTAATCTTTGTTATATGCCTCAAATTCCTAGACCTCATACGCGTTCATATCATCCTTTTGTTGCTCATTATGTCAATGTTACCATCATGCATTCCAGCTTTGCTCTATCCTTTACACTAAATTTACCCGTTGATGTAGACCCCACCCTTCATCACCAACAACGACATTCTTCCTCGTTCCAGCTACCTTAAAGCGAGCATTGTCACTCAGTGCTATTGTATTAATCCAACCTCCTCAACCTATAGTCTTTAATCCACTTCGTCCTAAAACTTATCTAGGTTGATAGAATCAAATACACTTAAATGTGAAAAGAATAAAATGTACTAAACAAGTTATAAGCATATTTTCAAGTGATAATTAGCTTTCTAGATATGTGTATAAAGATGATAAACAATTCACCTCTTGTACCGAAGTCACTAAACATGAAAATTGATGAATCCTTATACTGACTGCTACAATTGAAAAGTATCTCAAGAAAAAGAAAAGAAGTTTAAACTATATCCTAAATTACATTAACATACTTTTGTCATGATATTAAAGCCAACTATAAATCTACTTTCTAGGCAACATCTCACTCTTCTTTACTTTAAGACTCCTTGATATAAATCTACCTTCTTGGACATCACACACTCTTCTTTACTTTAGACTCCTTGATGGGAAATCATTTACATCAAAATCAAATAAACTAGAAAAAACACCTTTATGATGCTCCTACTCATTAAAGACGTTGAATACTTCCAAGTGTGATATGAGGAAAGGTAACATAGTTTAATGGATCATGAGAAGTAATTATGTAGGCTTAGAAAGCTTGTGAGTAAGGTAAAATATAGCTTAAAAGCACTAATATCAATCATAAGTCAAATTATTGTACGTGGCTTTCAAGATAGTTGTTGATATTCAACTTCAAAGCAAACACAAGACAATTATTGTCGTTCATTAACTATGTTAACTATGTATTGTATGCTATATAATCGGCTGGCTGGCGTTCTCGAGTCGGGGGTCTCTTTGGAAGCGATCTCTCTATCTATCACGATAGAGGAAAGACTCGCCACCACCTACCCCTCCCAGACCCTGCTTTTTAATGGGATATACTGGGTATGTTTGTTTGTTTGTTTATTAACTACGTTAATTCCATAGTAAATCCACCCCATGTTTAATCTTGGGTGACTAATTCTTGTATCAAACGGTAGTGATATACTTTAGAACTTGTAAGAAATGATTAAGGACTCCTCGTAAAAAATTGACCATTAAAGTCTACGGTCATGCATTTGTCTTCAATGGCTTAAACCTTGCATATATCACCACAAAAGGAACTTGGAGAAGATATATGATACAAAATATAATGTTTGAAAGGTTAATTACCAACGGACTGACATTGGCTAGACCGTCACCTTCACCAGATGCCAAAAAAATTTCGTTCTCACGAATCTTGATCTCTCCAAGCCAATTTGATATCTCTTCCGGACGAAAAAACCAATGAACTTTAACCTTCTTTGATTTGTCCGGATGCTCCCAAATTTTTGTTAACTTGCCGAGATAAGGTTGTTCTAAACCTTCCTTGTACATGTATACACAATCATATAGCATGTACTCCACTCCATCATATATGAAAGATTCATAAAAACGAACTTCTTTGTTTTTTACACCAACACCTCTCTTTTTAAGCCACTTAAAATCGAGGTTATCGTCTTCATTAGCTTTTTCCATATAGTAGATGCAAGCAACGCTAAACCTGAAAAACACATGGCATAATTGAGCAAACATCGAAAATCTACAACCATGATCATTTGACCATTTAAATGTCCCTCTTTAACTATTCAGTTGGTTAACCTCAAAACTTTGCGAGACCTTGAGCCTAATCTCACATGCGATTCGACAATAAAAAAAATTCAAACATAAACCTAACCACATGGACCAATACATGTGATTTGGTTAATGATTAACCTATATAGTTTGTATCCAAAATGAATTCATATGTTTGAATTGAGTATAAAAAGAATAAATTAGTAAAAGCTTCAAGACTTCAACTTTTAAAAGTTAAGTTTGAAGGAAAACCATATAAAAAAGATAAGATTATGTTATTCAGTATATGAGAGAACTTGTATTATTGTAGCATAAAAATATTAAAGAATTAATTTTGTATTAAAAGTCTTTCTTATATAGTGTCTCGTTAACCACTTTTTCTAAAGTACCAAACCTAAATAAATCCCAAATATAATGAACTCCAAATATTCCAAATCTAATTCAGCCCTCATCATGTGATTGCGAGCATTTCAGTCCAATGTTTGATTCCAGTTCGGCATGTAATTAACACCATTACCAAGAATACTTACAAACTTATAGTAACTCTAACAACTCACATCTTCTGAAACTATAAAACATCATCTGAAACTATAAAACATCATTGAGCACTAAATATCAACAAGTAAACCAGTAGAACATATGGAATGGGAAGAAAGAAAGACCAATGGTGATAAAAGACAGTTAGGAAGGTTCAAGATAAATAGGGGAGAAAAAAGTTAAACATCATTATACGATGAGAAAGAAATTGATGGATAAATTTTACCTAAAACCGAAACTTAAAACAATATTGACAAAAGCAAGTAAAACATGAACCATAAGCTAACCAGACAATCTCCAAATAAAGAGATTGTTCAACTCGAAAGCGTTACAACAAAGAGGACAATCAACATTACTTAATAAGATAACATGACAATCGTTAGATACAAAACATGGCCATCCAACATGCAAGCTTGTAGAGGAGACCTCGCTTATCGAATCTAATAACCATATAAATTGGCTTAACTTCGATTCATCTTCATGGAAGTGGCTAGAAGAATTCTTGTGTCAGGATTACGAATGGCATCATACCTCATAATTATAGTGTATCACAAGCGTGGTAACAAACCAAATAGCTTGCTTCCTAATAAAACCCATGGCACACAATGGTTAACATATGTTAACCCTAGGTAGTCAAAAGCATAAGTGGGCTTGCAAAACACCAAAAAAAAGGGGAAAAAGGGGAGATAAAGGGGGGAAAAAGCACACATGCGAGACAAGGAAAAAAATTGTAGTACCTTTACAAAATATGTAGAATAATAATAATTGATATCTTTTTGAAATACATAATTACTTTTAACAAACTTAATAAAGCTAAATATTAATATTAATTCCAAAAGATTAATTAGGGTTTCTATTATCATTAAAACAATTTTCTTACGTTGGCAAATGCTTCCTTCCTCTCCGTACCTTGCTTCTCTCATCTCTAAATCTTGCTTCTCTAGTCCCCATACCTCACGTTCCTCTCTATCTTTAACTTTGTTTCTACTTTGTCTAAGATTTTGGTGACCGGACAGATCGCTCTATCGCGAGGACAAAGGTGGGCGCCTCACATGAGCCTTTTTTTATAATGTCGCCTAACATATCCCTGAGCCACCTAAACCTAGCCTCTACTCACCCTAAGGGACTGGACATGCGCCGATTACGCCTTTGGCATATAGTGCTAACCTATAAGTAGAGTTAATTATATCTACAAGAAGCCCATGCCTAGACGCCCGGGCAAAGGAGGTGAGACAAAGCCTGGGAACCTCAAAGGACGACCATCTCCATAAAGCAATGAGAGTAACCAAAACCATTGTTATAATGAAAATGAGGAGAGAGAGCATATTTAAGAGGGTTGAAGCTGAAAGAGAGACACAATTAGAGATTTGGGTGGTCGTCCGAATCAGTGTTGCAAAAATCGGCTCTAGGCGCCGATTAGTCGGCGACTAATCGCCGATCGGACTGTCACCTTGGCGATTTCACATAATCGGAGCCCCTAATCGGTAATCGGTCAAAATTGGTCAAAATCGGACCAAATCGGACCTAGGCGGTCTTAATCGGCCAAAAATCGACGAAAAATCAGTGATTCCGGCGACTTTCTGGTAGGGTTCCGGCGAGTTCCGGCGGGATTCCGATGACTTTTCCGGCGACTTTCAAAAATTCCAGGAAAAACTTAGAAAATCCGGCGAAATATGTTCTTCAACTTGATTACTATAGTATTCGATCTTCCCGAAGGAAGATAAGGTTTAGCGCAGAGGAAGTGCAGTTGCTAAAATGGTTTTATTGAACAGAGGTTTTAAATCTGCCCCTGCTTTATTTAACGTATACACATATGCCCCATAATTAAAACAAGGGGTTGCAATTGCAAATTGCAAAAAGGAAAACAAGGGGTTAATTACTTAATTTTATGTTTAATTATTAATGTTTGAAGTGCACTAATCTTAAGTATATATATAATTTCTAAAAAATATATATAAAATTTCCAAATCGATTAATCCCGATTAATCCCGATTAATCCCGATTAATCCCGATTAATCCCGATTAATCCCTAGTCCCTACCTCACCGCCCGACTAGCGCCTAGCGATTTTTACAACATTGGTCCGAATTAAAGCTTTTCTAATCACCTTGTGACAAGAAAGTAGTAAAAAAGACAGTATTGTTTTTAGCTATCAATGGGATGGAAGTTGTAGGCAAGGAGAGAAGTTTTAGTTTCCAAACTTGCTTTCAAACAAAAGCACAATTATAGGTCGTCTGGAATAAAGCTAGTCTAATCAACTCGTGACCAATAAAAAGTAAAAAGGACTAAAGAGTTTTACTTTGAGCTATCAATGGATGGGAGTCCAAAATAACATGGGAATTTCTTTAAAAACCAAACAAAATTGTGTAATGATAATGGATGGGTGGCCAAATTAATTATCTTGAAATTATTCTTCACCTTTAGTATTTAGGTTTGTCATAAAAAAAATTAAAAAAGATAATAGTTATTAACATATATGATAAAGCATATCCTAAATTTCTTAATGGTTGCGCATGATATATTAGACTATATACATGTGTTCTTTTGTAATCCTTGTAAGTTCATTTATTTTAACAAATACATTTGCAAACAATCACCATTATGAAAACAATTTACAACCCGAATGGATAAGGACAAAATAAGGTAGCATCATAGAAGTGAAATGGAAAAAAATACATCGTTGAAGAATCAATCCATGCACAGTAAACACAAAACATACAACATTAAACAATGTGTATGTGTTCCACAACTACACTATTCCCTTGTATAACAGGGAATCTTACTTGATCATATATTACTTTAAGCTCAATGCAATAACCAAATACATTTATAACAGAAAAAAGTATGTTAGACAGCCACAAAACCCAAGTCTTTAATTATGGAGGTCTTAGTTCCTATGAATGCACATGTAACTTAGGGAATAATGAGTAGATAAATTACACAAGAAGGATTAGAATAAAAGAAAAAGTAGAATCATGTTATATACATAGATATTTTGATTAAAAAAATTTCTAAAAATAAGAAATATGGAACATAAGCTCTTCTATAATTTATAATCGATAAATGACTCATGATGTCAATAGTATATAACCTTCTAGCTCTTGATCCCATTAGTCAAGATAAAGCTGAAGCATTAACGATTCATCTATATAACTATTTTGGATTATGCAAGGAAACATTAAAGTTTTGATACCATGTTCTATTGATGCAGTTTTAATAACTAACTCCAAATTTTTTCCTTCCACGTGACATGATAGGGTAGGTGCATTATTAGCGTAGACTAACAACATACTTTTAGAATGGGTTTTGATGCTTTAACAAGACATTAAGACTATTAGATTTGGATCATATCTACAAACAAAAAGGAATAAAACACGATGCCTGATCAAAACCATTGCAGCGTAGATACACCAGATAAAAATGTGACCAAAAGAGTGATGAAGCAAAAAATAAAACTTGCGTGGCCTTTCAATCCCAGTTTATTGACTCCTATAGTCCTATTGATTAATAAAACTCACAAACATTCAACCAGCCTGATTAGAACCCATAATCCTAAATGAACTCTAATCCTAACAAATAGTGACCCAGACTAACTAATAATTATCTTGACCCATTAGATAAACCTAAACAATTAATAAACCATATAAATCTAAATAATAATAATAATAATAATAATAATAATAATAATAATAATAATAATAATAATAGGCTCAAACACTAGAAAAAACAAAAAACACAAACCCTACTGATTTCAACCTGGAACATAAAGCTAGCCCTCCCATTTTAAGTTATAAACAAGATTAATCCAGCAATCACCCCCATCTTGTTTGGAAATTTCATCCTTCACAGCAACGTCTTGTCAAAATCCTCTTGAGCTCGGTTTTAAAAAGCAATAGGCGCACAAAAGCGATAGGGTCCGTGATACGAACCCACTGTTGGGTCCAGGTCAGATCTGACCCAGTAAACTGGATGGGGGGAATTCAAGTGGAGGGAAATTAAAAGAGAGAAAACAATTGAAAATTCAGAAGTGGAGGAAGTGGGGTTAACCGTTCCCATTAAGTTTAGTTTAAATATTAGTTTGCTGCATTTCTATAGGGGTGCATGTTTTTGTTTATCAACTTAGGTTTTTACCTTTGTAATTGGAGATTTAGCCTATCTCGAATCAGGTTGTTTGTTCTATATCTAAGCATTCGATTTTTGGGCACAATTTATAGTATAGGAGCTTGTTCTATATCTAAGAATTCATTTACTCAAAAATTACACAAAAGTTTTATATATGGTTTAATACCTAAATATCTAAAGATATGTGCAACTTAAAAAGCAAAAAATCTTTGTAATACATACAACTAACCAAGCTATAATTGCAACAAATAAACTCGATACAAAAGACAATAAAAAATAAAACAAAATACGACTATAATTATGCTTAAACACTCACGTTCAAACCAAAAAAAATAAAATAAAATAAAACCCACCCTAATAAACAACAATAGATTCAATAATCATACTAAAGTTGCAAACAAGATATGTCTAGATAGTCAACAACAATGAATATAAAAATGAAGCAAGGTCAATAGGAATAACACAATAAAAAAAGCTTAAAAGGAGAAGAAAACAAAGTAAAGAGAAAACAAAGCTACAAACATTGTATGTGGTTCAAATTGTAGTAGTAAGTACTTTGCCCTACTATATTAATTGTACCATGTTTTAATTTCTCAAAGATTGAAACTTTACTCAAAGAAACACAGAAGAAAAAAAAGTAGAGAACGAAGAACAGAGGAGTTCCAACAATCTCTTAACGTCGTACAAAAACACTTCTTAATGGTGTCTTCTCCACGGAGCTCGAGTGATCTCTTTCCACCACACGAAAAGTGCGCCTCAACCTACGCTTTATGCTATTTTTGGCCTAAAAATTGCACAACACCCACGCTTTATGTACAACCTTTGCCTTAGCTACACCAAAGCGAGGTTGCGCTCGAGGCGCGCTTTTTAATACCAAGCTCTTGAGCCAAGTTTGCCATTGCCATATCCTCCTTCATATTCTACTTTAGACACTCCGCGACATAATGCCCAAGCTTGTTACACTTAAAACACCGTATACAACTTTTGTCTCACTCCTTTTGACTTTTGTTTTGTTAGACTCGACCGTCCCTCTCAAGTCCAGCCCCACAACCTTCACCACGACCATCTCTGTGATCTTCACCGCTCGAACTTCATCGACCACCTCGACCATAGTACTAGGGCTGGCATAACAGGTCAAGCACGACCCGATAAGACACGATGATCTATTATGCTAGACACGATAACTTATCATGTCATTTTTTCAAACACGAACCTATTAAGAAACAGGTTATACATAAAATGGTCTGTTTAGAAACCTGTTTAGAAACACATGTAATATCATACGTTTAAAAAAAAGGTTTAATGAAACAAAGTTACTAAAAGTTCATAATGTTTATCAAAAATTAAATATCAACACATTATTATAGTGAATAGACTTGGTGGTGATGGCGAATCAACTTGGTGGTGATGTTGAGTACCACATTCTAAAATAAAGTTAACAATACGAGATCTTTACCTGATTCAAACTATGGTGGTGATGGTGAGTTGACTATGGTGGCAGTGGGTTGTGACCGACGATGGTTAGTGGTTGTGCACTGTGGAACGCCGTCGAGCAAGAGAACGGGAACACGACCGAGAGCCGAGAAAGAGACCAGCAATGGTCTGTGCAATGTGTGCTGAGCAAGGGACTGGTGTCGATCGGTGTCGAGTATTGGAGAATCAATCGGCGCTTAGTGAGTGGTGGTTGGTGTGTCAATTGTGGAAGGGAAAGTGTGGAGTTGCAAACAGTTTTCTTAACAAGTATTAACAGGTATTTAACCTGTTTAGACACGAATTTTATCGTCTCTTAACGGGTCGATCTTTTGAAGACACGAAACTTGTTAAGGTCAAACACGAAGCCTGTTAACTTCGTGTCGTGTTGTGTTAACAGGTCCGTGATAGAAATTGCGAGCCCTACATAGTACTAACAAAACAAGATGCTTCCTTTTTCTTTCCTATTATATATTTAAAATAACAACTTACCACGTGAGTCTCCACCTTAACGAGGTTCCTTGATAGCCCTCCATAGGCGTTTAACCTCCGTTTAACCTCCTTAACAGTTTCATCGAATTTAAAATGATCCAATTTGAAGCAATGCTTGATTAATGCTACGCTTTAAAGAAATGATCTAGGCATTGAATCCAACATTACTTGCACCGGCTTTGAGACTTTTCGCCTTCAACACTATCCACTTAAACAAACAAACAAACAAACAAACCCAGTATATCCCACTCAAGAGCAGGGTCTGGGAGGGGTAGGTGGTGGCGAGTCTTGGGAGATAGAGAGACCGCTTTCAAATAGACCCCCGACTCGATAACAAAAGCAATAACAATAGCAAGCATATTGTATAGCATACAACACATAGGTATATATCACATAAAGATTTAGATAGTGCAAACATCAAATAAGCGGCAAGTTTCATCTATAAAGAGCAAATGTGGAATACGTACACATCACGCGAGTGGTCCCGCATCATGTCTTCATTTACCCTTCCTACCCACAGATCCCATTAAAAGTCCTTAATTTTAATTCTACGTCTCCAAGCGCTCCTATCCTCAATCATTTGCTCAGAGAGGTGCAAGTGTATCATATCTCGCCTAATTATCTCGTCCCAAGTCAACCTAGGTGTTCCTCTACTCCTACCATCTAAGTTGATGTTCTCTACTGCTCTAACGGGTGCTGCCACGGTCTCCTCTTCACGTAGCCAAACAATCTTAATCTTCCCTCTCGTATTTTATCTGTGATACAAGCCACCTCTAGCCTCTGTCAAAACACTTCGTTTATTATCCAATCCAGTCTTGTGTGTCCACACATCCACCACAGCATTCGCATTTTCGCGACCTCTATTTGTCTCTTGTGCGATTTCTTTATGGCCCAGCAGTCTGTTCCGTATAACATAGTTGGACGTACTGCCACTCTGTATAGTTTTCCCTTTAGTTTTGCTGGAAAGCTCTTATCACACAAAATCCCTGATGCTGCTCTCCACTTGCATCATCCTGCTTGAACACGGTAGGCTACATTGCAGTGTATCTCTCCGTCCTCCTGTACGTATGAGCCCAGGTATTTGAACCTACACGTCTGTGGGACCGCCATACCCTAAATACTGATTGGGGTGTCCTCTTCAACCTCACCACTAAAGTTACAATGCATGTATTCCGTCTTAGAGCAACTTATCCTTAAGCCTCTGCGCTCTAGTGTTGCTCTCCACTATTCTAGCCTCTCGTTAAGCACCATTTTAGATTCTGATATTAAGACAATATCATCTGCAAAGAGCATGCACCACGGGACTTGCTCTTGTATAGACTTGGTCATCTCATCCAACACTACTGTGAAGAGAAATGGGCTTAATGCCGATTCTTGGTGGAGTCCCACTTTCACGGGGAAGAAGTCTGTCTCCGACTGGTGCTCGCACACACGTTTTTGCCCGTCATACATATCCTTGATTATTTTGATATACCTCTCTGGTACCCTTCTAAGTCGTAGACTTTCCCAAATGAGTTGACGCGGAACACTGTCATATGCTTTTTTTCTCTATATCCCTTTTCTTTTCTCTATATTTCTCCATTATCCTCCTTATGACGCGTATGGCTTCTGTTGTAGAGCGTCCTCCCATAATTCCAAATTGGTTTATCGCTATCTGAGTTTCGCATCTAATTCTCGTGTCAATAACTCTTTCCCATAGTTTAATCGTGTGACTCAATAGCTTTATTCCCCTGTAGTTTGCGCAACATTGGACATCTCCTTTTTTCTTATATATGGGGACTGACACTGCTTCTCCACTGCTCTGGTATCTTCCCGGTCTTGAAGATAGTGTTGAATAAGTTTGTTAGCCATTGCAGACCCTTATCTCCTAGACACTTCCACACTTCAATCGGTATGTTGTCTGGCCCCACCGCCTTAGCCCTTCCTATTTTATTAAGAGATTTCATAACACTATCCACTTAGTTACCTTAAAAAATATCACCTAAAAACACCCTCCTTCATCAGAAGGGTTTCAAACTCCTTCAAAGCTTAAAGAGTTAAAGACGTGTCATTCTTACCCGATCAACCCCTAAAGACCTTTTCTTCAACAACCCAAACCTGCTTGACATCATTGTAACTCGCATATGCAACACAAGATCTTTGAGTATTGCTTAAAACCGAAAGGCAATTGCCATCTTTAACTTCTTTGGATCCACAACAAACCCCGATTACGGGTTCAACAGCCTCCCAAAGCCCATTTGCATCCATGATTGTCCTAACCCTAAATACACTAAATCAAAAGGCAACACTTGATTGATACCAATTTCACCATAAATACATAAAATCAAAATTGCAACCAGAAAAAAGATGAAACTATTAAAACTTCAGCAGCCTTATGATCCCAATGAATCGACTCCTTTGATTAATCGAAGTCATACTATTCAACCCACCCTGATTACAATGATCGACTCATTTATATAGAACTCGTAGACCCAATCCTAATTGAAATCTAATTTTAACAAATAGATAACCGAAACTAACTAACAACTATCCCATTAGAAAAACCTAAACAAGTAATAAACAAAGTATAATTCTAACAAACTAATGCTTAATATTAGACTCAAACACCCAAAACAAGAACACAAACCCTACTGATTTCAACCGGAAATCATAAAGCTGGCCCTCCAACTTCGATTACTTGACATGTCCTACAAAGACTAAATCAGAAAATATGAAAAAATAAATAAAAATAAAAACTTTGCAAGTCAAGAAGTTCTTTGGTTGTTGTGAATAAAGCACCCTTAAAAATCCATGAAGCAGAATCAGATACCACCTGAAACGCGAGATCTGACCAAAGTGGGGAGCGTGATATACTATATGCTGGCAGCACGCGACGCACAAAATAGATAATAAGCTGTACCAAGTACAAGCCCTAATTTCATATGAACAAACAATACCTAATTTAACACTTCCATTCTCTCTCTCCCTCTCTAGGAATCATTTTTCAGGGGTCCTTATCGAACATTATAATTTTGATGTGTGTGTTTGGTTCTAGCATTAAAATTAACAGCATTCATGAATGTATGTAAAATAGACATAAGATGCATAAGATTTGCTTTGATATAAAGGAAAACTAAGCTTGTGGGAAAACTTCATTCATCTAGGTCTAGATGTTCATCGATTTCGCATCAGTGTTTGAAGCATGTGAAGTTGATCGATTTCCAATCGATCATTTGGGAGAAGAAAAACACATCAATTGATACAAGGAGGCAGAGCATAAAAGAAGGTATATAGTGTGAGAAAAACTTGAACATACCGGGAGAATACGAGGGGTGTAGTGGCAGCAGTGTAGGATGTGATTCAAGAGTGAGGCGGACCTGTGGGGATTTTGAAGAAGGGAGAAATCGAGTGTATGAAATGCAACGAAGAAATGAAATTAGGGCAAAACTGTTGCAATAAAAGGGGAGAAGTTACGGAATTACCGACTCGCGGGAGGAAAAAAAAAGGAGTTTAGTGGTAGGTTCTTATTTGTAGGGCCATCAATTTTATGATTAAACCTAACTGATTGAGTTAAACTTGCATCTGAATAACACGGATGTTGTGTTCCCGAGTTTATTTACGTTGAGTTTTTGAGTTAAATATAGGAAAACGAGAAAAGAAAGGTTACTAAATACTAAAGGAGATGAAATAAATTAAAGATTTAACATGTTCCAGAGTTGAAAAGAAAAAAAACTATGTAACTTTATAATTAGAAAAATATTAAAATCTATTACTTCTAATAAAACAAGATTTTCTAGAGACACATAGCAATAAATAAAGGTTTCTAGGGACACGTGTGAAAAGAAAAAAAAACTATATAACTTTATAATTAGAGAAATATTCAAATCTATTACATTTAATAAAACAAGATTTCCTATAAACACGTGGCAATAAACAAATGTTTTTAGGGACACGTGGCAATCAATAAAAGACCCCTCAATTGAGTTTTTCCGCCTAAAATTTATTAAATTATGATTGCATTTATTTTTGGAAGCTATGATTTTAATTTAAAAAATGGATTTATTAATCATTTAAAAATATTTAAAAATTATCATAATTAACGTTTTAAATAGTTTTCATTTTATAATTTGATATAATTTATGTTTTAAATTGTTTTCATATTAAAATTTGATATCAAATAAAGTGTATTAAATTACTGATTATACTTGTCTTAATGTTTAAATTCTCTTAAAATTTTCATATATATTAAAGAAGTAATTGTTTAAAAAGTAATACCTTAGTGCAATAAAAATACAATAAATTGCCATTCATTTAAATTAAAACTAAAAATCAATATTAATATTTAAGTTAAATACAATTTATAATCAAAATTATATGATAAATTATCATTCATTATAAACAATTTATGTCATAAAATGGCAAATTGTTTTAGAAATAAAATTCAATGATCTGTGAATAAAAATATTAAAAAATTGATACTATAGTAATCTTCAAATTTGGACATTATTTAAAAGAATTGATATAAATATGATCAAAATCATCTTTGTATTTTTAATGAATAATTCAAAAATATGACTTAGGAACTTAAAGATAAAATTACTTCTTTTTGTTTACTCATATAGTTTTATGAAATTATTTCATAAAAATAAACTAAAAACTTTTACTTTTTTAAATGACTTTGACTTGAAAAAATATGATCGCACAGTTATAGTAGAATAATTAGACTTTGAAAAAAAGTTAATGTTCACAAGCAATGTGAAATATATTTATTGCTGAACAAGTATATTTTAATTTAATTTAGTTATTTATTATATCTATTCTTTAAAATTATAATACTTAAACTTTGTAATTAAAGTATTTTTGTTGTAATTCCAATATATCAAAATACAACCCAACATATGGAACATAAAATTTATAACATTTAAAAACGATCTGCGTGAAATTAAATATATTTTTTTCATAAGTCATTGCTTAATAAAAATGTTTAAAATTTAAGCAATTTGATAATAAAAATATACTATGCTTAAATTTTGAAATAACGATTAACGTATTAACTTTCTACGCTTTAAATATGGTTTTAATTCACTACCTTTCAATATATTTTACATCGTTCCATTTCTTAAAATCTAGAATTGGTTTGTTTTCTAATATCAATTTAATTATAATAATTTTATTATATTTTAAATTTCTTACACTAATAATATGTAATTTACAGAGTCGGTGCATATTTACATCTTACTATGTAAACATAAAAAAATCATCTAAATTCAAATCTAAAATCTTGCAATATTTTTTTTTAATCATTCGTGTAGTACACGGGTCCTAACCTAGTATAAAGTATTCTAAAACTAAAAAGTGTAAGAAAGAATTAAGATCTTGACACATATCCTTTTGATCAAGATTAGGTTAGGGGCAGAATTAGTAATGTTCACTCTTCTTAAGTTCCATATTTTTTAAACATTTGTAAGTTTACATATGACATTATTTTTTTAAACACTATAAAAACGAGCATTTTTAATCTTTAAAACGCGTATAGTGTAGATATAATAAACAAAGTTTTTTCATTTTTTTAACTCGTTATGTAATTTCGTCAGGTCATTATGTAATCTTCTGAATCGATGAGTATTACACAATTATCTGATAAGGAATATATAAGGAACTTGAAACATAAAAAGTTTACATTTCTTATAGTTGTGTTATTTGAAAATTATCATTTTAAAAAACACAATACATAACACAATGATCAATGTTAGACACAATAGGTAACACAATGATTAGCACTAGACTCGATGATTAACAATAAACACAATGAGCTGGCTCATGATTATTAGAAAATGACCTAATCAAGATTACACAATTAGCTATAAAAACATAAAAATTTACATTTTCAACATTGTGTTATTTGAAAATTACTATTTTAAAAAACACAATAGTCAACATTAAACACAATAGATAACATAATGACCAGCAATAGACTCGATAATTAATAATAGATACAATGAGCTGTTTAGCGAGGATTGCAAGATTACCTAATCAGGATTACATGATGAACTGTAAAAAATGTAAAAAATTATTACATTTTCAACATTGTGTTATTTAAAAATCATCATTTTAAAAAACACAATCATAATACAATAGCCAACATTAGACACAGTGGGTAACACAATGACCAACACTAGACTCGACAATTAGTAGTAGACACAATGAGCTGCTTGACGAGAATGACCTGATCAGGATTATAAAATTAACCAGAAAAATATAAAAAAATTAACACTGCGTTATTTGAAAATCACCATTTTTAGAAAAGATAATGGTTAACATTAGACATAATGGGTAACATAATTACTAGCACTAGACTCGATGATTAATAATATACACAATGAGCTATTTGATGAGGATTACATAATTACTCGATCAAGATTACACAATAAGCTAGAAGACGTAACAAAACTACAATTTTTAGCATCGTATTATTTTAAAATCATATTTTTAGAAACACAGTGCATAATAAAATGGTAAGCATTAGGCCCTATGATCTGATAGATATTACACAATTACCTTATACTACACAATGAGCTGACGAATATTTGATCTGGTTGTCGAGACTCGATCAAAAACAAGTTATTATGTCGGTCTTAGCTACATTTATTGTGTAAGGGTAAGTAAGGTTATCTCCATAGGGAATATGTAGAAAGTGTTTAATTAACGCGACTTGATTAACTAAAAGACTCAAACTTTATAACTAAAAGTTGAAACTTTGAATAAATTAACGAGTACAATTGCACAAAGCAAAGAACTTTGAAACTAATTTGATTAAATAATAAGAAACAATCACTTCCGCGTTACTAATTCTGTAAGATCAACAATTGGTACTTTTGAATTAGGGTTTGTAAGAACACGATTTCAAGATCTTAGATTTTAATTGAAGTAGCAACAAAGGAACAAGCTTTCAAAATTCGTTCATTCACAATGTTAACAATTACCTATGTCAATTTGTCTACTTTTCTTAATGAGCTCACGATACAAGGAAATCGAAAACTGATAATCAAGCAAACAAATTTATTTATAAGTAAATAGTTTAAATTAACCAAAACATAAGGTTTCATTCAATAGATCAATGTTCAATACAAAAACCTATTCAAAGCGTACCAATTGTCTCACTTGACAAGAGTTATACTCCCGAAAGCAATCAAGAAAACCTAGCCACGCATCATTTTCAATAAATCTTCAATATTTTTTCCAATGATGATCAATGATGATATGTAGGATGTTAAAAAGCTTGAAAGCACCTAAAATCTCCTTGAATTTGCTAGATTTTGTGTAGGGGAAGATCTCCTTCGACTTAGGTTTGATGCAGCTTAAATAAACTTGAAGATCCATAAAATCCGGAAGTTTGTTGGAGACCGGGGTATGATACGCCCACCATGGGCATATCATACACCCATATTAGCCTCCATATGCCCATCTTTCTGTTATTTTGTCCGAATACGCCAGTTTATACGCCCATCATACGCCTGCAGCGTATGATACGCCCATGGTCGGCGTATCATACGCCGTACCCCTATAAAATTTTTATTTTCACATGTAACTTTTCACAAGCTTTCCGTTGACAGGTCGTGGGCCCCGTAACTCTTTTCCTATCCCAAGTTATGCCCATTTTAAGTTACCATGGTATTGAACCTTTGGTTTTTGCATTCTTCACTTCTCGGGCTCCGATTTCCATCCCGCTTCTTTCATACTCTTCATCTTTCACCAAACTTAGTTTCGGTTTCCTGTTTTGCATCTTTTGGTGATTGCACATTTGGTTATCGTGGGTTCATCCTTTGCTTTATTCACCTCAAAATAAATTTCCTTAAGCTCCAATTCCCTACACATCAAAACAAACTCAAAGTAACTTTGTTCCAATCATAAATTCAATGTAAATTGCATATTTAAACACTTTTAATCCATGAATATCGATACGCGATCAATATTACACAATAAGCTGTCAAATATTACACAATAAGCTGAAATAACATGAAAAAAACATCGTCTTTTATGTATCAAATTATATGCATTTTAAAGATTAAATAAAAATGCTTTGTTTTTTTATGTTGTAATATTATAATATCGTATGTAAAAGTTATGAGTGTTTAAAAAAATGTGGAACTTGAAAATATGGTTAAGACCTAAATACCCTTGGTCCATCATTTAAAGTTTTGATTATTTACCATTATGTAATCGAATTTTTATAACCATTAGTTCTAAGATTCAATTGATAATAATCATTATCACCCTTTTTAGTTTTTTCTCACTTTTTACATTAACTCCACCCTTATAATTATACTATTGATATTAGCTTTACATTGTATAAAACATCAGTGGCAATATTAAACATTGGTTGTAACATTCTAAATCATTTTTCAAGCTTTAATCAATCTAAAAGCTCATGTATTACACCTCTAAGTTGTTACTGACTTCATTTCTTATGGCCATCAATTTAGACCATCATGATAATTAATTTGACCAAAAGGTGTATCGATGGTATTTGTTTGCAATATGAAGAACTTTAGTGGCTAATGCGATAGCATATAAAAAGTCAAGTAAATAAAAAATTATATAAGCGAAAATATCACTGTAAAAATCCGTAACCAAAATCAAACTACCCTTAAAAAGGGAATGAAAATATCATGTTTGTTAGAAAACCAAACAAAAAAATACACTGCTATATAAATGCATAAGGCTAGTATTTTTCACCGTCTTTTGAGATCACGCAATTACCTTGTCACACCCCAACCTACGTGGAATACGTCGGGCCGTGTAGATTGTCCATAACACGTGACACTATTAAAGTGATAATTTATTTAATCAACCTAATTACATAAGTATTAGTGTATTACAAAGAAACCATAAATTATACAAACAAAGGTAACATAAAATAAAGTTTGATTTATTAACTAAGTCCATAAGTATCATAAGTGTCAAAAATTTGTAGACATCTCAAGCGGCATTTCCTACAACACGTATAAAATAAAGGTCGGCTAGAAATTTTGTGAGTAAACATAGGTTTTGTTACATATAATAGATATAAAACACGATTCAAAAGTCAAAGTATTAATTCAAGCAAGTATGACTAAACCAAATGCATTGATCAAACCACTGTTGACAAGCGTCTCAAGCCAACGGGTTAGACTAAGAATATCGGTTTCGATACCCAAATGCTGTCTACAATGGTCCGTTTGGCGGTGTCAAACCAATAGGCTATCATCGTCACCTTAGGCTTTAGATAGTTACTGATCATGTCTAGCAAGTAAGTAAGAAAGATTGACAACCACTTTAAATATTAATCTAACAAGCTTATCACAAATGTATAGAATACACACAAGATTAATTAAACCGTATGATTTGTAAGAAAGATTTAGAATTGAATGTGTATACATGTCACATCCCAAAACATAAAAGGAAAAGGACTATGAATTCTCACATTGAATTATTGAGTATGAGTTGGACTTATGACTTTATTAATAGAAATGGTGAAGCCCTAAATGATTATATCTATTAGAATTTATATTTAAGGTTATGGTTATGAGTATTAACCATAGAAATAAAAGGATCAAAAGCAAAGAAAAAGAAAAGTTATTCGAAAATAAAAACAGATTTGGACAAATTCAGTGTTATAGTTTCATATGATAATTAAAAATATCAAACTTTAAGTAAAAATTCTGAAACTCTCCGGTCTACTATTTTAGGATGTACGAACAACTTTCATTTAGAAAATTCAATGAACTTGTTTATGAAATCTGAATTTGTTAATGTTTGATTTATTATGACTAAGTTATGGTCGTTTGAAGTTGTAATAGATTATTTTCAAAATCAGTGGTAGCACTTACGTGAACCTTTTAAGGTTTTAAAAACAATTAACGCGTATAGTAAATTTTGTTGAGAATATATATGATAATAAAAGGGATTTAAATGAATAAAAACATGAGAATTTTGATTATAAAATTGCTTAGAATTATTTAAAAATCAAAAGAATAATAAGAACACTAAAATCAAGAACATGGTTGCTACCTTAAGAACAACGAATGGATTTGAAACTTCTAAAGTCTTCAATGGAGGGTTGGAGGAAAGTTTCTTAAGATTACATAGAGGGTAAAGAAGAACTCTCTTGTAGATTTAAAGAAGAGTTGGTGTAAGAAAAAATGATGAGACAAATATTAGTATTTAGACTATCCCTATCGCGGCGCTCGTGCCGACCCGTCACCATTTACTCTCTATTTAGAGCCGCCTAAGATGAAGAATCCGTACGGAAAGGCGATGAAAAGGAAATGGTTGTGGGTCCCACCACTATAAAATCAATTCTAAATATTAATATAGTAGTGGGCCCACTATTATAAAATGATTTTAAATTAAAATGTTTTTAATTAAAAATATTTTAATTAAAATAATAATTTAAGTATAATATTTTAATTAAAATGTGTTAATTAAATATAAATCTTTTGATTTTTTTTACGTTTGTAATACTAAACTAATTAACTAGAGTTTATTTTTTTATTTTTTATAATTATTTAAAATGTTTTAAAATGCTTAAAATGGTTTCAATTAAAAGGTTTTTTAATTTTAATTCTTTTTAAAATTTATAATAACAAACTAAATAATTTGAGTACTTCTTTATTTTTTATACTAACGACTATTTTTATAACTGCTAGTTTTTTGTTTGTTTCATAACGGCTAATTTTTTTGTTTTATTCATAACGACTACTTTTTTTGCTTTATTCATAACGGCTACTTTTTTGCTTTATTCATAACGGCTAGTTTTTTTCTATTAATAATGACTACTTTTTTGTTGTTTTATTCATAAAGACTAGTTTACCTACTATAAATATGTTTTATCACTTGAGAGTTTTTCTCAAATCATACTTCATCTTTTTTCTAACATTTTAAAAACTCTCTCTTCTAAACACAATTCAAAATTCAATTCTCAATGGATCCAAGAAGTCTATTCTCTTTCACACAGATGTGAAATGATGAAACCAATGAAGAATACCCAAACCATCCACCTCTAATGTCCAAATATCAGCAACCCTGATTTTCCTAATATCAACACCCTGAGTTCTCCCAATTCCCACAACCCGGAGCATTCCCATATCTTCAACAATCTAGGGGATTCCCACATGTTCAACAACCTGGGGGATTCCTATATGTTTAACAACCTGGCTTGTCATAATTTCCACTTGTATCTCAGTCTTCGTTGGAAGACTATCAACAATATCAAGCATGGCTTAAACATAATGAACAACTAATTGATGAAGCACCTTCGTTACCTAAAAAACACCAACAAAGAAAAAAGGAAAGGGAAAGGAAAAGGAAAAGAAAAAGAAAAAGATGAGAAGTCTGTTCGTATCAAGTAGGCAACTCATGATGAATTGTTGCTGCTAAGGCTTATGTAGCCATTTCTAAAGACCTAATGATTACCAATATTCAAAACCAATATGCATATTGGGGGAGGATAGAACAACATTACAATGCTGGGAACCCTCAAATTCCATGAAATGCTCACAACCTTTGAAGTCAATGACATACGGTCAAAGGAAAGGTTGTTAACTTGAATGCATCTTATGTTCACATCAAGTCCCAATACAAAAGTGGTTGGTTAGAATACCAATATATAACCCAACCAAAATATGACTACATGAACACTAGTAATGTTGCCTTCACATGTGAACATCTGTGGAGGATAGTTAAAGATATTCCAAAGTATTCTGGGCCTACCAAAGTGTATGGTCATCAAGCTTCCAAAATAACAATGGCAACCAGCACAGGGGAGCATACCACTTTTGCTTCGGATGCCAACTTTGGCAATACTCCAGAATCAACTCAAGAGTGGGGGGTATTACTTGATGATGATAATGATGATGTTCTTGCAATGCAACAAGAAGATCAAGAGGAAGAAGAGTCTCAAGAATAACGTCCAAAACGCCCAATGAGGAGGGACAAGGCCAAGAAGCTGGTCAAAATAAAGAGTAAAGGCATGACTTCTTCTTCTTCTTCACTTGCCTATGAAGCAAAGAGGCTAAGTCTCGTTGAAGACTTGGCGGAAACGACAAAGGCAAAGAAGAAAGCTATGCAACATTTCGACAAAAAAATGATAAATTATTTGAGTTGGAAGGGAAGAAGATTTTTTTCATCGATACAAGTCATATGGATCCATTACAGCGGGCCGAACACGAAGAATTGTGTAACGAGATAAGAGAGAAATATGGAATGCCTAATCGCAACTAATTTTTTTAGTTTAATTTGTTGTTTTATTTATCTTGTGGTTTTAGTTTAAGTTGTGATTTTAGTTTAATATTGTTTTAGTTTAATTCTCTACTTTTATGTAATTTTAGTTAATTAATGAATGTTTTTAATAACAATAACTAGTTTTTTGGCATATGACACAACAGTTGACGAATGCGATGAATACTTATGTATTGGTGAAAGTACTGTTATGGAATGAAGTTTTGCATGTCTATCATGGAAATTTATTAATCTGTGTATTTAATAAAACCAACCTAATATGATGTTGACATGTTAGTAGCTGAACATGAAGCCCGACACGGGTTTCTGGAATGCTTGGAAGCATTGATTATATGCACTGGGGTTTGGGAAATAGTCCAACTGCATGGAAAGGTCAATATACTTGTGGTGATCATGGGCATCCCACCATTATACTATAACTAATTGTATCACATGACCTCTAGATTTGGCATGCATTCTTTGAAGTAACTGGATCAAACAACGATATCAATATGCTTAATCAATCTCTAGTTTTTAATCAAATCTTAGAGGGGAAAGCACAACATGTAGTTTTACAATGAATGGTCATAACTACACCACATGGTATTATCTTACAAATGGTATTTATCCACAACGGGCAACACTAGTAAAGAGTTTCACATATCCACCAGAGAATAATCTGAAAATGAAGTGGTACAAAAGACATCAAGAGTCTGCAAGAAATGATGTATAAACAGCCTTCAGTGTTCTTCAAGCTAGGTGGGCAACCCGAGCAACATCCTCGAACTTATCGGTATTAGGTGATATAATGCATGCATGTATTATATTACATAATATGATTGTAGAAGATGAAGGATGTTCCATAACTAATTGTTCACATGAAGCGCAAGAACCATAGCCAGAAAGTTACAATAACGGGGCGCCACCATCATTTCAAATACACTTATAGAGATTTAGAAGCTTACGTAACCATGTGCTCACCATGCGTTGCGGAACGATCTAATAAAACATCTCTACGCGAATAGGGATATTAGAGAGTAGTTTTATTATTGTTTCTATTAATTAACTTTGTATAGTCGTTTTTATTTTATTATTTTATGTTGTTATTTTTATTTTATTTTAATGTAGTTGTGGTTTTAATTTATTATTTTCTTATTTAGAATTATTTAATTTAAGTATTCAACTTGATCATTTGATATTTAATTTAATTATTTATTTTAATTAAATATATTATAATAATTTAAATATCTTTATTTAAAGTACATAAAAAAAGAAAATATGAGGTGGAAAAATAAAAGTGTTTCGAGAAAATTGCATAAATAGTCCCTGTGGTTTGACCAAATTGCATGTTTGGTCCCCACAGTTTCAAAATTGCAAACATAGTCCAAACATTTGACTTAAGGTTGCAAAAATGGTCCCTACCGTTAACCACCGTTAGTTTTTAACAAAATTTTAGTTGCATGTGATTAACATGTGAGGGCAATATAGTCATTTTAAGTTAAAACCCTAAAAATATACATACAACTTCATACATACGTTCATTCAAACCTTATTCTTCAAAATTCAAACATCGATCATATGGGGAGCAAGGAGTAATCGAACATCAGCAAGTTTTTCATCTTCGATCAAGATTTGGAAACGTCAAGGAGGCAAAATGCATTGGGTCTCTAGAGAATCAAGCAATGAAGTAGTACCAAATGAGGTTTATGGTGCGTTTTTCATCTCTTCTTCATGTATATTCACGATTTTGATTGTATATATTTGAAAAGTTTTTTATTTTTGTAAACCCTAAGTGTTTGTGTCAATGAATGTGCTTTCTTTATCTACAGATGGACACCCTAACTTGTTTTCTATCAAGATTCATTATGATGGTGTGTTTAAAAACTTTCCCGGAAGAAGATGTGTATGGTAGAGTTAAGTTTGTTGATTACTTGGATATTGATGAGTTTTCTATACATGGGTTTAGTTCTATAGTAGAGGAACTAGGTTTGAACAATCAAAAGAAAAACTCTATTTTCACTTTAAAATTCCTGGTAAAAATTTAGATGCGGGTTTAGCACTTTTAAATGTTAACCATTTGAGGTAATATGTTAAGGACAACAAACTTTTTGACTTGTACATTGAGCATAGTGGGACTAAAATTACTAGTTGTGACAGTTCTCTACAATCGACAAAAGTTGTTATTGAGGAACTACAAGATGTATCCCATGAGTGGACTAAACCTATTGGAACTAAAATGAAGCCTTCAATCGGTTGTTTTTGAAATAGAAAGAAAGTAGTGAAAAGGTAGTTAGTTAAGGTGATGATGGTTGTAGTATGATTGTTCCTAGTGATGATAATTTTGATTATAGCTTTGATGATATTAACTTTTCAGAAGAGTTTCCTATTTCTGGTGAAGATTCTGATAATAGTGATTTTATGGTTGATAATGATAATGAAGTAGATTATGTAGAAGTAGACATGAGGGAGTTTGATGCATTTGTAGATAGTGGGGAAGAATTTGAAAGCACAAATGATTGTCAGAATGGTTTTGAAAGCAACCCGAATGATAATATCAATGATCTAGTTTGTTATCCTATGGGGTTTGAGTCATTTGATAGTTTAACAGAAGATTCAGAGGATGATTTTGAAACTACAAGAAGTCAGAAATTGAAAGAACTTAGGAACGTAAGGAAGCAACAAATTAGTACTACTCAAGTAACATTTTATGTTGGTCAAATCTTTGGAAATGCAAATGAGGTGAAGGAAAGAGTTAGGAGACATGCAATTGAAAGTAGGAGACAGTTGGTGTTCTTGAGAAATGATAAAAGAAGGATCAGAGTCATTTGTCAAGTAACTTTATTTACCAAACATGTAACACCCGGATATTTAAAAAGATAATAAATGAATAATAAAAGTAGGAAATGCACATTTAACCCAAGTTGAGGGGTTAAAAGTGTCAAAAGGACAAAAGGTACAAAAAGTTGGTATAAAAGGTGGGCATGGCCGCCCACCCTCCCTTCACAACCTTTTCATACGGTTTTTAGAGAGAGAAAGAGGAGAACATTCGAGTTTTTGAAGAAGAACAAGAAAAATCCGGATTTCAAGGTAAGAATTCGAGGGTTTATGTGTTCATGTTGAGTTCTTGTCTCGGTTATGTGCTCATGTGTGTTGTATGTTCGATTGTGTGTGTTTTTGGGTGGGTTTTAGGTGTTGAACTTGTAGCAAACGGGTTTTGAAGGAAGTCATACCCAAGAGACTGCTAAGGTGAGTTCTAGATCCCCTATGTTACATGTTTTAACTGATTTTGGGGCTGGAAATGTATGCATGTATGTTTTTATAAAGTTGGGTTTTCACACCCGTATGTATATTTGAATGTATATGTGGGTGGGTGTGATTTTGGGTGCATTTGACGTTTTGATTATGATACATATATGTTTTAGGATGCTTAGAATGTTAGAACTAAGTTTAGAACCTGTTACAATAGAGTTTGGGACTGATTACAAATGTTATGTGTAATAAGTCTGCTCATGAGCCTAGAATCGGCCTATGCGCCCAATAGGTTAAGCTAACTAAGTGTTCCCATGCGCCTAAGACTCCATGCGCCTAAACAGTACCCCATGCGCCTGAAATTTCCTTAGAAAATTTATAAGTGTAGCTCATGCGCCTGAATAGTGGTTCATGCGCCCAGGATTGTTTTGACCAGGAGCCTAAGTTTTGGGGCTCATGCGTCCCAATAGTGCCCATGCGCCTGGACCTCCCATGCACCTAAGTGACCTCATGCGCCTGAAAGGCTCATGCGCCTAAGTGTTAGACTGCTAAGTGTTTTGATGAGGCGCCTACATAGTGGAAATGCGCCCGTACAGGGCTCATACGCCCAAATAGTGTTGGTGCGCCCAACACTTAGAATTAAACGCAGAATTTTTGTGGGAGTTTGTGCATCTAGGGTTTTGACCAATGATTGGCTAGGGTTTACTAAATGCTCATGATTATGCAAGATTGTCATTATGACCCTTATCATTATTATTATTGTTTTTTTATTATTATCATTACGGTTATTATTATTATTATTATTATTATTATTATTATTATTATTATTGTCTTATATTATGTAACTTTACGTGGTATGTTTATGACTGTAACGTAAAGTATTATCATTAACGAAGTGAAAGATTAATGATGAAGAGAAGTGGAACGTAAATGATTAATGAAAGTCTTGCAAGCAAATGTATGGAGGTGCACGGCCTTGTTGTCGTTAGCTCAACTGTGATGCGGGTTAGCTACCCCAAAGGATGCACACAGGGTCAATCGTTAGATTGACAAATGAGGTGAGCAACCTTGTTGTTGCAACAGACTCGGTTAGCATGCAATCTTGAGATTGCCAATTGACCGGCTTGTCGCGTGCACTAGTCAAAGATAGTATTTGTATAGTTCCTTAGTACCAAAACTATGTAGCAAATGGTAAGAAGGGTGTCGAATCATAGGGAGTATGTGGTTTGTGTTTAGACTTGAATTGGACTAACGAGTCAATTATGAAGCTTGCTATTTTGTTTATAAGAGCTTTGATATGTTTACTTGAAATGGTGTTGAGACTTTGTCCAACACAAAGGAATGAGCAACACAAAAAGGTTTCTTAAAAATGATTAGTAAAACTTGAACAACTTAGAACAATGGTTAACAAAACAAAGTTTAATAACAAGGTTCACCCCCGGTTGATATCATAAGGTTATGGTTCTACCAATCCAACTAACTTGCATCAAAGGTATGATTTATGCTAACGAGTTCATCATTGCAAGGTTTAGGTGTCAAGAATCGTCAACGTTAACACGGACAATAATACACTTCATTACACAAGAACATTCAAACTCTACATCAACATAGCACACATGACCAACTCCATTTCTCAAAGACAAATTTCATACTCATTCATTCAATTTGGGAATTCAAGTTAAGCTCAAAGTACTAGCATAAATGTTTCAAGCAATCAAATACAAAATACAAGGATGCAATCTAGTTTTCAAATGTTAACAAACCATAGTCTTACAATATATGAACCGGGGGAAAACCCAAAGAAGACTAGCCCCTCATGTTGATTGAGGCTTGGAATTCGGGTGATGATCTTGTATGCAACTCCATAGGACTTTTATTTTGTTTGACTTTGATGACTTTGATGATGGATGAAAAGCCCCAATTGCAGAAATTTCTTCTCTAAAGCTTCATGGATGATTGTTTGTGATGATGATCCTTATTTTTTTTTGAAGATGATTGTTTTCTAGAGAAAATGAAGCAAGTGGATCATAGCATGATGTAGGGTGATCATTCTTCCTGATTTCCCTCCCCATTATCTGCACTTTCCAGCTGCAAGTTGAAGATTCCCGTTTAAACAAGTCAAATGAAACAAGTGGGTATTTAAAAATCCGACAGGACAAATGAGGAGGCGTCAGCGACGGGGTGTTAGCCCGTCGGCGACGGGCTCTAGATACAGCATTTGTTTTTCTTTGTTTGTTTCGCGTATCCGACCATTCCGGGCTCCATTCCGACATCCCATATGATCCCCGGAGTGTACTCTTAATTGTTCCGGCCCTAACAAACACAAACCAAAACAAAATAGATCATTTGAACTCGAAGTTATGCTATAAATATGCCATTTTGTGCTTTTAAACCCGAGCTTTTACCCGCGCATCACCAATGAGGTGAGCGGCCTTGTTGTCGCAACATACTAGGAAAGATAATGATAAAAGTACGAAACGAACGAACGATGAAGATAATAATGATATTACCTATGTGTACGTATGATGTGTGATCGCACGTAAAAGTAAAGAAGGGTTCTTAAACGAAAGTAAAGTATGTTTTATTATAAAACTAGGACTCACTTAACAACGCTGACTTTTATGCATTTCCAGTTGGCAGGTAATTCGTTGCTGGGGATGGCACACGGGGATGGCTACTCGGCGGGGCAAGACTGACATCCATTCTCAATAGATATCACTGTTGTTTTGTAATGCAGTTAAACCATTCTTTTGTAATCTGATTAAACCAAGGTGTATTGCTTAACAACAATGTTTATAATGAAATGAATGGCTTTTGTTAAATTAATTCTGCTGCTTAAATTTGTAAACCTATAATGTTTTATGTAATTACTGCTGTGACTGACCAACTGTGAGGTCTTCGGGAACGGGGCCTTACAAGTTGGTATCAGAGCCAAAGTTTAAGTGAAATAGGTAAATATTTTCAAAAGAAACCTAAACTTAAACTGAAAATGGGACAAACTTAGGATGTCAGCCCGAGTAGCTACGTGCCATCAGGTATGCTTTTTGTTAATGTTAGCCGGTATTATGTGCGCATGCTATTTGATTTATGTGCTTTTAGTAGATTTAGATACTGATTAAGTCAGGATAGGAAATGCTTGGAGTATGAAGAGTAAAGTAAGTGGCTAATCACAACTGGCCACTGTAATTAGGGACTTACTATACTTGACATAACTGAGCTATTACCTTGAATGACTGTGTTAGTGTTTGAATCTTATAGCGTCTAGGAAATGGCTGGACATAAGTCATCCAAGGCTTCTAGAGGCAGAGGTCGGCCACGCGTGACTAGGAGTAGTGCTAAGGCTCCTGAGACGGCTCGCGAGAACCCCGAGGTTCATGGCCGAAGTGAGGAGAATGAGAATGCCAGCCTGAACGCCTCAGCTAGGGAGGCGATTGCTGATAAAGTGCACCAGGTCATGCAGACAGTTTTACCGTCTGTGGTGACTGAAGTCATTAGAGCTGTGAGAAGCGAGGAGAGAAAGGAGAAGAAGAATAGGAAGGGATCAACGGGCAAGGAGAGCAGAGGGGAGGAGGAACGCCCAGAGCCTGAGACCGTATTGTCTGACGAAGAAGAGGATGATGTAGTGGGGGTGACTACCAAGGGGTGCAATTACGGGGCATTCCAAAGGTGCAAGCCCCGACCTTCAATGGCAATGGCAATGCTGCAGCCACTCACCGCTGGGTAAGGGAGATGGAGGTGGTGTTGGAAATCAGTGAGTGTCGCGAATACCAGAAGGTGAAGTTCACGACTCACTCCTTTGTCGACTCAGCATTGTGTTGGTGGGACAACATCGTCCAAGCTAAGGGTTCTAGGGCCATCGGGAAAATGCGATGGAAGGAGTTGAAAAAGCTGGTAATCGAGGAGTTTTGTCCTCACCGGGAACTTGACAAGATCAAGAGGGAGTTCCTGCAACTCGAGGCGGGAACCATGACCCACTAGCAGTACACCACCAAATTTAATAAGATGGCGAGGCTAGTGCCGGATCAGGTGACGCTGGTGTCTCGAAAGATCAACCGGTACATTCAGGACTGCCAGCTGACATTCGCAGGCACTTGATCTCTATGATGAGAGAGAGGTGACGGTGGTGGAGGTGAAGAAAGCCGGTGGTGGTGACCGGAATTGGAAGGGAAAGTCGGGCGTGGTGGTTTTACCCCGAACAACAAGAGGATAAGGACAGACGACCGTAAGGTGGGGTCATCAAGCTCAGGACCTAAGAGGTGTGGTAAGTGCGGAAGGAGTATACGGGGGAGTGCAGGATGGGGCTCAACGTGTATTTCAAGTGTGGAAAGTCGGGCCACATCTCCAGAGACTGTAGGCCGTTGAGGTGTTATAACTGCGGCGAAGAGGGCCATATGAGTAGGGACTGCAAGAAGTTGAGGGTTGAGGGTTCCGGAGCAAAGAAGACGACCAGAACTGAAGGGTCAAAGGCTAGTGCTAGAGCTTTCACAATGACCCATGAAGAGGCAAGGGCGGACCCCGACGTTGTATGAGGTATGTTTCTTGTGAACCAAACTCTTGCCTCTGTGTTATTTGATTCTGGTGCTAGTAGGAGTTTTATTTCTGATGCCTTTTATGCTAAGTTGCCCATTAGGAGTAGGAGTATTAATGAGCCCTTCGATGTAGAAACTGCCATAGGAAAGTCTACCAGGATTTCTGAGATAATAGACGACTGTGACATCGAGTTAGAAGGTCATAAGTTTCATGTTAGACCGTTCATGATGACCTTAGGCGGTTTCGACGTAGTCCTAAGGATGGATTGGTTGGCGGATTATGAGGCGAACATCGTGTGCTGCAAGAAGTTAATCAAACTGACGGCGCCTGACGGGAGTTTGGTGACTATTTACGGGGATCGAGTCACGACTATCCCGAATGTGATTTCAATGGCGGTAGCGGGAAAGTGTATGAGACGTGGATGTAGTGCCTATTTGGCCTACGTGAAGGATGTGGATACATCAACGCCATAACTGTCGGATGTGCCAGTCCTGTGCGACTTTCCGGGTGTGTTTTCAGAAGATTTACCAGGTGTGCCACCGGACGCGAGATCGAGTTTCAAATTGACTTGATACCCGGTGCTCAACCTGTGGCTAAGGCACCGTATCGGTTGGCTCCGACAGAGATGAAGGAATTAATGGAGCAACTGTAGGAGTTGCTCGATAAGGGGTTCATCAGACCGAGTATCTCTCCTTGGGGTGCTCCGGTCTTGTTCGTAAAGAAGAAGGACGGTAGCATGAGAATGTGTATCGACTACCGTGAATTAAACAAGTTAACGGTGAAGAATCGGTATCCATTGTCGAGGATTGACGACTTGTTCGATCAGCTCCAGGTGCCAGTTGGTTCTCCAGAATAGATGTTCGATCTGGTTACCATCAGTTGAAGGTGAAGGAGCAAGACATTCCTAAAACAGCTTTTCGTACGCGTTATGGGCATTATGAGTTCCTTGTAATGTCTTTTGGTCTAACGAACGCGCCAGCTGCTTTCATGGACTTGATGAATCGAGTGTGTTGGCCGATGTTGGATAAATCAGTGATTGTGTTCATTGATGATATCCTGATTTATTCGAGGAGCGAAGATGAACATGCCGGTCACATTCGGGAAGTGTTGGAGACGTTGAGAAAGGAGAAGCTGTATGCTAAGTTCTCCAAGTGCGCATTCTGGTTGCACGAAGTTCAGTTCTTGGGTCACGTGGTAAACCCAGAGGGGATTATGGTGGACCCGGCAAAGGTGGAGGTGGTGATGCAATGGAAGTCTTCAAAGACGCCATCCGAGATCCGTAGCTTCTTGCGGTTGGCGGGCTATTACCGAAGGTTCATCCAAGACTTCTCCAAGATAGCTTCCCCGTTGACTAAGCTGACCCGTAAGGATGTGAAGTTTATATGGGGTCAGGAACAGGAGAAGGCTTTTGAGGAGCTAAAGGCAAGGCTGACGCAAGCTCCTGTCCTATCGTTGCCCGAGGGGAGCGAGGATCTGGTGTTTATTCAGATGCTTCGTACTCAGGATTGGGTTGCGTGTTGATGCAGAGAGGCAAAGTTATAGCCTATGCATCTCGGCAACTGAAAGTTCATGAGGTTAATTATCCTACTCATGACTTAGAGTTGGCGGCGGTGGTCTTTGCATTGAAGATTTGGAGGCACTATCTATACGGGACGAAGTGCACAATCTTCACGGATCACAAGAGCTTGAAGTACTTCTTCAAGCAGAAGGACTTGAACATGAGGCAGAGACGGTGGTTGGAGCTCATAAAGGATTATGATTATGAGATCCACTATTATCCGGGCAAGGGCAACGTAGTGGCACATGCCCTTAGCCGAAAGGAGAGACCAGAGCCGATCCAGGTGAAGGCGTACCAATTGATCATGACCTCCGATGTGATGGTGCAAGTCAAGGAGTTTCAAGATGAGGCATTGAAAGAAGATCATCTTAACTCTGAAAGGATGAGGGGCTTGGTCGCTGAATTAGGGGAAAACACTCTCGGTGTTAGGACCCGATACGGGCGGATGTGGATTCCCCGTTACGGAGGGTTGCGGGAAAAGATTCTGGATGAAGCTCACAAAACCCGATACTCCATTCATCCCGGTACTACTAAAATGTATCAAGACTTGAAGAAGGACTATTGGTGGCCGGGCATGAAACGCGACGTGGTGGAGTACGTGAGTAAGTGCCTTACTTGTTTACCAGTGAAGGCGGAACACCAGAAACTGTACGGAAAGATCCAACCGTTGGATATACCGGAATGGAAGTGGGAGCACATCACCATGGACTTCATTACTAAGCTACCTCGCACGTCGAGGGGATGCGATACTATTTGGGTGATTGTCGACCGACTAACAAAGAGTGCCCACTTCCTACCGATCCGCGAGACGTATTCATCCGAAAGATTGGCGGATCTGTTCATCTAGGAAATCGTGGCTCGTCATGGCGTGCCGGTGTCTATCGTGTCGGATCATGACACCCGGTTTACATCGAAGTTTTGGAGGAGATTTCATGATGAAATGGGGACGAGGCTACACATTAGTACCGCATATCATCCTCAGACGGATGGTCAGTCTGAGAAGACGATACAGACGCTCGAGGATATGCTTCGAGCATGCGTGATCGATTTCGGAGGAAGTTGGGATGATCACTTACCGTTAGCAGAATTTTCATACAACAACAGCTACCATGCCAGTATTGACATGCCTCCATATGAGATGCTATACGGTCGGAGATGTAGGACGCCCGTATGTTGGGGAGACATTGGGCAGAAGGAGTTAGGAGGTGTTGAGGTCATCGAGGCTATGACGGAGAAGCTAGAAAGAATCAAAGCCTTCATGAAGGCGGCAAAGGACAGACAAAAGTCGTATGCCGACAAAAGGTGGAGACCAATTGAATTCAACGTGGGTGATAGAGTAATGTTAAAGGTTTCTCCTTGGAAAGGAATCATACGCTTCAGAAAGCGGGGCAAGTTAAGCCCGAGGTATATAGAGCCTTTCCGAATCATTGCTCGAGTGGGAGAGGTGGCCTATCGGTTAGAACTACCCGATGAGTTGAGTGGAATTCACCCGACATTCCATGTATCTCATTTGAGGAAGTGTTTGGCAGACAAGGATATGGTTGTACCACTGGAAGACATCAAGGTAGACGACCAACTCAATTATGTGGAGCAACCAGTGGCGATCATTAATCGTAAGGAGAAGAGGTTAAGGAATAAAGTGGTTCCTCTTGTGCGTGTATAGTGGAAGCACAGGAAGGGATCCGAGTCTACGTGGGAGACTGAGAAGAGATGAGGCAGCATTACCCTCATCTGTTTGAGGAATAACAGGTTTTGAGGACGAAACCTATATAAGGGGGGTGGACTTGTAACACCCGGATATTTAAAAGATAATAAATGAATAATAAAAGTAGGAAATGCAAAGACTCGGTTAGCATGCAATCTTTGAGATTGCCAATGAGGTGAGCGGCTTGTTGTCGCAACAGACTCGGAAAGATAATGATAAAAGTACGAAACGAACGAATGATGAAGATAATAATGATATTACCTATGTGTACGTATGATGTGTGATCGCACGTAAAAGTAAAGAAGGGTTCTTAAACGAAAGTAAAGTATGTTTTATTATAAAACTAGGACTCACTCAGCAACGCTGACTTTTATGCATTTCCAGTTGGCAGGTAATTCGTTGCTGGGGATGGCACGCGGGGATGGCTACTCGGCGGGGCAAGACTGACATCCATTCTCAATAGATATCACTGTGTTTTGTAATGCAGTTAAACCATTCTTTTGTAATCTGATTAAACCAAGGTGTATTGCTTAACAACAGTGTTTTATAATGAAATGAATGGCTTTTGTTAAATTAATTCCGCTGCTTAAATTTGTAAACCTATAATGTTTTATGTAATTACTGCTGTGAATGACCAACTGTGAGGTCTCCGGGAACGGGGCCCTACAAAACACTTGTTATTACTTATTAAGCATGATGAAATTACTAATAATTAGCTTGGATTATGTTAGAGGAATGTGCCAATATATAAAGGTGATAGGCCTACTGAGCAAGCATGTGTAAATAAAGTTACCAGTCAATGTGTCACTTCACAGGTTACTTTCTTTCATAAAGTCTTATTATTAACCTTCATTTGTAACATATTAACTCGTTATATTTGTTTTAGGGGAAGTATGCAAGGAAGTGGGACAAACCTAAAAAGAAACAAAAAATAGTATGTGATTGTCCTTGGGTATTGTATGTATCGAGACTCACAACTGAAGATGAGACTTGGATAGTCAAAACCTATATAGAAAAGCATGCATGTATTCAATCTAGATCCATAAAAGCATTCACTTCTTCGTTTATGGGTAAGGAGTCATGGGTTATGAGTCAGATAGAGTCAAAACTTAATGTTTCAACCAAAATTATTCAAGATCAATTACAAAGGAAGTATGAATTAGGGTTTCCAAACACAAGGCATTTCGAGCAAAAGAAAATCCACAATGTAAGTTCGGGTGACTATAAAGAGCAATATTTGAAGTTGAGAGATTATATTTTCGAGGTGCAGAATGCAAATCCATGCTCAATAATTAAATTTGCTGTGGAGCCTGAAATTAATCCAGATTCACCGACCAGAATATTCAAAAGAGTGTACATATGTCTTGGAGCTTTGAAAGATGGCTTTAAGGCATAAAAAGGGAGTTGTTGGGCTTAGATGAAGCATTTATGAAGGGACCTTATGTCACACCCTCAATTTCCTCATACGGGGTTTTACCGTTAGGCGTATGACATACTAGGATCTCAGACACGGTCATATCAAACGACACTATATGAGTTTAAAAATAAATGTTTGACTTAAATTAGAGTAAACAATAAATAAGTTAAACATCAGTGCGGAAGCGTAAAACTGAAATGTAAGCAATACTGAAAGTCGCAAATGCTATATCCAAACAAATATTCAATGCAAGATAATGAAACTGATGAATGCACTGAGTGTGTTCCTTAATCATGCATCATAAGCTTAAGCGTTCCTGTGACTTGAGAAAAACATGCTAAAGTGTGTCAACATAAAGTTGGTGAGTTCACAGGTTTATCACAGATAAAAATGTTCGTAACTGTTTGAATGTTTGTAACTGTTTGACTGTTTGTAATCGTAACTGTTCGACTGTTCGAATGGTATAGTAATTAAAGCATATCGATAGGTAGCTAGCCTATAATCATGTTACTTAGCGTTTCGAACCGAAGCTGACTGTTTGCATGTCCTATATGTTCGTTGTTCCCCCGTCATGTCTCGCAAGACAGTGACAAATGTTAGGTCAATAATGCACCCGTTTGACTCCAATCAAGCTAGCGCGACTAGCCGGGCGGGGTTTGTCAGACCCAGTAGTACTACTAAGAATTACCTCGCTACACATTACTAACGGTTCGAGAGTGTCAGGACTGTTTGTATGTTTGCACTAACGTAACAGGCGATATCAATAATACCAAAACCATTCATAAAATATGTTTGCATGTTTTCTCCCCCAAAAGGAAAGAAAGTAAAATAGGGGCTGTGAAGACTCACCTTGAATGCATTGCAAATGAAATAATGTTCGCACAACTGTTAGGGTTTCGGTTAACCTGAATTTCATTTAGTATGAACATAGTTAATGTTAGTTATTGTTTTACAAGTGTAAGAGTTGTACGGCTTCGCGATCCCCGGTTCGATTCGATGTCGGTGTCAATGATTTCCATTCATACACAAACCCACTCCTATGCATTAACACCTCAGAAACGCGTTCACAAGACACATTTATTTTTATGAAAAATATATATTACGAGGCTTTTTATAGAAAATGTGTTACGACATATAAACGTTAACAAACTCATGCAAACAATATTGGAACCTTAATCTACATATAAAAACATCACACCTTTCAGTACGTAACATTTGTCAAAGGATAAGAATTCAGAATATGCACCCCATTTATCTTGTACCCAACATAGTGACCTCCACTATATAATTACATATTATATATCATAAATAATGTGATAGCATGTATGGTGTCGGCCCCTCCATTATATATATATATATATATATGTTTTTTTATTAGCATTATTAAATGTATGTTCCTGTTACCTTCTCATGCGCCTACCCCAATGGATTTGTGAATCGACAAACACACACAAATAATCACACACACAATCAACACACACATATATTATATGCAGGCATATAATCAATCATACGAACAAGGGTGTAAGAAACCATGTAACCCATACATTACACTCTACAGGAAGAACATACACACAATTTCGCACGGCACTACATATAAACACACCTACATACATGCGCACGTTACCTATCTTTGGTCAACACTCCATCGAGGCTGCGTAACACCCCAACCGAAACCCACCATACTTATATATAAGCATGAATACAAGTAAACGCAGCCGTGAAACCTTCTGCTAACCGCAAAAATGCACAACAATAGAAGTACACGCATGCACCGGCTCGAACGCAGGCCCAAAACAAAACACACTTTCACCTATACATACATATATATATATATATATATTCACAGCTTACATGTATATATATAAAAGCGCAACACACATGATTATATATACATACATACCCACACGTTAGAACACACCCACATCCACAACAGGAAACTATATATATACATACGTACATCGAAGCACACACACATATATATAACAATATATAAGCAGAACACATATGGTAATACACATACATATTCACAACCTATAACACATATAATGATAATAATACACAATCGGTCACACCCGCACATACCACCTCGCATATATACATACACTCCCGGTACATAGATACACACAAATATGGAAACACGAACACACACAAAGACCACCACACACAACAACTGTAGATCCTCTACTCATGACTAACCGAAACAACAGCCGAAACCAAGTCGGGATCCATAATCGCGAACTAGCAACCAAGACGAAACTGTATCGATACTAATGCAAAGCGTAAAAGAAGGAGAACATAACGCTTGGGGTTGTTTCGGTTATTTATTAAAGTTGTCAAAGATGATGATGGTTGTCAAGAGTTTGCAGTTGTAAACGAAGGGGATGTTGAAAGTGCTCGGTTGCGCGAGAAGGGCTACCGGCGATGGTGCTAAAGTTATGGGTGAAATGTAACGCCCCGAAATTCCCGAAACGAGCCATTTAATAATAATGGGCTTTTAAGGGTTAATTTAAGAAATAAAGGGGTAATTAGTGGGCTATGGATAAATTAGTCTTAATGGGCTAGGCTTAATGGGTTTAAGGGCCCTAATCAGCCCTTAAACATGCATGAACAGCTCCATCTTCACCATTTCAAACCCTAGCCACCAAATTCGTAGTAGAGAGAGAAAGTAGAGAGAGAAAGTGAAGAAACTTGAGATTTGGAGCTTGGAAGGTTGA
Source organism: Flaveria linearis (assembly GCA_024085815.1). Taxonomy (NCBI): domain Eukaryota; kingdom Viridiplantae; phylum Streptophyta; class Magnoliopsida; order Asterales; family Asteraceae; genus Flaveria; species Flaveria linearis. The sequence continues at coordinate 24,139,789 of CM044011.1, forward strand.
AGAATGAAGAGCTGGGTGTTTGGAGCATCAAAACCAAGGAAATAGCAACAAAACAAGGTAAGAATCGACCTCTAAGGCCCTCTGTAGATCAAACCCGGATTCTAGGGTTTTGGGGTTTTGAAAAGTTTAAAGAAACACATAAAGGTCGAATTTTTACGTATGAAAACGTGTAAAAAGCTTAGATTGGTTTCATGGAAGGTAAACTAAGGATTTGGACGTAAAAAGTTAAGATTTTGGGTTAAAAACGGGTGGATCTGAGTTTTTGTTCATCCAGCGAAACTGGGCCCCGATCCAGCGAATTTAAGTATTCATCCAGCGAAACTGTGCATTTATCCAGCGATACTAGGAGAATCCTAGCGAAACTACAGTTTCGCTACAGCGAAACTATAGCTTCGCTGATAGCTTCGCTAAGTACTTAGGCTGACCTTAGACATTACGAACCTAGGAAATTCCAACGAAAGTTGGGCGCTCATGCCAGCGAATCTGTCCAGCAAAACTGACAGAGGTGCTGCCCAGCGAAACTGGTAGCGAAACTGCCAGCGAAACTGGCAGCGAAACTACTAGCGAAACTGTGGGCGAAACTATGAAGAAAATGACGTTTTTGCATATTAACTTTCGTGCAGCTAGAGTATTCAGGCTATAGCTTAAGTGAGTTAAAATTTAAGTTACTTGGACGAGTTCAGGTGAGTTCTAGACCCCTCCTTTACCCGTTTTCAATGTTTTGGGGTGATATGCATACTAAATTACATATATTTTTATGATGACGGTCTTTAAGACCTTTTATCAAGAAAATAAATTTCCTAAAGAAAAATGTGCCCTTTAAACTAGGGGCTGCCGCCCCTAGAACCCCGCTATCAGGGGCTGCCGCCCCCGAACCCCCGCTGTCCCGCGGAGGGTCAGTTATCTGGTTTATCTCTCAGGATTGATGAAATGTGAATGCTTAGACTAAGAGTTTGCTTCTTATTATGTATTGTGTTGTGTTACATTATGTATAACTAAACATGACAGTGAAACATAAAGAAAGGTTATGAGGCCCATAACATGTACCTTGATAAAGTGATAAAGTAAAGCCTTGCTAGCAATTGATAAAGGAGGGTTGCATTCGTTGTACCCTCACCAGTGATAAAGTGATAAAGTATGCTCGAACAGGCAGGTCAGTAAGTCCTAAATTGGCATGACAATAATGGCCTGATCGGGTACGGTAGTAAGTCCTTATTGGCATGTCGGTAAAGTCCTAGGCGAGCTAGGCACCGATAGTGACAGAGAATTGACGGATAAAGAAGAGTAATAAATAAATAAATGATAAAGTAATGATAAAGTGATAGCTTGTGTGCATTTATATTTTGATAGACAATGATTATTTTCAACTGATAAAGCTAATATCTCTTACGAAAGTTATTTAGCAAAGTAAACCTAGAATTCACTCAGCGAAGCTGACTTTTGTATGCATATCAGTTGACAGGTAAGAGTTAGAGCTTATGGGATGTGAGCATGGAATGAAAGCTTCTTGGCACTCAAAGACTGGCATCCCCGATGAAGAAAAGTTTAAAAGACCTTTAAATAGTTTTGATGTTTAAAGACAATGTTTATAATTTAATTTAACTACGTTGTAAGGGTTGAATTACAGTATATTTTCCGCTGCATATATATTTTTTATATAGAGTAAATGATTGCTTTAAATCTATGTTTGCTATGAATGACCAACTGTGAGGCTTCCCTGAGAAAGGTTGGCCTTACAAGTTGGTATCAGAGCCAATGTTTAAGGGATTTGGGAAAACCATTTTGTAAACCTAAACTTAAACAGAGAATGGGACCACGTGTCAAGGATGCCAGTCCAAGAAGCTCCATGCCCAGAGGTAACAAATATGCTATAGGTATTATCTAGTGGATAGTGCCTTCTTATTTAAGTTAGAGCCGAGGTAGAGTATGATAATGTTATCGTTGATGCCTATCTGAATTTATGTGACTTATACGTGCATAGACTAGGTATAGTAGGTTCTGGTGTTGGTGTGGTTCAGGATAGGAAAGTTTATGGCACGGGAAGTTCTGTAAGTAGTTAATCATAACTGGCCACTGTTATTAAAAATTTACAAAACTTGTCGTGAACTGAACTTGCCTTTAAAGACCATATTAACATTCTGAATCTTATAGGAAGTAGAACGAATGGCACCTAAGAAAGAAGTTCCAACCATGGTCACCTGGAGAAGCACTAGGGGAAGGCCCCCGACTAAGGCAAAGGAAACTGCAAGTGCAACTGTGAAGCCAACAAAAAGGTCCACCAGAAAGCCGGTTGAGGAACCGATTAAGGAGGAGGAGATTGAGTTAGAAACGGGAGCCGAGGGGTCTACCCCTGATCAGGCCAAACTGAAAGAGACAGTAAAGGAAGCTATTGCCCAAGAGGTGCATCAGGTCCTGTCTGGAGTGATGCCCGCTCTGCTTGCGGCATTTATGGAGCAGGTTAAAGGCGACAGTAAGAAGAGTACGGCTTCAGAAAAGGTTGATAAGAAAGGGGCAGTCAAGACTGAGGAGTTGAGCGACGAGGGAGATCGTCTGGGTAACCATGATGGCCCTGAGGTGGAAGAGAGGGCGAAGGGGTGCAGCTACGGGGATTTTCAGAGGTGTAAGCCCCCAACGTTTGATGGTACTGGTAACGCTGCCACTGCTCAGCGTTGGATTAGGGAAATGGAGGCCGTACTGAAGATCAGTGAGTGCCGTGAAAACCAACAGGTGAAGTTTGCTTCCCATTCCCTTTTGGATCCAGCACTGTGTTGGTGGGATAACATTGTTGAGTCTTACGGAGAGGAGGCTATTGAGAGGATGAAATGGCCGGAGATGAAGAGGTTGGTGATAGAGGAGTACTGCCCGGAAAGAGTGCTTGACAAGATCGAGCAAGAGTTTGTGAGTTTGGAGGCTGGAAATATGACTCACCAGAGTACACTACAAAATTCAATGAAATGGCACGTCTGGTGCCTGATTGGTAACTCCTGAAGCCAAAAGGAGAGGGACCTCAGTGGGAGGTTGTACGATCATCGCAGGCCGGTGGCAGTGGTGAGACGAGGAAAGTTTGGAACAATAATGGGAAGAGGTATGGAAGTGGTAACTACCAACCGGAAACAAAAAAACGAGAGTGGATGCAAAACAAGCTATCGTGAAGGGGGTGGAAGAAATTAAGGAATGTGGGAAGTGCGGGAGGAGGCATCCTGGAGAATGCCGGATGGGTAGCCCTGGGTGCTACCGGTGTGGGAAGACTGGTCACTTGGCGAGAGAGTGCCCGAAAGTGGACAAGTGCTTCAACTGCCACGAGTCGGGGCACCGCAGCAATGATTGCAAGAAAGCTAAGGCGGGAGGCTCGGGAACGAGCAGGGATGAGGACAAGGGAGATGATGGAAAGCCCAAGGTCAAGGCAAGGGCTTTTACCATGAACAAGAAAGAGGCAAGGAAAGACCCAGACGTAGTGTCAGGTACGTTCCTTGTCAATGATGTCTGTGCCTCCATATTATTTGATAGTGGTGCCAGTAAGAGTTTTGTATCTGTATCCTTCTGTGCTACACTAGATGCCCAAACTAAGGAATAGATGATGCCTTCGAAGTAGAAACAGCCGATGGTAAGTCCATTAGAATAGTCAGAGTGATAGAGGATTGCCACATTAAACTAGGAGGTCATTACTTCCCCGCACAATTGTTTGCCACGCCCTTAGGAGGTTTCGATGTCGTACTAGGGATGGATTGGTTAGCTGCCCACGATGCTAACATAGTATGTCAACAAAAGATGATCCGATTAACGGCTCCAGATGGTAGTCCGGTTACGATCTACGGTGATAACGATTGTAAGGTTCCAAGGATCATTTCCATGATCAAGGCGGGGAATGTATGAGGCGAGGGTGCAGAGCTTATCTAGCGTATGTCAAGGATGTTAAAGATAAGGCGAAAGAGATGTCCGATGTACCAGTGGTGCGGGACTTTCCTGACGTATTCCCGGAGGATCTGCCTGGAGTACCACCAGATAGAGAGATAGAGTTTCAGATTGACTTACTGTCAGGAGCCCACCCATTGCCAAAGCACCCTACCGCCTAGCTCCGTCCGAGATGAAGGAGCTCATGTCACAACTGCAGGAACTCCTTGATAAGGACTTATTAGGCCCAGCATTTCTCCATGGGGCGCTCCAGTGCTGTTTGTGAAGAAGAAGGATGGCAGCATGAGGATGTGTATAGATTACAGGGAGTTGAATAAGCTGACCGTGAAGAATCGATACCCTCTACCCCGGATAGACGATCTGTTTGATCAGTTGCAAGGGGCAAGCTGGTTCTCCCGGATAGATCTTCGATCCGGATATCACCAACTGAAGGTAAGGAGCAAGATATCCCAAGACGGCTTTCCGAACGCGCTATGGCCACTATGAGTTTCTGGTCATGTCTTTCATGCTAACCAATGCTCCTGCGGCATTCATGGACTAATGAATCGCGTGTGTCGCCCGATGTTTGACCGATCAGTGATAGTCTTCATTGACGATATTTTGATATACTCAAAGAATGAAGGAGACCACGCTTGTCATATTAAGGAGGTGTTAGAGACTTTACGAAAGGAGAACTGTATGCGAAGTTCTCTAAATATGCCTTCTGGCTACGGGAGGTGCAGTTTTTAGGGCACATTATAAATTCCGAAGGAGTCATGTTGATCCAGCAAAGGTGGAGGCAGTTACGCAATGGAATTCCCCAAAGACGCCATCCAAATCCGTAGTTTCTTGGGATTGGCTGGCTATTATAGAAGATTATCAAAGATTTCTCGAAGATAGCTTCCCCATTAACAAGGTTAACGAGGAAGAACGTGGTGTTCGACTGGGGGAAAAGAACAGAAGAAAGTGTTTCTGGAATTGAAGGATAGACTGACCAAAGCTCCTGTGCTAACCCTGCCAGAGGGAGATGAAGACCTAATGGTATACTCTGACGCTTCTTACTGCGGGCTAGGCTGTGTGTTGATGCAAAGAGGAAAAGTTATAGCTTACACATCCAGACAGCTAAAGGACACGGAGGTTATTACCCGGTTCACGACTTGGAACTTGCCGCAGTAGTGTTCGCATTAAAGATCTGGAGACACTGTTTGTATGGAACTAAGTGCGCCATATTTACCGACCACAAAAGTCTGAAATATTTCTTTGAGTAGAAGGACCTAAATATGAGACAAAGGAGGTGGTTGGAGTTGATAAAGGATTACGACTGTGAAATCCATTATCACCCGGGTAAGGCGAACGTGGTAGCGATGCCCTGAGCCGAAAGGAAGATGAAGGCGTGCCAACTAGTAGTGACCCCAGATGTTATGAGGATGATAAGCAAAGCTCAAATAGACGCTTTAAAGAAGCAGCAAATCAATAAGGAAAGGATGGTGGGAAAATTGGATGTTGGTAGAGAACACCTTGGGTGTTAAGACCTTCCATGGCAGGATATTGGTTCCGAAGCATGGTGACTTGCGGGAAAAGATTATGGACGAAGCGCACAGACCTGCTACTCTCATTCACCCAGGCGCAAATAAGATGTACCATGATTCGAAGAAAGATTATTGGTGGCCCGGGATGAAGAGAGATTGTTGCGTATGTAAATAAATGTCTCACGTGCCTACAGGTGTAGGCTGAGCACCAAAGACCTTATGGTTATGTTCAGCCATTAGAAGTACCAGAATGGAAGTGGGAACATGTTACCATGGACTCATCACCAAGCTACCCCGCACGGCAAAAGGCCACGACGCGATATGGGTGATAGTTGACAGACTAACTAAGAGTGCGCATTTCCTTCCAATCAAGGAAGCAATTAGTTCAGAAAAGCTTGCTGAACTGTTTATCCGAGAAATCGTGGCGCGACATGGTATGCCCGTATCGATTGTTTCAGATAGAGATACGCGGTTCACCTCGAAGTTCTGGAAAAGTTTCAATGAAGAAATGGGCGCGAGGTTGCATGTTAGTACCGCCGCATACCACCCCACAGACCGATGGGCAATCGGAAAGAACGATCCAGACACTAGAAGATATGCTTCGGGCATGCGTCATCGAATTTGGCGGTAATTGGGATGATCATCTGCCACTAGCAGAGTTCTCCTATAACAAGCTACCACGCCAGTATTAAGATGCCCCCATATGAGTTATTGTACGGTCGACGGTGCAGAACTCCTATTTGTTGGGGTGATATCGGACAGAAGGAGCTAGGAAGCCTAGAGGTTGTGGAAGCCACAACAGAAAAGCTGGAGAAAATCAAGGAGTATATGAAGGCTGCAAAGGATAGACAAAAGTCATACGCCGATAGAAGGAGGAGACCAATAGAATTTAGCGTGGGTGACATGGTAATGTTAAAAGTGTCGCCATGGAAGGGGATTATCCGATTTAGGAGGAGGGGAAACTGAGTCCCAGGTTCATCGGAACCATTCAAGGTACTAGCACGAGTTGGGGATGTAGCTTACAGGCTAAACCTTCCAGAAGAATTAAGTGGGATTCACCCTACCTTTCATGTGTCGCACTTAAGAAAATGTTTAGCACCAAATGAGACAGTCGTACCTCTAGATGACATCGAGGTGGACGAGAGTTGAACTATGTAGAACAACCAGTGGCTATACTGGATCGGAAGGAGAAACAATTGAGAAATAAAGTAGTCAAGCAAGTTAAGGTGCAATGGAAACACCGAAAGGGTCGGATGCCACCTGGGAATCCGAGGAGGAAATGAGACGCCAATACCCCGATCTGTTTATGACGAGTCAGGTTTCAACGACGAAACCTAAATAAGGGGGGACTTGTAACGCCCTGAAATTTCCCGAAACGAGCCATTTAATAATAATGGGCTTTTAAGGGTTAATTTAAGAAATAAAGGGGTAAATTAGTGGGCTATGGATAAAATTAGTCTTAATGGGCTAGGCTTAATGGGTTTAAGGGCCCTAATCAGCCCTTAAACATGCATGAACAGCTCCATCTTCACCATTTCAAACCTAGCCACCAAATTCGTAGAGAGAGAAAGTAGAGAGAGAAAGTGAAGAAACTTGAGATTTGGAGCTTGGAAGGTTGAAGAATTGAAGAGCTGGGTGTTTGGAGCATCAAACCCAAGGAAATAGCAACAAAACAAGGTAAGAATCGACCTCTAAGGCCCTCTGTAGATCAAACCCGGATTCTAGGGTTTGGGGTTTTGAAAAGTTTAAAGAAACACATAAAGGTCGAATTTTTACGTATGAAAACGTGTAAAAAGCTTAGATTTGGTTTCATGGAAGGTAAACTAAGGATTTGGACGTAAAAAGTTAAGATTTTGGGTTAAAAACGGGCTGGATCTGAGTTTTTGTTCATCCAGCGAAACTGGGCCCCGATCCAGCGAATTAAGTATTCATCCAGCGAAACTGTGCATTTATCCAGCGATACTAGGAGAATCCTAGCGAAACTACAGTTTCGCTACAGCGAAACTATAGCTTCGCTGATAGCTTCGCTAAGTACTTAGGCTGACCTTAGACATTGCGAACCTAGGAAATTCCAACGAAAGTTGGGCGCTCATGCCAGCGAATCTGTCCAGCGAAACTGACAGAGGTGCTGCCCAGCGAAACTGGTAGCGAAACTGGCAGCGAAACTGGCAGCGAAACTACTAGCGAAACTGTGGGCGAAACTATGAAGAAAATGACGTTTTTGCATATTAACTTTCGTGCAGCTAGAGTATTCAGGCTATAGCTTAAGTGAGTTAAATTTAAGTTACTTGGACGAGTTCAGGTGAGTTCTAGACCCCTCCTTTACCCGTTTTCAATGTTTTGGGGTGATATGCATACTAAATTACATATACTTTTATGATGACGGTCTTTAAGACCTTTTATCAAGAAAATAAATTTTCCTAAAGAAAAATGTGCCCTTTAAACTAGGGGCTGCCGCCCCTAGAACCCCGCTATCAGGGGCTGCCGCCCCCGAACCCCCGCTGTCCCGCGGAGGGTCAGTTATCTGGTTTATCTCTCAGGATTGATGAAATGTGAATGCTTAGACTAAGAGTTTGCTTCTTATTATGTATTGTGTTGTGTTACATTATGTATAACTTAAACATGACAGTGAAACATAAAGAAAGGTTATGAGGCCCATAACATGTACCTTGATAAAGTGATAAAGTAAAGCCTTGATAGCAATTGATAAAGGAGGGTTGCATTCGTTGTACCCTCACCAGTGATAAAGTGATAAAGTATGCTCGAACAGGCAGGTCAGTAAGTCCTAAATTGGCATGACAATAATGGCCTGATCGGGTACGGTAGTAAGTCCTTAATTGGCATGTCGGTAAAGTCCTAGGCGAGCCTAGGCACCGATAGTGACAGAGAATTGACGGATAAAGAAGAGTAATAAATAACAATAAATGATAAAGTAATGATAAAGTGATAGCTTGTGTGCATTTATATTTTGATAGACAATGATTATTTTCAACTGATAAAGCTAATATCTCTTACGAAAGTTATTTAGCAAAGTAAACCTAGAATTCACTCAGCGAAGCTGACTTTTGTATGCATATCAGTTGACAGGTAAGAGTTAGAGCTTATGGGATGTGAGCATGGAATGAAAGCTTCTTGGCACTCAAGACTGGCATCCCCGATGAAGAAAAGTTTAAAAGGACCTTTAAATAGTTTTGATGTTTAAAGATAATGTTTATAATTTAATTTAACTACGTTGTAATGGGTTGAATTACAGTATATTTTTCCGCTGCAATATATATTTTTATATATACGGTAAATGATTGCTTTAAATCTATGTTTGCTATGAATGACCAACTGTGAGGCTTCCCTGAGAAAGGTGGGCCTTACATGAAAGTGGGGGTGTGCCGTGAGGAAGAAATGCCGAGAGGGAAGGGGTTGCATATAATATGGAGAAGTGGAGAAGTGGGGTTTACGGTTGAAAGTGATGCGAAGAAGAGGGAATCCGTGGGTGGAAGGGTTGGATTAAATAGAGAATTCCAACTCATGTATTATTGTGTATATATAAACAACCCCAACATGATTATCCATATATATTAAATAATATATGTTAGCCGAAGATATAGCATATGTGGAGGTTTGGACCTCCTGGACTTGCATGCATGCATAATAAACAATATGTTATCCGACGCCTTAAGTCGAAAGGAGACACCTAAGCCGAAGCGAGTTCGAGCATTACAACTCACCATTCACACTGGATTACCCGATCAAATAGGTAATGCTCAACTTGAAGCTTTGAAAGATGAGAACGTGAAAGTCGAATCACTACGAGGCATGGAGAAGCAACTAGAAATCAAATCTGACGGAATCCGTTACTTCTGGACGGACCGAATATGGGTTCCTTTGTATGGAGATCTACGAGAGCTGGTAATGGACGAAGCTCACAAGTCACGGTACTCTATTCATCCGTGTTCAGACAAGATGTATCACGATCTAAAAGTCCTTTACTAGTGGCCAACATGAAAGCTGACATTGCCACTTACGTAAGCAGATGCTTAACCTGTTCTAAGGTTAAGGTGCAGTATCAACGACCATCTGGTTACTTCAACAACCAGAAATTCCAGAATGGAAGTGGGAGCAGATATCTATGGACTTTATCACGAAACTGCCTCGGACTCCCAGCGGATGCGATACCATCTGGGTAATTGTAGATCGTTTGACGAAATCCGCACATTTCTTACCAATCAGAGAGACTGATAGAATGGAAAATGTAACACCTGTATATTATTATTATTATTATTATTATTATTATTATTATTATTAAATAATTTGTATATGGAAAAAAAAATTTATACTGAATATTAGTAAGCGAGTAATTTATAAGCTTCGTATAAGCTTAGTCGAGCACTTATAATTTTAGACGTTTAACCCTAAACCCTAGTTGAGTAAATAATAATATTAAATTATGACATATTTAATTTTTGCTCCGTTTTAACGAAACTTAGGTAGAACGTTCAGAATCATTAGCAGATTCTAACGACATTTTTAGATTTTTATAAAACATCATAGTTTAAAAGTTATCAGATAAAACGAGTTTAGAGATAAAAGAGGATATTTTGGTAAATACTAGTATGTAATATTATAATATATATGTAGGATATGGATGAGCTCAATTTACATTTACGATTTAAAACTACTGTATCTATATCCATTCATACATCTTTCTATATATAGAAAGAAAGCCTTAATCGTCTTCAAACATTCACCTTAAAGAAAGCCATAAACACACATCGTCTTCAAACATTCACCTTTCTCTTTTGATCTAAGAACCTAGAAGTGAGTAACAAATTCAATAACATCCAAACACTAAGCTGTTATTCTGCCAAACCAGGTGAATACGTTATTATTTTGCAAACTTATAAATGTTTTGTTGCTTTCAAAAGGCATGCATATATTAATAGGCTTATACTCATAGAGGGTAATTTATGGGAGCAAGCAAGATATGAGCTTACATATGGTTTGATCAAATCGTATACATATTAGATTGCGGTCTAATGCGTCTAATATAAATTGGGATGAAGTGTCAATCTTAAAAAGGTTACCGATAGGGCCTACAAGTCTCAGAACCAATTTATATTAGTGTATAGCAAGAGGATTTTTGGATTGTATAATTACTAATTCCAACTGTGATTTAACCTTTATTGATATTAGCATGCTTAAAATTATTTCGTGTCATATAAGCGTTATTCACCAACATATTGTTGACATTTTATTTTCAAAACTTTTTAGGTAATTAATCTTGATCAGTGGGGTACCCGCTCTAGACCTAGGGCTACCCTACTCTATGGCTAGCATAAAGGCTATTGTCAAGATAAATGTCTAAGGCTTGGAAATAATTCTGTGGCTCGGGAAGTACTATAAAAAAATAAGGGTTTTGGAATAATAAAGCTTTTGGCTATATATGTGTAATGGGTGTTTAAATCCCAATGTAAATAAAAACCTTTGTAGACTTCCGCTATGAAAAATATTTTGTTATAATCAAAACAGGTACCAACACGTCACCACGCCCCAGGGGTGCCCGGGGTCGGGGTGTGACAGAAAAGTTAACACGTATTTACCTAAGGGAAATAGTCTCTCGGCACGGTGTGCCAATCTCCATTATTTCTGACCATGACGCTCGATTCACTTCACATTTCTGGCAATCACTACAACGAGCATTGGGTACACGGCTAGAAATGAGTACGGCATATCATCCTCAGACTGACGGCCAGAGTGAGCGTACGATCCAGACTTTGGAAGACATGTTACGCGCTTGCGTGATTGATTTTGGCAGAAGTTGGGAAACTCACTTACCGTTAGTTGAGTTTTCATACAATAATAGCTATCACACGTCGATCAAAGCTACTCCATTTAAGGCACTTTATGGGCGTAAGTGCCGGTCACCTATTTGCTGGGCGGAAGTTGGAGAACGTCAACTTACCGGTCCTGAACTTGTGCACGAGACGACTGAGAAGATCGTGCAAATTCGTAACCGCATGGCAGCAGCACGTGACCGACAGAAGAGTTACGCTGATAAACGCTGCCAACCATTGGAATTTCAAATAGGTGACAAAGTGCTTTTGAAAGTGTCCACCTTGGAAGGGGATGATGCCGCAACTCTGTCAAAACATACATGTCCGACACGTTATAAACCACCAAACTTAACTGAATCTAATACATTTGATTGAACCTACTGAATCTCATGCATTTAACCGAGCTTAGCATCTTAATTTTCAGGACGAAAATTCCTTCAACAAGGGGATGATGTGACAACCCTAACTCTCAGGTTAACCTCGTTCCTTTAACTTAACCTCTTCATGTTATGTTTTGTTTATTAAATAATACTAATTGTTGTTATAACTAAATAAAGGTTATTGTTAATACAAATTAATCATAACTAACTTTTACTAATTAACCTATAAGAATCAAAAATGTAATTTAAGTAAAATAGAGGAACCTAATTGTCATTTTTGCAAACTTAAAATAATATATACACAATGCAAGCAACCAACTCCCGTAAACCAGCCCCCACTCTCGGCTTTTTCATTTAAAACTCTCTCCACCTCACCTACTCCATCACTAAAGGATATACATAAAATAACATTCTCCATCATCGTCAATCATATTCAAAATGGACATCCAACAATAATGCAACCTTTAATCGATTACAAACATTTTTATCAAACACCAGTTTGATGTTCGCTATAATTAACAGAAATATTATTATCATTTGCATTGAATTTAATCATGACATAGAAATGTTGGATAATCATGTTGGAACATAAAGGCACCATCCGCCACTTGCATCAGCTATGATAATATCCATCATATTATTTAATACATAGTACCAACAACAATAATAACCATTTGGATAATATATTATTTAAACCATAATAACATTTAATAATATATTTGCTTTAATAATACTAAAATATTATCTTGTTTAAATCCATAATAACATTTATTAATATATTTGCATTTTCTTAGGAATTTTCGTTATGATAATATATTTTAATATATATTATTTAATATATATGGATAATCATGTTGGGTTGTTTAATATATACACAATAATACATGACATGGAATTCTCTATTTAATCCAACCCTTCCACCCACGGATTCCCTCTTCTTCGCATCACTTTCAACCGTAAACCCCACTTCTCCACTTCTCCATATTATATGCAACCCCTTCCATCTCGGCATTTCTTCCTCACGGCACACCCCCACTTTCACCCATAACTTTAGCACCATCGTCGGCAGCCCTTCTCGTGCACCGAGCACTTTCAACATCCCCTTCGTTTGCAACTGCAACTCTTGACAACCATCATCATCTTTGACAGCTTTAATAAACAACCGAAACAACCCCAAGCGGTATGTTCTCCTTCTTTTACGCTTTGCATTAGTATCGATACGGTTTCGTCTTGGTTGCTAGTTCGTGATTATGGATCCCGACTTGGTTTCGGCTGTTGTTTCTGTTAGTCATGAGTAGAGGATCTACAGTTGTTGTGTGTGGTAGTCTTTGTGTGTGTTCGTGTTTCCATATTTGCGTGTATCTATGTACCGGGAGTGTATGTATATATGCGAGGTGGTATGTGCGGGTTGTGACCGATTGTGTATATTATCATTATATGTGTTATAGGTTGTGAATACGTATGCGTATTACCATATGTGTTCTGCTTATATATTATTATATATGTGTGTGTGCTTCGATGTACGTATGTATATATATAGTTTCCTGTTGTGGATGTGGGTGTGTTCTAACGTGTGGGTATGTATGTATATATAATCATGTGTGCTGCGCTTTATATATATATACATGTACGCTGTGAATATATATATATATATGTATAGGTGAAAGTGTGTTTTGTTTTGGGCCTGCGTTCGAGCCAGTGCATGCGTGTACTTCTATTGTTGTGCATTGTTTGCGGTTAGCAGAAGGTTTCACGGCTGCGTTTACTTGTATTCATGCTTATATGTAAGTATGGTGGGTTTCGGTTGGGGTGTTACGCAGCCTCGATGGAGTGTTGACCAAAGATAGGTAACGTACGCATGTATGTAGGTGTGTTATATGTAGTGTTGTGCGAAATTGTGTGTATGTTCTTTCTATAGAGTGTAATGTATGGGTTACATGGTGTCTTACACCCTTGTTCGTATGATTGATTATATGCCTGCATATAAATATATGTGTGTGTTGATTGTGTGTGTGATTATTTGTGTGTGTGTGCCGATTCACAAATCCATTGGGGTAGGCGCATGAGAAGGTAACAGGAACATACATTTAATAATGCTAATAAAAAAAATATATATATAATGGAGGGGCCGACACCATACATGCTATCACATTATTTATGATATATAATGTGTAATTATATAGTAGAGGTCCACTATGTTGGGTACAAGATAAATGGGGTGCATATTCTGAATTCTTATCCTTTGACAAATGTTACGTACTGAAAGGTGTGATGTTTTATATGTAGATTAAGGTTCCAATATTGTTTGCATGAGTTTGTTAACGTTTATATGACGTAACACATTTTCTATAAAAAGCCTCGTAATATATATTTTTCATAAAAATAAATGTGTCTTGTGAACGCGTTTCTGAGGTGTTAATGCATAGGAGTGGGTTTGTGTATGAATGGAAATCATTGACAACCGACATCGAACCGAACCGGGGATCGCGAAGCCGTACGACTCTTACACTTGTAAAACAATAACTAACATTAACTATGTTCATACTAAATGAAATCCAGGTTAACCGAAACTCTAATCATCGTGCGAACATTATTTCCTTGCTGTGCATTCAAGGTGAGTATTCACGGCCCCTATTTTACTTTCTTTCATTTTTGGGGAGAAAACATGCAAAAATATTTCATGAATGGTTTTGGTATTATTGATATCGCCTATTACGTTAGTGCAAACATTCAAACAGTCCTGACACTCTCGAACCGTTAATAATGTGTAGCGAGGTAATACTGAGTAGTACTACTGGGTCTGACAAACCCCGCCCGGGCTAGTCGCGCAAGCTTGATTGGAGGTCAAACGGGTGCATTATTGACCTAACATTTGTCACTGTCTTGCGAGACGTGATGGGGGAACGAACAAACATATAGGACACGCAAACAGTCAGCTTCGGTTCAAAAATCTAAGTAACATGATTATAGGCTAGCTACCTATCGATATGCTTTAATTACTATACCATTCGAACAGTCGAACAGTTACGAACAGTCGAACAATTACAAATAGTCGAACAGTTACAAATATTCAAACGGTTACAAACATTTTTATCTGTGATAAAACCTGTGAACTCACCATCTTTATGTTGACACACTTTAGCATGTTTTCTCAGGTCACAGGAACGCTTAAGCTCATGATGCACGATTAAGGAACGCACTCAGGACATGCATTCATCAGATTCATTATCTTGCATTAATATTGTTTTGATATAGCATTTTCAGACTTTCAGTATTGTTTACATTTCGTTTATTCGCTTCCGCACTGATGTTTAACTTATTTATTGTTTACTCTGATTTAAGTCAAACGTTATTTTTAAACTCATATAGTGTCGTTTGATATGACCGTGTCTGAGATCCTGGTATGTCACACGCCTAACGGTAAAACCCGTTTGTGGAAATTGAGGGTGTGACACCTTACCCTAGTCAGATGTTGACTGTAGTTGGAATTGACCCTAACAATGGCATCTACCCTCTTGCTTATGCCATTATAGAAGCTGAAAACAAAAATTCATGGATATGGTTCCTTCAATGTATTCAAGATGATCTGGATTTAAACATAAATTCAAACTTCACAGTCATTTCAGATAGGCAAAAGGTAAATACAAGTTTAAGTGTACTTGTTCTATTTTAGTTAAAAAATATATTCATGGATATGGTTCTTGTTGCAGGGTATTATTCCAGCAGTTTCTACGGTATTTCCATCTGTAGAGCATAGATTTTGTTTAAGACATATCCATGAGAATATGAAGCTTCAATGGAGAGAAAAAGGTTAGTGCAAGATTACATGGATTTAATCAGAAATCCGAGCGATAAGAATATTATTATGATTTTGTGTTTAATTGTTCTTCTTTATAGGGTTCAAAGACATCTTGTGGAATTATGCAACATCAACAACTGTTCCAGAATTTGAAGCTAAGATGGAGGAATTAAAAAAGCACAATATTGATGCATACAATTGGTTGGTAAAGATACATCCACAACATTGGTCAAGAGCTTACTTGACAGGTAACTTTCTTTCATAACATAACAAGCATTCACATGATGATGCCTAAACAAACTTACTAAGCACCCATTTGGATTGTTTTAAGGAGAGCACAAACGGATATGTTGTTAAACAACATGTGTGAAGTTCTTAATGCAAGGACAACCGAAGGAAGGGACAAACATATTATTAGCGCGTTGGATTATATGAATCAAATGGGTTGAAATTACATAATGCATATAGCTGCATTTGGATAGTTTTTAACTGTTTTTTATTGTTTTTTTAACTGTTTTTATACTGTTTTTTATGTTTTTTTCTGTTTTTTAAATGGAATGGGTCAAACGGGTAAAATAGCTGCATTTGCATAGTTTTTAACTGTTTTTATGAGTGGAATGGGTCAACGGGTAAAAAAGAAGTTCATGAAGTTTTTAGACTGTTTTTTCACTTTTTTTTTACTATTTTTAACTGTTTTCTAGACTGTTTTTTATGTTTTTTTTACTTTTTTTGGACTGTTTTTCCTCTTTTTTTTAGTGGAATGGGTCAAACGGGTAAAATGGAATGAATGTTGTTTGTGGGTCAAATGGGTCAAATGGAATTAGAGTGGGATTTGAATGTCGAACTTACTGTGGAAATAGAATGGGTCAAATGAATCTTCATATCTTCATATGCATATATGCACTTTAGAATTAATGTTCTTTATGGGTCAAATGAATATGTGCACTTTATAGGTCAAATGAATCTTCATACGCATATATGCACTTTGTGGGTCAAATGAATCTTCAAAGGGTCTATGGAATTTGAGTGGCACCCATTTATTGACTTAACCAATATCCACATATGAACTTTGCATATTTATTGACTTCTTATAATTCAAATGCACATGGCACCCAATTTGCAACTTAACTAATATCCACCCTATGAACTTTGCATATTTATTGACTTCTTATAGCTCAAATGCACATGGCATCCAATTTATAACTTAACCAATATCCACCATATGAACTTTACAGCTTAATACTTGTACTATATTATCCCAATTTGCAACTTAACCAATTCCATCATCACTTGACCATTATCACTTTGTTTCAACTCATTTGATCAAGTTGTTTATATAACTTGCTAATATCCAAACACCCAACATTGATTTCTTTCACATACATTATAGATAGAGAAAAATTACATATTTCTTTGATTTCAAACAAACAACCTACCATTTTATTTATAATCCA
Organism: Flaveria linearis; assembly: GCA_024085815.1. Taxonomy (NCBI): domain Eukaryota; kingdom Viridiplantae; phylum Streptophyta; class Magnoliopsida; order Asterales; family Asteraceae; genus Flaveria; species Flaveria linearis. The sequence continues at coordinate 24,156,670 of CM044011.1, forward strand.
AGTACATATTACAAACAAGCTCATGACTTGAATAAGAAACTACATTAGAAATATGAGCCCTAAAACTACCAACAACCCACAAATGATGATGTTCTTCAAATGATTAAGTGAAGTGAGCTTTTTAACTTCATGTTCGAGCTTGTTTGTCTTTCTCAGTAGGCTTGGGATGATTTCCATGCTCCTCCTACACATTGGGCGATCAACCCACCCGAGAAATCCACAACTTGAGTTTTGTAAAGCATGAAATCGATTGTAGAATCAAGAAGTAAAAGCAAAGGAGTTGGACAAGAGTAAAATCAAAACCATAAAAATGTCATTACCGAATGTGGACAAGAGTAAAATCATCTTCTTGGGTTACCATCGGTCCATGAAGTGCGAACAATAGCAACCTTACCACAATGACAAACAACCATGGAAGATTAGTTGACAAAAGAAGCGAGTGATTCAAGAATGGGTCTGAGAAACCCCCACTTGAGTTGTGTGCTCCTTCTTGATCTCTGAAACTCGACATAAGACTTGAGTTGTAGTTATATCTCTGAAACTCGACATAAGAAGAAGATTATAAACCCTAGTTATATATTGGTTTTAAAATAATTAATTAGATATGAAAATGTAAAATGACAATAATACCCTTAATTAACTTCAAAACTAACTGGGTTTAACGGTAGGGACCATTTTGGCAACCTTAATTCAAATGTTTGGACTATGTTTGCAATTTTGAAACTGTGGGGACCAAACATGCAATTTGGTCAAACCACAAGGACTATTTATGCAATTTTCTCTAGGGAAGGATAGTGTTGGGGGTAAGACCATCCCCAATGTCAAACCCAAATTGGCTTCGGTTGTGGAAAAGTCTCTCTCTCTCTCTCTATATATACATATATATATATACACACACACATATATATATATATATACACATACATACATACATACACACACATATATATATATACACACACACACACATATATATATATATGCAATATATGCAATGATCTGTTTGTTGGTTATCTTTTTTAATATAATATTCACAAGTGGATCAAATAAATATGATATAATATTAAAAAAAATTATATTTTATATTAAAACAATTTTATTAAAACAATTTTTAATATAAATAAATATAAATATCAATAAAACTAACACTTGACAATTTTCTATTTGCTCGTCAGATTTATTGGATAAAATTTATTATCTAAAAATATAACCTTATCTGATATAAAGTAATATATATATACATATATATATATATGTATATATATATTCAAAGTTTCTATCATGGATCCTCTCTGTTCAAATTTCTACCTGAATCTTGAAGATTCTGAAAATTATCAGAATACTTAATACTATCAAAACTCCCCCTTTCTTCCAAATTCGAGTCAAGTATCTATCACTGAAAATCTTCAAACCTCTCAAAATTCTGAAACTCAATCTCAAGGAGGCAGTAAATGGGATGTTGATGAGGATGTCACTTTAATGTCGTCATGGTGTTTGGCTAATGAAGATGACATTATTGGTAAAAACCAAAAGAAATCAAAGTTTTAGGCATGACCGAAGATGTTGTATGATGCAGCTCAAAAAGAAAATCCAGAAAAGCTAAATCCAAGGAATTTAGATCAAATGGAAGGTCATTTTAAACAACTTAACAAAAATGTCCAGAAGTGGGTTGGTGTGTACAGGAAGCATATCGTCAAAGAAGAAGTGGAATGAGCCAGAAGATATTGAAAGTGAAGCTCATAATATTTATGAGGAAAAGAAAGATCAAGTTTAACGACTATGTGGTTTTTAATGAAGTTATGGGTAAGCATCCAAGGTGGGAACTATAATTAAATCATGACACAAGACGGGAAGAAGGTAATGAAGAGTGTGGTGGTAGCTCAAAAAGAACTAGGACTACCGAAGAAAGGGAGTATTGTGTCATTCCAACACAAACTGGATACTTGAATTTTGTTTAGATAAATCGATTTAGTATTATCTTCAAGAAATCCAACAATATCTTCATTTCCATGTGTCAACGTTATACTGGATGCTTGGATTTTGTTTAGATAAATCGATTTAATATTATCTTCAAGAAATCCAACACTATCTTCATTTCCACGTGTCAACATTATACTAGATGCTTGGATTTTGTTTAGATAAATTGATTTAATATTATCTTCAAAAAATCCTACCATGTCTTCATTTTCACATGTTAACATTATACTGGATGCTTGGATTTTGTTTAGATAAATTGATTTAATATTACCTTCATTATTTTTCTTATATAAATAAGGGCATAATATTGACATATCTTATCCGGTAGTAATTCTTCATTTCAAACATTATTAAAAAATGTCACATAATTAATTCCAATTCATCAAACTTAAATATATTTAAGAATGGAAGCTAGGGTTGCTGAGCAAAATTGACAACTTGATCACCTTATTTGTGATATATTTGTAAGCATGCCAAATATGATCATAGGAGATTATCCTCCTAAAGCAAAAAGAAGGTATTGTGATCGTGAACCGTGAGCAGGGTGAGGCACGTTTGATGAAATACTATTTTGTTGACAACCCAACGTATGATGAAGATATATTTCGTCGTAGATTTCGAATGCAAAAGTCATTATTCCTCCGCATAGTGGATGTTGTTGCAACAAGTTATATTTATTTTCAACAAATACGTGATGCCACAAGAAGAGAAGGCCTTTCAGCATTGAAGAAATGTATCGGAGCCATGTGGGTGTTGGCTTGTGGGACATCAACAGATGCACAAGATAAATATTTGAAAATGAGTGATACTGTAACAAGATATGCTCTTATAAAGTTCGTAGAGGTGTCATTTCATGTTTTATTCAAGAATACCTTAGAAGGCCAAATGAAGATGATTTAAGAAGACTACTCCAAGTCGGGGTAGAACGTGGATTTCCAGGTATGATTGGTAGCATTGACTGCATGCACTAGAAATGGAAAAATTGTCCCACCGCTTGGCCCGAGCAATATGCAGGTAGAAGTAAAGGTGGCCAAAAAACCGGTTCGGGAACCGGTATGGCCGGAAAACCCGAAACCGGTTTGAGGCCCAAACTGGTTTGGCCCAAACCGGTTCAAAACCGACCCGAAACACCGGTTCCCCCCCCCCCCCCGGGTTTCTATTTTGAAAATTAAAACCAGTTTTTGAAAACTGGTTCCAACCCGGTTCCAAACCAGTTTTCAACCCGGTTTCAAACCGGTTTTAAGCCCGGTTTTCGTAACAGTTGAAGGAGAAACGTACAATTATAATACGGACAAACGAAGAAACGACTATGCTAATGTTTAGTTTTAAAAATTTTTATTTACCCTTGTATGCTTTTTAAATTTTATAAATGTTTTATATACTTTACTTGTGTTTAAAATTGTATATATATGTTTATAAATGTTTTAAATTGTTTAAATGTTTTAATTTGTTTAAATGTCTTAATTTGTTAAATGTTTATATATGTTTATAAATGTTATAAATTGTTTAAATTATATAAATTGTTTTATGTTTTAAATGTTTTAATAAAAAGTTTAAAATTTTCTTTGAATATAAAAAAAAATCCAGATTTTCCAAAAAAAAAAAAGGTTTGGGCCGAACCGGTTTGGGCCTGAACCGGTTTCCAAACCCACCCAAACCGGTTTGATAGGGTTGGGATTTTTGGGTTTGGAACCGGTTCCAACCCGAACCGTTTGGCGCCAAACCGGTTTTGAACAACTTTGACCAAACCGGTTTCGGTTTGGACCCCAAACCGGTTTGGGCCCCAAACCCTGTTTGTACACCTCTAGGTAGAAGTGGTAAACCAACAATCATTTTAGAAGCCATTCCATCATATGACTTATGGATATGGCATGCATTATTTGGAACACCAGGTACGTGCAACGACATTAATGTCCTCCATCGGTCTCCTATTTTGATGATGTGTTGTTAGGTTGAGCACCAAATGTGAGTTATGTCAAGAATGGTCGGGAATATAATAAGGCATACTATCTCACTGATGGCATATATCCTTCATGGGCTGCCTTTGTCAAGTCAATAACTTATCCACAGTTGCGGAAACACAAGTTGTTCGCTCAGTATCAAGAGGCCGCTAGAAACGATGTTGAACGAGCATTTGGAGTTCTACAAGCTCGTTTTGCATTTCTACGACACCCATGTCATGTGTGGAACAAGGATATGATGGGAAAAATTATGTTTGCATAATATGATTGTGGAGGATGAAAGAGACACATACCTTAATTATTATGATCCATCTGAATTTGTAAATAACAGGCCTATAACTCAGCGACGAAGAAGCTCGAGTGACGATGATGAACAAACTTTTCAATACTCCACTCAACAAATTGGAAACTTATCTAATTATATGACTAATAGGGAACAATTTCGTAATAGAGAAGCTCCTATCGCTTTAAAAAACGATTTGATTGAGCATATGCGGCAAAAAATTGGCGTTGATGAATAATTATATAGTTTGTATCATTTGTAAGTGTAATTTTATATTTCATGATACGGATGTAATTTGGTTATTATATTTTATTAAGTATGTTTGATGAATATGTGTTTTTTTATTGTTTAAAAATTATTTTAAATTAAATAATATATTTCATTTTGAAATAAAATGATTATTTTTATATTTCTAATGAGTTTAGGTAAAATATCAAAATTTTCTAATTATATTTATTTAAAAAAGGTAGTGAAGATTGGGTTGTTAATGGGAGGAGTTAATTACACGATTGATCCATGTGCTTTGTCCATATTGGTCCCGGCTTTTGAGAAATTACAGGTTTGGTCCTTACCTTTTTACTAAAGCGTAACATAATTGGTCCCTGACATTAACTTCTGTTAACTTTCTCAGTTAAGTGGATGCGAAAAGAGCAAAATACCCTTAATATTTAAAAAATCTTGGAGTTAATTACACTATTGGTCCCTGTGCTTTGCCCATATTGTAATATTGGTGCTAACTTTTGAGAAATTATAGGTTTGGTCCTTATTGTTTACTAAACCTTTACATAATTAGTCCCAGACACTAACTTATATTAACTTTCTCAATTAAGTGGATTTGAAAAGACCAAAATACCACTTAGTATTTAAAAAACCTAGAATAAACAAAAATATGTTATAATAATGTATGGGTCCCACTACCATCCCATCACCCATCTTGTTCCCATCACCACCTTCACCCCGATTCCACCACCCCTTATCTCCAGCGCCGGAACTGACACAACCGCCAAAGCCTCCTTCTTTTGAACTCACAAGATATAGGTAGGAAATCTCTTCTTAATCACCTAAAGTTGACTATAGTTTTTGTCGGAGCCCTAATATGTGAATGGTAAGATGATGGTGGTGTGCAGGCAGGGAGGTGGCGCGCAGGCGGTGGCGGGTTGAAGTTTGTGCGCCGGTGGTGGTGGGCTATAGGTGGTGTGCTTGGGGCACCTGGGCGGCGGGTGGTGTTGCAAGATTTGAAGATGTGTCACCGGTGGTGTGGGGGGGGGGTTGGTGATGGTCGACGATGGAGATGGTTGGGGAAAACAAGGGTTGGGGATGGTGTTGGCAATAGTGGTGTTGGCAGCGGTGGTGTGGCGGTGGTATGGGGAAAAGAGGTGGTTTGCCCCATCGTAACCTTTCGATTGTGATCTACCCGCCATGATCTTCCTGCTGGCAACCACTCTTTTGGTGACGCATATTAAATGCTACTTATGCACGCGATGGTGATGGTGGTCGACTGATATAGGCGATGGTGATGGTGAACGATTTTGATGATTAGACCTAGTGGTGGTCGGCGATGGTGATTGTCATGGTTTGCAAGTGGTGATGGTGATGGTATTGTCACCGCCATTATATCCACCGCCATATTTCTAACGGAGGTGGTCTTGTCGGACCTAGTGGTGGCGGTCGGTGGGTTTGGGGCGGTGGTGGTGTGCCAGCAAAAAGGAAACGATGGGGAGAGGGAGGGGTTAGTTGGTTATTAATGTACTTACTTAATTAATATTATTATAATAAAGTTATTAACTTATTATTATATTAAGGGTACATTTGTAGTTTTACACCCATTTAACTTAGAAAGTTAACAGAAGTTAGTGTTAGGAACCAATCGTGTTACGGTTTGGTAAACAGTAAGGACCAAACCTGTAATTTATTAAAAGTTGAGACCAATATTAGAATATGGGCAAAGCACAGGGGCCAATCTGTAATTAACTCTAATGGGAGTTGAGGTGAAAAAAAACAATTCGTATAATAAAACCAAAACCGCTTTTGGGCCCAAACCTGTTTCAACCCAGCAAAACCATCGGTTGTAGTTCGGTTTGTAGTATTGGGTGTTCAAACCGGTTTAGAAACCTGTCTGGTTTAAAACCGGTCCCCCGGACGGGACCGGTCCCCCGGACCGGTCCCCCGGACCGGACCGGTCCCCCCGACCGGACCGGTCCCCCCGACCCGACCGGTCCCCCCGACCCGACCGGTCCCCCCGACCCGACCGGTCCCCCCGACCCGACCGGTCCCCCCGACCCGACCGGTCCCCCCGACCCGACCGGTCCCCCCGACCCGACCGGTCCCCCCGACCCGACCGGTCCCCCAGACCCGACCGGTCCCCCAGACCCGACCGGTCCCCCAGACCCGACCGGTCCCCCAGACCCGACCGTCCCCCAGACCCGACCGGTCCCCCAGACCCGACCGGTCCCCCAGACCCGACCGGTCCCCCAGACCCGACCGGTCCCCCAGACCCGACCGGTCCCCCAGACCCGACCGGTCCCCCAGACCCGACCGGTCCCCCAGACCCGACCGGTCCCCCAGACCCGACCGGTCCCCCAGACCCGACCGGTCCCCCAGACCCGACCGGTCCCCCAGACCCGACCGGTCCCCCAGACCCGACCGGTCCCCCAGACCCGACCGGTCCCCCAGACCCGACCGGTCCCCCAGACCCGACCGGTCCCCCAGACCCGACCGGTCCCCCAGACCCGACCGGTCCCCCAGACCCGACCGGTCCCCCAGACCCGGTTTTTAAAATGCAGCCGTTGGATAACGGCTATATAGCCGTTTTCTATTCTTTTGGACCGATTTTTGACCGTTTTTGGTGGATTTTTTAACCATTATACCCCCTTTAGGTTAGTATATATATGTATTGGATGTTTTGGTTGAATCACAACAACTTAAAACATCTATACTCTCAAAAATCACAAAAACGCTTAATACTTTCATTCTCTTACAAAAAAACTCTCTCAAATGGCTTCATCAAGTGCTCAATCTTCCGTTGGTTGTGATGGGTCTTCGAGCAACGTTGTGGTAGCAATCCTTCCAACGAATAGGAACCACGAAATATGGTACAATTACGATTTATGTCAAATGGCAAGGGTCCGAATAAGGCTCGTTGCAAGTTTTGCCATAAGTTTTTAAAAAAGATGCAATTAACGTTGAAAATCACATTTCAAATAAATATTGTAAGGCGTTGAAATGTGAACCGTGTCAAGGTCAAGCTTTGATGACAAACGAAGGAAATGTTTGGGCTTATAACGTTGATGCGGTTCGGGAGCAAATGGCGCATTTTGTCATTCAAGAAAGCTTGCCATTCAAACATTTCAACAACGAACATTTGACTCGACTCATTCAACGAACTCTCTAACTACGTTACACGAATGTAAGTCATGCTACCTTTCAAAGAGATTGTTTAAAAATGTGAAAAAGCTAAAAATGAATTAATATGTTATTTTGAAAATTTACAAACCGGTGCTAACTTAACTAGTGATATTTGGTCGACTCCTCACGGTTTAACCGGACTCATACATTTGTGTCACCTCCCATTGGGTTGAACCCGATTCGTGGCAACTGATGAAACATACGATTACGTTTGAATTGTTTGATTATCCTCACACCGGCTAAAACTTTTTTTTTCTATTGATAAAGTTAATTAAACGTATAAATTAGAAAACAAAATATTTTCTATATCTTTTGATAATGCATCAAATAACACGCTTGCGATCGATCATTTAAAATTAAACTATAAACCAATGTGTGACGGTGTATTTTTTCATAGTCGATGTGTTGCGCACATCATAAACTTCGCCGTTCAAGACGGTTTAAGAACGATTGAAAAAACAAAATATGGTTTTAAAAGAATGTTATGTGACAATTTTAGCAATCACCAAAGATATAGTAGATATCGCAAGTTTTGTAAAGACGCAAATTCCAAATGTTTAGGTCTAAATTAGGACGTACGAACATGATGGAATTTCACTTGTAACATATTTGAAATGGCTATTGAACAAAAAGAAAATTTAATATCCTAATAGTTTGGTAAGTCGTGGAAAGGCAAATTGTAAGGCCCCGTTCCCGGGCACCTCACATTGGTCATTCATCGCGCATAAATCATACATTTATTCAAAACATCACAGCGGAAATTAATTAAAACCATTTTATATATTAATGACAGCTTTTGCAAAGTAATACAATACAGTTAACTGTTACAAAATATCATAATTGCATTACATCACAAAAACGTTGATGTTATACTAATGGATGCCATCCCAAAAACGCCAAGTAGCTGCCCCGTGCCATCCTCAACAACTCTTACCTGCCAACTGAAAAATACATAAAAGTCAGTGTTGCTGAGTGAGTTCTAGTTTTGCGAAGCTGATGCTGGGCCTGTGGTAATTAAACCACGAACATTGTGCACGAAGCTAGCCCAGTCACCTTGGGCAAGTCATCTCTCCCATTCATTCAAACCAATTGATAATACCCCGAACATTGTGCACGAAGCTGATGCTGGGCCTGTGGTAATTAAACCACGAACATTGTGCATGGAGTTGACCCAGTCACCTAGGGCATACCAAAGGGTCTTGTCAATTTCATGATTGACCCTGTGTGTATCCTTTGGGGTAGCTAACCCGCATCACAGTTGAGCTAACGACAACATGGTCGTGCACCTCCTTTCTATTTGCTTGCAAGCCATTCTTTCATTCATTACGTTTGACTTCTCATATTTGTTATCTTTCACTTCGTTATGTTATTCTTTACGTTCTTTTATTCATTTGTCATACTACGTAAGTAATAACATAATATTTGACGTATTTTATAATAAAATAAATACGTATGTAAACCATTAAAAGATAACCCATTATGCTTATCATACATCATTCATACATACTATAACCCTAAAGCATCCCATAGTCATGCTTAAAATGGGTAATCATAGCCCATAGGTCAAATCAGGTCAAACCCTACAAATTCTGCTTTTCCTAAAAATTCAAAAATAATTATAAGTGTTTGGGCGCATGGGAACTATTTGAGCGTTTCTGCCCTGTTTGGGTGTTTTGCCACTATATGGGCGCCTGAGCTACACTTAGTCATTAATCACTTAGGCGCATGGGCCTTTTGGGCGCATGAGCACTATTCAGGCGCATGGGCCTGACACTTAGTCATTTTGGACAAATTTCCAGACGTTTGGTTACTATTCAGGCGCATGGGGTTTTGGGCGGTTGGGCACACTTAGACAATTTCGATCGTTGGGCGCATGGGCCACTGTTTAGGCGCATGGGCAACTAACTTTCACTTATTCGACATAAATCAGTCCCCAAAACATCAGATATCATGATCTAAGCTTAGCACCAACATTCTAAACATTATAACATGAACATAACCATAATTAATCCCAAACTTACACCCAAAACATACACATTCATACATGCATATTCGGATAATAAAAACCCATTTTTATGAAAACATACTCACATGCATTTCCAGCCCCAAATCAGTTAAAAACATGTTAAAAGGGGTTCTAGAAACTTATCTTTTCTGCTTTCAGGTTCTCAACTTGAGCTTTTCCAAAGGATTCGAACGTCTAGATGTGTCTAAAACACACAACCCGAACACACATACACATATAAGCATGCAACCGAGGCTAAATCTAGTCAAGAACAACTTAAATACACAAATTCTTACCTTAAACTTGGTTTCTTCTTGTTCTTCTTCAAAAATCCGAGAGCTTCCTGTTCTTTCTCTCTCTAGAACCGCAAGAAATGATATGTGCAGATAGAGTGGGCGATCATGCCTACTTTTGTACTAACTTTTCATACTTTTTGTCATTTTTACACTTTAACCCCTCTACTTAGGTTAAATTACATTTTCTCCTTTTTATTCGCGTTTATTCTTTCTTTCTCGTCTAGAAAAATATCCGGGTGTTACAAATCCACCCCCCTTATATAGGTTTGTCCCCGAAACCTGTCATTCCTCAAATAGATGAGGGTAATGTTGCCTCATCTCTTCTTCAGTCTCCCACGTAGACTCGGATCCCTTCCTGTGTTTCCGCTGTACATGCACAAGCGGAACCACTTTATTCCTTAACCTTTTCTCCTTTTGTTCAATGATCGCCACTGGTTGCTCCACATAATTGAGCCGTTCATCTACTTTGATATCTTCTAGTGGTACAACCATATCCTCGTCTACTAAACAATTCCGCAAATGAGATACATGGAATGTTGGGTGAATCCCACTTAACTCATCTGGTAGTTCCAACCTATAGGCCACCTCTCCAACTCGAGCAATGATTCGGAAAGGTCTTATGTATCTCGGGCTCAACTTTCCCCGCTTTCTAAACCGTATGATACCCTTCCAAGGTGAGACTTTCAACATAACCCTATCACCCACCTGGAACTCAATTGGTCTACGTCTCTTATCAGTATATGACTTCTGTCTATCTTTAGCTGCCTTCATAAAGACTTTGATCTTTTCTAGTTTCTCGGTCGTAGCCTCGATCACCTTAATACCTCCCAACTCTTTCTGACCAATGTCACCCCAACAAACGGGTGTCCTGCATCTCCTACCGTATAGCATCTCATAAGGTGGCATGCCAATACTGGCATGATAACTATTGTTATATGAGAATTCTGCTAATGGCAAATGGTCATCCCAACTTCCTCCAAAATCGATCACGCATGCTCGAAGCATGTCCTCGAGTGTTTGGATCGTCCTCGAGTGTTTGGATCGTCCTCGCGGACTGACCGTCCATCTGAGGATGATAAGCCGCGCTGATGTATAGCCTCGTTTCCATCGCATCGTGGAATTTCTTCCAAAACTTGGATGTAAACCGAGTGTCACGATCAGAAACAATAGACACCGGTATGCCATGATGAGCTACAATCTCCTTGATGAATACATCTGCTAATCTCTCGGAGGAAGACGTCTCTCGGATCGGTAGGAAGTGAGCACTCTTCGTCAAACGATCAACTATCACCCATATAGCATCGTACCCTCTCGGGTACGCGGTAACTTTGTAATAAAGTCCATGGTGATATGCTCCCACTTCCACTCAGGTATATCCAAAGGTTGGATTTTCCCGTACGGCTTATAATGTTCTGCCTTCACTTGTAAACAAGTAAGACACTTACTCACATATTCTGCTACGTCGCGCTTCATACCCGACCACCAGTAATCTTTCTTCATGTCGTGGTACATCTTGGTAGCGCCTAGATGAATGGAGTATCGAGTCTTATGAGCCTCGTCCATGATCTTTCTACATAGATCCCTATAATGAGGAATCCACATCAGCCCATATCGGGTTATAACACCGAGAGTGTTTTCACCCAACTCTACGACTAGGCCTCTCATCCTCTCAGAGTTAAGACGATCTTCTTTCAAAGCCTCGTCTTGAAACTCCTTGACCTGTGTCATCACATCAGAGGTCATAATCAACTGATAAGCCTTCACCCGAATCGGCTCGGGTCTCTCCTTTCGACTTTGGGCATCGGCCACCACGTTGGCCTTGCCCGGATGGTAATGGATCTCACAATCGTAATCCTTTATGAGCTCCAACCATCGCCTCTACCTCATATTCAAATCTTTCTACTCGAAGAAGTACTTCAAGCTTTTATGGTCAGTGCAGATGGTGCACTTCGTCTCGTATAGGTAGTGCCACCAAATCTTCAAGGCAAAGACCACAGCTGCTAGTTCCAAGTCATGAGTAGGATAATTAACCTTATGAACTTTCAACTGTCGGGATGCGTAGGTTATAACCTTCCCTCATTGAATCAACACGTAACCCAACCCGAGTTAGAAGCATTCAAATAGACTACCAAGTCCTCGCTTCTATCGGGTAACGACAAAACAGGAGCTTGTATCAGCCTCATCTTTAACTCCTCAAAAGCCTTCTTTTGATCTTGACCCCATACAAACTTCACATCCTTGCGGGTCAACTTAGTCAACGGAGAAGCTATCTTGGAGAAATCTTGGATAAATCTCCTATAATACCCTGCCAATCACAAGAAGTTACGAATCTTGGATGGCGTCTTTGGAGACTGCCATTGCATCACCGCCTCCACCTTTGCCGGGTCTACCATAATCCCCTCAGGATTTACCACGTGACCTAAGAACTCAACTTCACACAACCAGAACGTGCACTTGGAGAACTTAGCATACAACTTCTTATTTCTCAACGTCTCCAACACCTCTAGAATGTAACCGGCATGCTCTTCTTCGCTCCTTGAATAAATCAGGATATCATCGATAAACACAATCACTGATTTATCCAACATCAGCCGACACACTCGGTTCATCAAGTCCATAAAAGCAGCTGGCGCGTTAGTCAAGCCAAAAGACATAACGCAAAACTCGTAGTGTCCATAACGCGTGCGAAAAGTTGTTTTAGGAATATCCTGCTCTTTCACCCTCAACTGATGGTAGCCAGATCGAAGATCTATCCTCGAGAACAAACTGGCACCTTGAAGCTGATCAAACAAGTCATCAATCCTCGATAACGGATATCGATTCTTCACCGTCAACTTGTTCAATTCTTGGTAGTCGATGCACATCCTCATACTACCGTCCTTCTTCTTCACGAACAAGACCAGGGCACCCTAAGGAGAGATACTCGGTCTAATGAACTCCTTATCAAGCAACTCCTACAGTTGCTCCATCAATTCCTTCATCTCAGTCGGAGTCAACCGATACGGTGCCTTAGCTACAGGCTGAGCACCGGTATCAAGTCAATTTAAATTCGATTTCGCTATCCGGTGGCACACCTGATAAATCCTTTGGGAACACATCGGGAAAGTCACACACCACCGGTACATCAGACAATTATGGTGTTGACGTGTCTACATCCTTTATGTAGGCCAAATAAGCACTACATCCACGCCTCATGCACTTTCCTGCCACCGCCATCGAAATAACCTTCGGAATCATCATAACTCCATCACCGTATATCGTCACCGAACTCCCGTCAGGCGCTATTAGTCTAATCATATTCTTTTAACACACGATGTCTGCTTTATAGGTTGCTAACCAATCCATCCCTAGTGCTACATCAAATCCACCTAGGGGCATTACATGTAACTTAGCAGCAAACCTATTGTTGGAGCATATATAGTCATATATAGTGTGTCCGTCGCTTGACGAATAGTCTAGGCTTAATGTTATACACCTTGTAAACACATGAAACTGGGTCATTCGCAGGAGCATATGCGAATGAGACTCAATCGTACGACTAAGCCAGGCTAATGGGCCAGTCGTGCGACTGAGAGATGCGATTGGGGCATTCGTAAGACTGAACCATAAGAATGGTCCAGTCGTACGATTGGACCATACGCATGGTCCAGTCGTACGATTGAACCATACGTATGGTCCAATCGCACGAATGGGCCCAGTCGCATCTAATATGGGCCGAGGCCTATATATACCAGTTTCAATGTGTAGAAACCTAAGGGTTTTAGAGAGTGTGCCCGGCGCCCAGGCGCTGCCGGATGAGAGGGGAGATTATGCTCGATCTCCCCTTGCCAAAAGTCTTGATTCTTAAGTTGTAACGAGCTTAAAATCGTTATGTTTTATCAATAAAATCATTCGATTATTGTTCGTATTATTGATTGTCTTTTGGTTTTTATCTTTCCGTCAAGAACACGCTCGGAAGTTCATCGATCCAGTGACTTCACAATTGGTATCAGAGCCGGTTACTGCTAGATTGATCTAACAATCACTCTAGCAACCCGAGCTCTTGATCTCTGGATCTATTTCAGGTTCTTTGACGTTAAACCGCCTTCGTGTTCTTAGTGTTCTTCGTGTTTTGCTCAAATCTCATTGTGTGTGATGTTTATTTGTTAAAACCGGACTCGGAATCTTCTTCAGATCATAAAAACGAATCCAATGATACAAATTTTGTGTTGTATCTCGTCCAAATCATCGGATTAGGGTTTTTTCAGCCTTGTGGCGGCTGCAGATCTGGTTTTCTGCGTTCAGACCCGTTCATGCGATTGGGCCATGCGACTGGACCTCATTCGCACGATTGAACCATTCGTATGGTCCATTCGTACGTCTAACCCAGTCGTATGTCCATTCGTACGAATGAACATTCATTCGCACGACTGACCCTCTCGTGTACTTCATTCGCACTACTGAACCATTCGGAGTGTCCATTCGCACGAATCACCCATTCGCACGTATGTCTTCATTCGTCTGTTTCAGTCGCACGAATGAGCTGTGTACCAGACCAAAAAAAAAAAAAAAGAGTCTGGAACAGCTTCTTGCGCGAATTTTTCCCTAAACCATTTTTATCAGTCGGGAAGCCTTCTGAAAAATTTTGGTAAAATAAAATTTTTTAGGGAAAATTATCGGGTCATTTTCGGATCATTTTCGGGTCAATAGTGAAGATTCTTCTGGAGAGTCTATGCAAGAGTTGAGGATGAGCAAAGCACATTCACCTTGAGTTTCTTATGTCAAACAAGTTCGAGGGATACCCCATTATTCGTTGGACTTCCAGAATCGGTGAATGTTGTTGGAACACGAAAGAGAGAAGAGAAGATGTCAGCTGTCGGTGCTGATTTTGTGGGGTAGTCAGGAGCATCTGACTATTTATGGGCAAATCAAGTTATATTTATCCGCACAGAGAGGATTCTCAATCTTAGGGGGAATCTTTGTATAGAGAAATTGAAGACGCAATCAGAAAATGATGATGTGAGCAGGTTTCTGATGATGAATCTTCGTGCATGCTGATTTGTTTGATATTATCGACTATGGATTGGAACCTTCAACCTTTTGCCCAATACACCGTATGAAGACGTTAGGAGAGCACAACGTTTATATATTGGGATATGCTGAATGTGAGGGGGAATTTCTACAGTTGTTAATGTTAAACAGGTTAGACTGTGTGAAGATTGAAGCAATGGAAAACTGGTCATGTCATTATCTGGAAAAATCAGTCATTTGGGGAATCTTACTGCTATGATGGTGTTCTGCAAAGTAAACGAAAGCTATTGTGCCTAAATTCATTTTCAGGGATATTGTGGTAACCTGACGGATAGGCAATGTTGGCTAATATGGTTGTTCGTTTGATTCTATTGGAAACCAGAGCAAAGATTGACTGAAGATTGTAAGAGGTGTTTATCTACTATTCGCAAGCAACGTCCAAGGGGGAATTTGTTGGAGCATATATAGTCATATATAGTGTGTCCGTCGCTTGACGAATAGTCTAGGCTTAATGTTATACACCTTGTAAACACATGAAACTGGGTCATTCGCAGGAGCATATGCGAATGAGACTCAATCGTACGACTAAGCCAGGCTAATGGGCCAGTCGTGCGACTGAGAGATGCGATTGGGGCATTCGTAAGACTGAACCATAAGAATGGTCCAGTCGTACGATTGGACCATACGCATGGTCCAGTCGTACGATTGAACCATACGTATGGTCCAATCGCACGAATGGGCCCAGTCGCATCTAATATGGGCCGAGGCCTATATATACCAGTTTCAATGTGTAGAAACCTAAGGGTTTTAGAGAGTGTGCCCGGCGCCCAGGCGCTGCCGGATGAGAGGGGAGATTATGCTCGATCTCCCCTTGCCAAAAGTCTTGATTCTTAAGTTGTAACGAGCTTAAAATCGTTATGTTTTATCAATAAAATCATTCGATTATTGTTCGTATTATTGATTGTCTTTTGGTTTTATCCTTCCGTCAAGAACACGCTCGGAAGTTCATCGATCCAGTGACTTCACACCTATGACCTTCTAATTCTATGGCACAGTCCACTATCACATCAGTAATTCTAGTGGACTTACCAATAGCAGTTTCTACATCGAATGGATCATTAGTACTTCTACTGCTAACAGATAACTTATCATAAAAAGCAATAGAAATAAAACTCCTACTAGCACCAGAATCAATAACACAGAAGCAGGAGTTTGGTTTACTAGAAACATATCTGACACGACATCGGGGTCCAATCTAGCCTCCTCCCTGGTCATTGTGAATGCTCTGGCGCTTGCCCGTTGCTCCTCGGTTCTGGTCTTCTTCCCTGCTCCGAAACTCTTTGCCCTAGGCTTCCTGCACTCCCTGCTCAGGTGGCCTACTTCGCCATAGTTGAAGCACCTCGCTACTCTACAATCCCTAGAGATGTGGCCGGGCTTTCCGCACTTGAAACAAACATTTATCCCCAGCCTGCATTCACCAGCGTGCTCCTTCCCACACTTACCGCACTTCTTCGTCCCCGATCCTGTTGCAACCACTCGTCGATCATCAACCCTCACCTTCTTGTTATTCGGGGTGAAACCACCACGCCCAAACCGTTTCCGGTTCCGGTTCCAGTTCCGGTTATCACCACCAGTCTTCTTCCCTTCAATCACCATCACCTCCCTCTCATCATATAATCTTCCAGCCAAATCAACCACCGACCTAAACGTACTCGGTCGGGCGGCGATCATGTGCCTACGGATATCCGCCGGTAAGCCCTGGATGTATCTTTTGATCTTCCATGACAGGGGCATCACTTGATCCAGTACCAGCCATGCCATTTCGTTGAACTTGGTGATGTACTGCTGATGTGTCATGGTTCCCACCTCTAGCTGCAGGAACTCTCTCTCCACCTTGTCTAACTCCCGATGATGACAGAACTCCTCAATCACCAACTTCTTTAGCTCACTCCACCTCATTCTACCAATCGCCCTGCTACCCTCGGCTTGGACAATGTTGTCCCACCAACATAGAGCCGAGTCCACAAACGAATGAGTGGCAAACTTCACCTTCTGGTCCTCCCGGCACTTGCTGATTTCTAGGACAGCCTCCATCTCCCTCACCCATCGATAAGTAGCAGCAGCAGTGCCATTACCATCAAAGTCGGGGGCTTGCATCTTTGAAATGCCCCATAGTTACAGCCTCATGCTGCCTCCAGCACAGGCTTTTCTTCCTCCTTTTCCTCATCAGTAAGGATAACTGTCTCGGTCTTGGGTTGTTCTCTCCCTCCCGAAGACCTGTTCCTATCCTTCCTCTCTCCTTCCCTAATAGCTTTAATCACTTCAGTCACCAAGACAGCAAGATCGTCTGCATGACCTGATGAAGCTTCTCCACCACGGCCTCCTTTACCGAGGCTCTTAAATTAGCACTCTCATCACCACCCTCCGGATGAGGGGTCTCAGGCTCCTCATGGGTCACCTTTTCAACCCTGGGCCTTCCTCTTATGACCCGTGGTCCAGCACCACATCCACCACGTACTCCACCGCGTGAAGCCTTAAAGATCTCCCTCCAGCCATCCTCTAACACACTATAAGATTCAAACACTAACACGGTCATTCAAGGTAATAGCTCAGTTTATGTCAAGTATAGAAAGTGCCTAATTACAGTGGTTAGTTGTGATTAGCCATTTACTTTACTCTTCATACCCCAAGCATTTCCTATCCTGACTGCATCAGTATCTAAATCTACTAGGGGCAAACAGATCAAATAACATGCGCACATAATACCGGTTAACATTGAAGAAAATACCTGATGGCACGTAGCTACTCGGCTTGTCATCCCTTCCCTTTGTCCCATTCTCAGTCTAAGTTTAGGTTTCTTTTGAAAATATTTACCCATTTCACATAAACTTTGGCTCTAATACCAACTTATAAGGCCCCGTTCCTGGGCACCTCACAGTTGGTCATTCATCGCGCATAAATCATACATTTATTCAAAACATCGCAACGGAAATTAATTAAAACCATTTTATATATTAATGATAGCTTTTGCAAAGTAATACAATACAGTTAACTGTTATAAAATATCATAATTGCATTACATCACAAAAATGTCGATGTTATACTAATGGATGTCATCCCAAAAATACCAAGTAGCTGCCCCGTGCCATCCTCAGCAACTCTTAGGTGCCAACTGGAAAATACATAAAAGTCAATGTTGCTGAGTGAGTTCTATTTTTACAAAAATATAACATACTTTACTTTTGTTGAAAACCCTTCTTTGCTTTCACACGCGATCATGCATCATATATACAAATAGATAATATCGTTATTATCTTTCATTATCATTCATTATCTTTCCTCATCATATTCATTCTTTCATTCCATTTCATTTACATACTCTTTCGTATACATACTTTCGTTTCATACTTTACATTATCTCTTACTTTCGTTCTCATACTTTCGTAACGTACTTTACATCAATCTTTTACTGTTCTTACTTTCTTACTTTCTTTTGTACGTTACGTCATTCTTTTACTTTCATACGGATCGATGAACAATACCCCGAACATTGTGCACGAAGCTGATGCTGGGCCTGTGGTAATTAAACCACGAACATTGTGCACGAAGCTGACCCAGTCACCTAGGGCAAGTCATCTCTCCCATTCATTCAAACCAATTGGTAATACCCCGAAAATTATGCACGAAGTTGATGCTGGGCCTGTGCTAATTAAACCACGAACATTATGTACGGAGCTGACCCAGTCACCTAGGGCATACCAAAGGGTCTTGTCAATCTCATGATTGACCCTGTGTGCATCCTTTGGGGTAGCTAACCCGCATCACAGTTGAGCTAACGACAACATGGTTGTGCACCTCATTTCTATTTGCTTGCAATCCATTCTTTCATTCATTACGTTTTACTTCTCATCTTTGTTATCTTTCACTTCGTTACGTTATTCTTTACGTTCTTTTATTCATTTGTCATACTACGTAAAGTAATAACATAATATTTGACGTATTTTATAATATAAAATAAATACGTATGTAAACCATTAAAAGATAACCCATTATACATATCATATATCATTCATACATACTATAACCCTAAACCATCCCATAATCATGCTTAAAACGGGTAATCATAGCCCATAGGTTAAATCAGGTCAAACCCTACAAATTCTGCTTTTCCTAAAAATTCAGAAATAATTCTAAGTGTTTGGGCGCATGGGAACTATTTGGGCGTTTCTGCCTTGTTTAGGCGTTTTGCCACTATGTGGGCGTCTGAGCTACACTTAGTCATTAATCACTTAGGCGCAAGGGCCTTTTGGGCACATGGGCATTATTCAGGCGCATGGGCCAGACACTTAGTCGTTTTGGACAAATTTCCAGACGTTTGGTTATTATTCAGGCGCATGGGGTTTTGGGCGGTTGGGCACACTTAGACAATTTCGACCGTTGGGCGCAGGGGCCACTATTTAGGCGCATGGGCAACCAACTTTCACCTATTCGACATAAATCAGTCCCCAAAACATCATATATCATAATCTAAGGTTAGCACCAACATTCTAAACATTATAACATGAACATAAACATAATCAATCCCAAACTTACACCCAAAACATACACATTCATACATGCATATTCGGATAATAAAAAACCATTTTTATGAAAACGTATTCACATGCATTTCCAGCCCCAAATCAGTTAAAAACATGTTAAAAAGGGGTTCTAGAAAGTCATCTTTTCTGCTTTCAGGTTCAAACTCTTCAACTTGAGCTTTTCCAAAGGATTCAAACGTCTAGATGTGTCTAAACACACAACCCGAACACACATACACATATAAGCATGCAACCGAGGCTAAATCTAGCCAAGAACAACTTAAATACACAAATTCTTACCTTAAACTTGGTTTCTTCTTGTTCTTCTTTAAAAATCCGAGAGCTTTCTGTTCTTTCTCTCTCTAGAACCGCAAGAAATGATATGTGCAGATAGAGTGGGCGGCCATGCCCACTTTTGTACCAACTTTTGATACTTTTTGTCATTTTAACACTTTTAACCCCTCTATTTAGGTTAAATTACATTTTCTCCTTTTTATTCGCGTTTGTTCTTTCTTTCTCGTCTAGAAAAATATCTGGGTGTTACACAAATAGTTACCATCCACCAGGTTGTTGCATTATTGAATAAATAAGCAAATTGCTTCAATTTTTTAAAAACACAACTACTTGTCTTTCCGGAGTTTATTATCCAACGAGTCCATTAGTACTTCACCAAATTTATTTAATGACTTCAAAATTAAATGAGATGTCGTTTATGGGTAGACCTTATTCGGATATGGTAACCCCAATTAAAGAAAAACTTAAAAAGTATTTTAAAAAAATGCCTCCAGTTATTACATGTGCCGCTGCATTAAACCCTTGTTTTAATTTGTCAGGAGTTGAAACTTTACTTGATAAAATTACTTCTAATTTGGATTTAAAAGATGATAACCCATTTTATGGTAAAACTTTAAAAGTTAATTTCAACGATCAATTAGGAAAACTGTATAATGGTTATTTATTAAAATATGGTGAAACGTCACAAATCCATGAGTCATTAAGGCATGCAGTAAATTCGGAAAATTCAAATGATCCAATGTTCGATCTATATAATACTTTAAGGGATGAATGTATGAAACGTTAACATGGTAACACTCCGAGTAGTGAACTCGGGAGGTATGGTTAAACAAACTTTTTATCCACCATGAGTCCACATGAATTTAAAATTTTGACTTGCTGGCTTGATGGAAAGGTAAGAAAGATCAATTTCCCATCCTATCCACCAATGAACCGAATTTACTAACCGTCCAAGCTTCCACGGTAGCTTCGGAATTTGCTTTTTCTGTTAGTGGTATGGCTATATTGATAAGACGAACTTGATTCGCTCCCCAAGCGGTTGAAATGTCAATTTGCTTGAAGGATTATTTGGATGTCGTGGAAAGAGTATAAGACAAATGCTCACTTGAAGGAGAATTGGAATATAAAACAGAATTATACAAGGAGGAGTTAGAGAGCGGATTGACACCCAGAACGACCGATGATGAAGCGACATATGATGAGGATCATCGTAACGGTTCTGGTTCCGGTGGCGAAGAATAAACGTACAAGTATGCAACGAACGAACGAACAGAGAACGACTAGTCGACTAGGCTAAATAGTTTTTAAAAAACTATTATTTAAACTTCTATGTTGTTTAAATTGTTTATATATTTTATATATTATATATTTCACTTTCTATATATGTTTTATATATAATATATTTCACTTTCGTTATATGATATTAATAACAATATTAATAACAAAAGTTTCAAATTAATATAAATATGTTTTAATTATTAAAATAAAATAAAATAATATAAAATAAAAACCAAACCGGTTGGGCCCGAACCGGTTTCCAAACCGGCCCAAACCGGTTTAATAGGGTTGGGATTTTCGGCCAAGAAGCCGATTTATGACCCGAACCGGTTTGGGGCCAAACCGGTTTTGACTTTCATTGACCAAACCGGTTTTGGTTTGGACCCCAAACCGATTTGGAAAATAACCTGGTTTGTACACCACTAAATAAGAGTGAAAATTTTGTTTAATTGGGTTGTGTAGGTTGAAGAGAGAGAAATTATTTTTTTATTAAAAAGTTGGGTTGGTTGGTTTATGAATGGAGATGGTCTAAAAAGTAAAAAGTGTTTGTGCGAAAAATAGGTGGAGGTGAGTGGAAAGCTGATGTGGGATGCTGATTAGGATTGTTTGTGGGAAGGATGAGTTGTAGTGTTGTGAGCAGTCTTATAGATGAGGAAATAGGGGTTATAAATGATGGAAGTTTAATGAGCACAATTAAGATTTGGGGGGTTATGTATGGGTTATAAATGAGTCAAAGGGGAGAGAGTTTTACTCTTTTAAATTTTATAAAAACGGTTGGATGTTTATAAAAAATAATTTTTATAAAAATTTATATTAAAGTTGTAAAATTAGATGTTTTTATTTGGATGATGTGAATAACTTTAGAATAGTTAGTGTTCTTTTATAAAAATATAATACTTATAACCTTTATAAAATATTAAGAATTTTTATAGCATTAAGAATGAGAGTCCATAAAAGCTTGGCTTTATTATGCATGTGTACAAAAATAGCACATGTGTATTTTTATAAGAAGTTAAGAACTTTAATAATAAAATAAAACCTAGAAATTTTATAAATATATAAGGACTTTATGATATTACTAATTTAGACTTCCATTTCACCGTCATTAAGTCATAGCACAAGTAAAATTATAAAACAAAGATTACGCATACTAACAAAAGTAGCTATTGTAGAATCTTGTGTATAGTATGTATAAAACTATAAGTTATCATGTATAATAGCATGTATGATAAAACAAATAATATAACATACAATTCAAAATATCTAATTCATAAAACAAGAAATGAAAAAAATAAATCGGGTTACAAATATGGATAGATATCAGGGGTTACAAACCTGCACCTATTATTTTTTTAGTACACCTATCCAAGTCTGAAGTTGATAGCTAAATAATATCCTTGTTTTTTGCTTGATTGACCGACAAATAATTTAAAGCCCTTGTTATTTTATCGTGTTCTAAACCCATCACCAACATTTCTTTATAAAATTTCTCACCATTTATACTCATGATGAACTTGTTCAAGTATTTTATTGTCTTCTAAAATTGCACTAGCAACATTTACAACGCCATTGAAAAGTTGTAAGTTCAAACTCTTATCTTCTTCAAGTTTTCTTTTTTTCATTTACATTTCTTTGCACTTGAGACTGCTCAAATAGAGAAGGTGAATTTTAAACCTAGTTCAAATTTTTAACAAACTTACTAAACAACATCTAGTTCTAATCATCACACCAAACGCAAAAGGTATAATATAAAAACCTAGTTCATATATTTAACAAACATACTAAACAACATCTATTAATGATGCAAATTAGTTTTATCATTAAGTTTCACTGCCTAAATCACTCCAATCTTTCCTGCTAGTGAACTCTAGTATACCTAGACTCGGAAATACAAGCCATACAATTTATTTTGGGTCATTTTGGGTAGTCAAATTTATCATAATTTGTGGGAAGATTTCATACGAACCAAGGTCGGCTAATATATGGTATATGCAAATGCACGTCATCATATCAGTTACCATCCAACCTATATGACTCAAAATTTCGTTTCTTATCAAGTCCCTCCTATCACTCAAGATCTTCATAGAAGATGGGTAGAAAACAGGGTGGTCGACAGGGAGATAATATTAATATGGGTGAATAGCTTGATT
This sequence comes from Flaveria linearis, assembly GCA_024085815.1. NCBI lineage: Eukaryota > Viridiplantae > Streptophyta > Magnoliopsida > Asterales > Asteraceae > Flaveria > Flaveria linearis. The sequence continues at coordinate 24,179,909 of CM044011.1, forward strand.
CTATAGATCTTGATGAAATATATACCCAAATTATCATCTTGTTAACCTTTAGATGATATAGGATAAACAGATACCCAAAATTATGAGAAGGGCAGTCCATCAGGTTACACGTTGGATGGTTAATCAAATTTCAGCCAATAAACTAAAACAGTATTAATAATCTCATGCCTATGATGCCCTTCATGTCACAATTTGAGACACCCCGATGATGAGACCACTAACGAGACCCCTAATGCAGTAATAATCATTATCGAAGAGAGATATGTTTCACTTAAATAATCAACTAAACAATGCGGATGAGACTGACAATACTGATATGTTTTAGATTTTGTTTTAACTATATGGTTAATGTATTAGTTAAATGTGGTTTGTTATATTTTATTTTTTTAAACTATTTTTCTTATATTTAAAACTTAAAACTTACATCATCTTCAAATACAAAATAAAAAATAATATAAATCCAATAATATTAAAAAAAACATATTTATCATGATCTTGGCTATAAATACCACCACATTTTCAATCAAATATCATCTCCATTTTCTACTCACTAGAAATGTTATACGAACGTGGGAAAGAATTTGTTGACAAACAATACCATCTCAAACGATGAAGAAATCATCAAGTTGGGTTTCTAAAAATGGAGGTGTGCTAGTCATAAACATTTAGCGTCTTCATCATTATTACTGAAAACACTTGTGGATGATGCAGCGGATGTTGAAACAAAGATTGTATCAGAAGTGCAACGGAGGTTATACCGGATATTAAGATAGGAATTGTGGTGGTAAAACCTCACTGTAGACGTCATTTTATTTTTCCAAACGAAGAGACATACAAATGGTTTTTGAATGTTGTTGAGTTCTATAACAATGGGGATGCCCCATTCTGCTTATCTTATTTTTGACTTAAACACGGTATAACAAATGGTCTATAACAACAAGGATGCCCCACGGTATAACAAATGGTCTCCGGGTGTGCATGTTTTATTTTGATACTCTACGGTATAATCATTTCCACCAGCTTTAGTTATTTGTAACTTTGATAAAACCCTATACTTGCCCCGTCTGTTATTGAACTCTGTTATGACATGCTCTTATGACCGAATGTCATAATTATTAAACGAGCGCCAATTACAAGGGAGCAGCAATGTATCATAGTTATATGCAATCTCAGTGTTCTTCCTGAAATGCTCAACTGTTTTCTCAAACGTGAAATTAATGATAACCTTTATTGGCATAAACATTATTCCCCTTAGTGGGTTATTAAAACTTCCACAAATGTTTGTTATTAGGTTTCCCTAACGCTGATGGTGTTTATCATGTAGTAACTCCCACTTGCTTTCCTTAACATCTATCAGATATTCTCAAGCTTTTGAATTTAGGCTTATCATTAGAATTACGAAGTGATCGTACTTCTTTTGTTGTACGGTGCTATCAATATCCCAACAAAACCATTTTAAACTAGGCATCTTAAACTTGACATTATCATGGAGCTAATAATTCCCTTGTTTTTATTAGAAATAAAACACAACTTTTTCCCTCTTTGCATTGCAATTTGCAACCAAAACTGCTGAAAAAACCAACTCGGACTTTCCTAGGTTTTTTCATCAACAATTGCATAAGCTACAAACAATATGTTATTTTTTGCATTTTTTATTATCGTGATAAGCATCTTACCTCGTAAGATTCCTTCATGTGAGTGGCGTCAACAAATATAACTAGTTGTAAATACTTGAAAGCTTTTATTGTTGGCTCAAATGCCCAGAAAACATATATAAAGTTATACACTTAGACGATCCGACATTATGATGTAACCATTCAACAACGGTAAATAGGTTTGACGCTTGTAACATTATACTTTACTTAGGTAGCTCCTCAAAGTTACTCACCCAACTTTCGTAGATCTTCTCTACAACAGCCTTTCGAGCCCGCCGCGCCTTACTATAAGAGATATCAACATTTGACTCATCTTTTATATGCGATCGAATTTGTTTCAATGGATATGCAATGCCTTGATGAATGGCGTGGATGATGCATATTGTAATATCTCTGGATCATGCTCTTATTGTTATTTCCAACTGTTGTCCCACAAACAGTTATATGAAGCCACCCATCTAAAAACATTCCACATATGATCATTGCTATTTTTGGTGGCGTACATAAACCCTTTATAGGGAGGACCACTATGAAAATTAGTTTTGCAATTAGGGTTCGTTGACATGCATTTTGCTCTCCATTTAAAATGCTTACTTTTAGCAACTATAACCTCTTTGTTACGAACAAGATTCCACAACCAAACAACATGCATTAGTTCACTTTTATCTTTATAGTATATACCAACACAAATTTCTTTAGATTCAACAGCTTCGAAAACTACTAGTGTCACACCCCCGCTGATAGCGGAAACACGGGGATGCGAACGAGACGGGATCGTCATAACACATGGTATATGATAGAGTAGCAATATAAATATGATGACAAGCGTGTCATGACGACACCCGAACACAAATGGAGACTTGTGTCGTGTTCAGTCAATGTTCACGACAGCATAGCCATAAGCATAACATAAAAATGATCACATAAGCATTGATGATAACTTGTAATGTAGATTCCCACAACCAGGAACAAGTATACAATGAACAAGTTTAAGCAACCAAGATGTTCCAAGAATCAATGTTTAACAAAAATGCTTAATCCTCCAAAAAAATGCATCCTAGGGTCTCCTCTAAAAGGCAGCACTCCTAGAACTTCAATTACCTTGATCACCTGAAAAGACATGCTCAAAACGGTCAACATAATTGTTGGTGAGCTTCGTAGATTTTAAGTAACAAAAGATGTTAAGATGAAAACAACTTGTAAGTTTAATAAGAGTTACCGCGACTACACTTATGTGTAAGCGGTTTTACAAGATATAGATAGCTACAGCCAAACCTATACATCGATTCCACACGGGAATTGATGGCTCTAAAGAAAGCATCCCATAAGTTTTACATGACGTAGCAAGATCCACGAACCGCATACATAAAGTTACAACCAAACCAATCCTTAGGTCCCATTACTAGGATTAATGGTTGTAATGGATGATCGGCTTAGAAGAACCACATAGAAGAACCACACAGAAGAACCACACAGCCGATGCATCCATCAACAATAGCAATCACAGGTAGCATCAATCAACACATAATATCAAAGTAGTAGCGCATAGTAATGTAATACCACCAAGTAACGTACAAGGTGGTAACATAGCATAGAGTCAAGTTCATATAGCATCAATCAACAAGATAAGCAAGATAAGATACTCATAAAAGTAGCAGCCAGCTTCCACTAGGGAAGATGCTTGAAATCAAGTTAAGTAGGTGAGCATTCTTTTCCCCCAAGTTAAAAATATTTAAAAGGTTTTAATAGAGTAAAAAGGGGCTATGAAACTCACGGAATAGATGATAAGCACGTATGATGAATATTCCCAAAGGTAGAATGCTATGAACGGTCAAACACCTATTGACAGTTACTGACAAGCATTAATATGAGCATAAGGCATAAGATGACATTCGATTAGTTCGGGCTGTTTCGGTTCGGTCGTGGGTAGCACACACAAGCAGGCATACACATATCAGACCTTATGTAGATCCAAGTATTAAGAGTAGTCGTCATTGCTAATGACATCCGTATGGGGATCCCATTATTATAAAAGATAGTGCTCGTTAAATATTTGTAGTCCCAAATGGGTTGTCGATAATTATGAAAGGTTAGGTTATTTTAAATTGAAATAGCATGTGCCTGTTGATTGCGTTGACTTTAATCTTTGTGGTCAAGCAATGACACTTTATTGATGTTACCTTATCATCACAAGACATTCAAAAGGGAATTCACACATACACGCATCATCAGTCACACAACAGGACCGGACGCACGACTCAACCCTCCATTCGCACGAATGGACCTTCAGTCATACGAATCAGCTTCATTCGTACGATTGAACCTTCATTCGTGCGACTAAGCATTCAGTCATACCATGCAACACCCAATCGCGTGACTCAACCTCCATACGCACGATTGAACCTTCATTCGCACGAATCAGCTTCATTCGTATGATTGAACATTCATTCGTGCGACTGGCCTTTCAGTCGTGCGACTCACGCACAATCGCACACAATCTCATCCGCACTGACTCAATCGCACGCACATTCACTCGCATGGACCCAATCGCACACACATTCAATCGCACACACCTAGGCGCATGACTCAGTCATGCGATTCACCCAATCACACGGGTCAGTCGCGTGAACAGACCCAGTCGTGAAGAACATCGTGACTGCCCAGTGCAGAGTAGTCTCCGGCTGCTCCGCGCACTCGTTTTACACCCCAAGAACTTCCAGAATCCATATTCTAACATGTCTAAACAAGAAACACACTCAGAAATGCAACACACAAATGCAGAAGTGAAACCGAGCAAGAAACGGGTCAAACAAGGTTATCTACCTGCTAGAAGTAAGTATTCACGATGATAACTAAGATTTGCCGGTGAAAACGCAAGAAAAGGAGCGGTTTTGGTGCTAGAATGGTGAAGTAGGTGAAGAAGAAGAAGAAGGTGAAGATGCTGGTAAGAATGGGGGCTAGGGCTGGTTAAGGGGTATTTATACCCAGCCCTAGTTCCATAAAATGTCATGTTTAGTCCCCGCACTTTGCCCCCGGGTTCCCAAATTTCATTTCGGTTGAAACGACATTAATTAGGCTTGTTTTATTAATGATGGAAGATGTAGTTAATGATATTTATAATTTAAAAATGGTTTTATTTGTAACATTAGGTTTATATAAAAATGGTGCGTTCAATAATAACGGGGGCAATCTTAGAAAACGTTTTAAGATGATGACAATGCAAGCAACGATAGCACAAGCATAAGGATAACCAAGCAAGCAAATATGATATCCACATAGATGGGTTACAGAGATGAGGAATGACCGATAACAAAGTTAACTGAACACGTTAAATGACGGACCTTTGGTGACGGATGTCACAGTATCCCCCAGTTGAGGTAATTTCGTCCCGAAATTCAACTGGTGCTAGGTCCAAGGGCGTCATCCTTGAATAGATGTGGATATTTAAGCCTCATCTGATCTTCACGTTCCCATGTAAACTCTGGCCCTCGTTTAGAATTCCATCTTACACGAACAATAGGTATCTTGCCGCGCCTCAACCTCTTGACCTTTCGGTCCATGACCTCAATGGGTTCCTCCATGAAATGAAGGCTTTCATCAATCTTGATATCCTCAATAGGTACGTGAAGTGATTCGTCAGCTAAACACTTCTTGAGGTTCGATACATGGAACGTATCATGTACACTATTAAGCTCTTATGGCAACCTTAATCGGTACGCCACTGGACCGATTCTTTCTGTAATCTCGAATGGTCCAACATATCTTAGGGCTAACTTCCCTTTCTTTCCAAACCGAACGATCCCTTTCCAAGGAGAGACCTTAAGTAACACTCGATCCCCAACGTTAAACTCTAGCGGCTTCCGACGGTTGTCGGCATAGCTCTTTTGGCGATCTCTAGCAGCTTTAAGTCTGTCTTTGATTTGGAAGATCTTATGGGTTGTCGATGATCTCCGGGCCTGTTAACTGACTTTCACCAATCTCGGCCCATCATACCGGTGATTTACATTTCCAGCCATACAACGCTTCGAACGGTGCACACCCAATACTAGTATGGTAACTGTTATTGTAGGAAAACTCGATCAACGGTATATGAGTTTCCCAGCTGCCACCAAAATCAATGACACATGCCCTCAGCATGTCCTCAAGCGTCTGTATTGTTCGTTCACTTTGGCCATCTGTCTGGGGGTGATAGGTTGTACTCATGTCTAATCGAGTGCCCATCACTTTCTGTAACCTCTGCCAAAATCGTGAAGTAAACCGACTGTCTCGGTCGGATATGATTGACACCGGCACCCCGTGCCGTGTCACGACCTCTTTGATGTACAAAGTTGCCAGCTTATCCATTTTATAGTCTTTTCGGATAGGCAAGAAGTGAGCGGTTTGTCATTCGATCCACCACGACCCATATCGAGTGGTGTCCGCTTGGTGTTCTCGGGAGTTTGGTAATAAAATCCATAGTTATGTTCTCCCATTTCCACTCGGGAATTTTAGGTTGCTGCAATAATCCCGATGGTTTCTGATGTTTAGCCTTAACTTTCGAGCAGGTCAAGCATTTGCTTACATACATAGCAATGTCTTTCTTCATGCCTGGCCACCAGTATAGATCCTTAAGATCATGATACATCTTGTCTGCACCAGGATGAATAGAATATCGTGTCTTGTGTGCTTCATCCAAGACTAGTGTACGTACACCTCCCCATCTGGGGACCCATACACGATCCATGAGGTAATGTACGCCGTCATCCTTGCAACTCATTTGTTTATCCAACCCTCGGAATTCTTCTCCCGCAAGGTTTTCTTCTTTCAAAGCCTCACTTTGTGCAATTTGAATCTGAGCCTTTAGATTAGTTTGAATAGTCAAACCTAGCGCTCGAGCACGTAGTGGCTTCACACGTTCTTTACGGCTTAAAGCATCAGCCACCACGTTAGCTTTCCCAGGATGATACCGGATTTCACAATCGTAGTCGCTAAGTAACTCTACCCAGCGTCGCTGTCGCATGTTAAGTTCCTTCTGATCCAAATATGTTGAAGGCTCTTATGATCTGTATAGATGATGCATTTGGTTCCATATAGATAATGCCTCCATATCTTGAGTGCAAATACTACAGCGCCCAACTCCAAATCATGAGTTGTGTAGTTCTTTTCATGCACCTTAAGTTGCAGCGATGCATAGGCAATTACCTTGTCTCTTTGCATTAGCACACATACCAATCCTTGATGTGAAGCATCGCAGTATACCACAAAATCATCAGTTCCGTCTTGGAGGGACAGTATTGGAGCGTTGCACAGCTTTTCTTTCAACGTCTGTAAAGCTCGTTCTTGTGCATGTCCCCAATCAAACTTCTTGTCTTTCTGGGTTAGCAGCGTTAACGGTTGTGCGATCTTCGAAAAGTTCGTAATAAAACGACGGTAGTATCCGGCCAATCCTAGGAATTGCCGTATTTCTGAGGGTGTTTGGGGTGTATCCCATTTCTTCACAGCTTCAATCTTACCGGGGTCCACATGAATTCCATCTTTGTTAACCACATGACCTAAAAACTTCACTTCTCGAAGCCATAATTCACACTTTGAGAATTTGGTGAAAAGTTTCTCTCCCCGCAATAGTTCTAGAATTGCTCGAAGGTGTTCTTTGTGATCCTCTTTCGAACGGGAGTAGATAAGTATGTTGTCTATGAATACGATCACAAACTTATCAAGATAAGGCTTGCACACCCTATTCATCAAATCCATAAACACAGCTGGTGCGTTGGTCAACCCGAACGGCATGACCAAGAACTCCTAGTGCCCGTAACGAGTTCTAAATGTTGTTTTTGGAATATCGTCCTCGAATACTCTTAGCTGATGATATCCAGATCGGAGGTCGATCTTAGAGAAATACGAGGCTCCTTGCAACTATCAAACAGGTCGTCGATTCTAGGGAGAGGATATCGATTCTTCACGGTCAGTTTGTTCAACTCCCTGTAGTCGATACACATACGGAATGACCCATCCTTCTTCTTGACAAACAACACCGGTGCTCCCCACGGTGAATGACTCGGTCGAATAAAGCCCTTCTCTAGTAGTTCCTGTAGTTGACTGGACAACTCTTGCATCTCGGAGGGTGCTAACCGATACGGCGTCTTTGCTATCGGTGTAGCTCCAGGAACCAGCTCTATACGGAATTCCACCTGTCGTGGAGGAGGCAATCTAGACAAATAATCAGGGAACACCTCTGGGTAATCCCGTACAATCAGAATGTCTGCCAATTTTCTCTTCTTCCTTCTTTCCTACCACGTGAGCCAGAAAAGCGTAACACTGCTTCCGTAGACCTTGTGTGCTTTAATGCAGGAGATAAGCTTCAAGTTCTTTCCCGGTCGCTCTCCTTGTATTCTGAGTACTTTCCCGTCTGACATGGGAATCCGCACTACTTTATCTCGGCAAAAATCTCGGCTCCATGTTTCGACAACCAATCCATTCCCACTATTACGTCGAAGCTTCCTAACTCAAAGGGTATCAAATCTATGTTGAAGACCTGGTCTTCCAATATCAGGGTGTAGTTCTTAATAATTTCCTCTGCCTGTTCAACCCTACCATTAGTCATTTCTACGGAGTAACTAGTTTCTAGTCTACTAGCACTCAAATCAAGCATTTGCACAAACTCAGATGATATAAAACTATTGTCTGCCCCAGTATCAAACAGTACAGATGCGAAATGGTTATTGAGTAAGTGCGTACCCATGACAACGTTCGGATCCTGACGGGCATCATTAGCTCCAATGACGAAGGCACGACCCCGTGCAGCATTACCTTGGTTTCCTTGGCCTTGAGCACCCGCTATGGCCACTATCTGCTGGTGGTTGTTTCATTGCTGACCCGGTGCCCTATTCAGTCGGGGGCACATGTTTCTGAAGTGATCGAGGCCTCCATATTCATAGCAAGCCCTGGTATTCCCGGCGGGGTTAACCGCATTGATGGGTGCCACCAGGTTTGGCGCTACTCTGCAGTCTCTTGCTTGATGCCCCGGGCGTCTGCAGTTCAAACACGCCCGGCACGGCACTGCTGGGGGATGATGAAGATTGCACCTGGCACACCTTGGGTACGGCCCAGCATATTCCTTCTTCCCTGGAGTCACGGCTACAAAATTTCAGGTCGTTTGGCCCTCTTATCAAACTTTCCGGTACCGGACCGGCTCGTTTCCCCTGCTTCCTTCCTTTCCTCTACTCCACTACCCAATACCCCTGTCCTTATCATCTCATCAGTTAGAGCGCCAGCCTTCAGGATCACGCTCTGGATTGTAGGAGGAGCAACTGCAGTTACCATTGCCCGGATTTGAGGCGCGAGTCCCAAATGTACTTTTCAATCATTTTTGATTCCGGAGTGACTAGATGTGGAACTAGTCTTGCTAGCTTGTGGAATCGGTCAGTGTAAGCTGCATGCCCAGCCCCCACCATAGAATGATTACAGAATTCATGCTCAAGTTTCTGCATCTCGTTGAGAGGGCAGTATTCCTCAGTAATCAGGGCTTTGAACTCATCCCAAGTCATCTGCATCACAGATTCTCTTCCTCTAGCTTGAACCTGGGTGTTCCACCAGGTTAGTGCTCCGTCCTGCAGTGAGCACGTAACATACTTGATTCTTTGACTGTCGAGGCATTCACTAATGTCAATCACTGCCTCCATCTTTTCAAGCCATCTAGTCAGGGTTATCGCCCCACCTTTCCCATCAAATTCCTGGGGCTTACAGGCCACAAATTCGTTGTAAGAACAGCCCCGTTTGGTATTAGCAGCTCCAGTTTCATTACCAGCTGTACCACCATTCCCGGTCTCCTGATTGCTTTCATTCCCAGTCGGGTTCCTATTATCCTTGTTTTCATTGCCACCAACTCCCTGGTGGTTTTGCTGTTGAAGAACGTCGCTCACCTGAGCGACAATAGTTGGAATCAGGGCAGCCAATTGCTGCGCAATCAGGACTGCCATATCAGAGTCTCCAGCCCCTTGAGTATTGCCAGAAGGGCCGTCACCTGTTCTTGGAGGTCTACCTCTGCCTCTACCTCTGCCCCTCGGGCTTCACTTCCGCTACTATTGCTGCGGGTAGATCTTCGAGGCGGCATGTTCTATTCATAAAAGTGGTAACATATAAGTTTTAGTCACTTTAAGATACACAAGTATTCCACTTATCATGTTCCAATGTTTCATGTTCCAATGTTTCATGTTTCGGTCAGTCAAGATTACCATGCAGCCCATTTCAATCATATTCTCGGTATACCGGTGATGTTTATATATAGGGGTCCCCGCAGCGTTCCCACCACACCCACGATGTACCGAGAATGATGCCCGATCTGGTTACATGACATCCGACCTTCCTTCGCATCATATCCATAATGATCCATCAAGTCAACTGAGAGCCCAAACATGTAATCACGTATAGCCTGGCGGAGGTTGTCTATCTCACATCCTTAAAAGGACTCAGACATAGCCTCCTCGGGTCGGTCTCAGTATCTGAGGTTAAGCGCAATGTATGATCTACGAAGATCTCTTCGGGTCTCAATACCCGAATTTGATTATGATAACTTGGTGCGCAGAGAGAACGGAAGATCCAATAGGAAGCATCTCATAAGGACGAGCACAAGGGCTCAAGCACGAGGTGAAAGATCACAAAACAGAAGGATAACCAAACATGTAAAGAGGAACACATACACGAGATATATAAATGCACACAAGCTTAAGCATGCAAATCTACATGAAGGGTCCTAGGTTATAGTCTAGGTCAAGTGTAATTGCCTAATTCTCTATAACCAATGGCTCTGATACCAGTCTGTCACACCCCCGCTGATAGCGGAAACACGGGGATACGAACGAGACGGGATCGTCATAACACATGGTATATGATAGAGTAGCAATATAAATATGATGACAAGCGTGTCATGACGACACCCGAACACAAATGGAGACTTGTGTCGTGTTCAGTCAATGTTCACGACAGCATAGCCATAAGCATAACATAAAAATGATCACATAAGCATTGATGATAACTTGTAATGTAGATTCCCACAACCGGGAACAAGTATACAATGAACAAGTTTAAGCAACCAAGATGTTCCAAGAATCAATGTTTAACAAAAATGCTTAATCCTCCAACAAAATGCATCCTAGGGTCTCCTCTAAAAGGCAGCACTCCTAGAACTTCAATTACCTTGATCACCTGAAAAGACATGCTCAAAACGGTCAACATAATTGTTGGTGAGCTTCGTAGGTTTTAAGTAACAAAAGATGTTAAGATGAAAACAACTTGTAAGTTTAATAAGAGTTACCGCGACTACACTTATGTGTAAGCGGTTTTACAAGATATAGATAGCTACAGCCAAACCTATACATTGGTTCCACACGGGAATTGATGGCTCTAAAGAAAGCATCCCATAAGTTTTACATGACGTAGCAAGATCCACGAACCGCATACATATAAGTTACAACCAAACCAATCCTTAGGTGCCATTACCGGGATTAATGGTTGTAATGGATGATCGGCTTAGAAGAACCACATAGAAGAACCACACAGAAGAACCACACAGCCGATGCATCCATCAACAATAGCAATCACAGGTAGCATCAATCAACACATAATATCAAACTAGTAGCGCATAGTAATGTAATACCACCAGTAACGTACAAGGTGGTAACATAGCATAGAGTCAAGTTCATATAGCATCAATCAACAAGATAAGCAAGATAAGATACTCATAAAAGTAGCAGCTAGCTTCCACTAGGGAAGATGCTTGAAATCAAGTTAAGTAGGTGAGCATTCTTTTCCCCCAAGTTAAAATATTTAAAAGGTTTTAATAGAGTAAAAAGGGGCTACGAAACTCACGGAATAGATGATAAGCACGTATGATGAATATTCCCAAAGGTAGAATGCTATGAACGGTCAAACACCTATTGACAGTTACTGACAAGCATTAATATGAGCATAAGGCATAAGATGACATTCGATTAGTTTGGGCTGTTTCGGTTCGGTCGTGGGTAGCACACACAAGCAGGCATACACATATCAGACCTTATGTAGATCCAAGTATTAAGAGTAGTCGTCATTGCTAATGTCATCTGTATGGGGATCCCATTATTATAAAAGATAGTGCTCGTTAAATATTTGTAGTCCCAAATGGGTTGTTGATAATTGTAAAAGGTTAGGTTATTTTAAATTGAAATAGTATGTGCCTGTTGATAGCGTTGACTTTAATCTTTGTGGTCAAGCAATGACACTTTATTGATGTTACCTTATCATCACAAGACATTCAAAAAGGGAATTCATACATACACGCATCATCAGTCACACAACAGGACCGGACGCACGGCTCAACCCTCCATTCGCACGAATGGACCTTCAGTCGTACGAATCAGCTTCATTCGTACGATTAACCTTCATTCGTGCGACTAAGCATTCAGTCGTACCATGCAACACCCAATCGCGCGACTCAACCTCCATACACACGATTGAACCGTCATTCGCACGAATCAGCTTCATTCGTATGATTGAAAATTCATTCGTGCGACTGGCCTTTCAGTCGTGCGACTCACGCACAATCGCACACAATCTTATCCGCACTGACTCAATCGCACGCACATTCACTCGCATGGACTCAATCGCACACACATTCAATCGCACACTCCCAGGCGCATGACTCAGTCGTGCGATTCACCCAATCGCACGGCTCAATCGCGTAACACACCCATACGCATGACTCAGTCATGCGATTCACCCAATCGCACGGCTCAGTCGCGTGAGTAGACCCAGTCGCGAAGAACATCGCGACTGCCGAGTGCAGAGTAGTCTTCGGCTGCTCCGTGCACTCGTTTAACACCCCAAGAACTTCCAGAATCCATATTCTAACATGTCTAAACAAGAAACACACTTAGAAACGCAACACACAAGCCCACAGGACCTCATGTGCTCGGATGAACCCGAGCACCCGAAACCCTAGAAAACGCAGAAGTGAAACCGACCAAGAAACGGGTTAAACAAGGTTATCTACCTGCTAGAAGTAAGAATTCACGATGATAACCAAGATTTGCCGGTGAAAACGCAGGAAAAGGAGCGGTTTTGGTGCTAGAATGGTGAAGTAGGTGAAGAAGAAGAAGAAGGTGAAGATGATGGTAAGAATGGGGGCTAGGGCTGGTTAAGGGGTATTTATACCCAGCGCTAGTTCCACAAAATGTCATGTTTAGTCCCGCACTTTGCCCCCGGGTTCCCAAATTTTATTTCGGTTGAAACGACATTAATTAGGCTTGTTTTATTAATGATGGAAGATGTAGTTAATGATATTTATAATTTAAAAATGGTTTTATTTGTAACATTAGGTTTATATAAAAATGGTGCGTTCAATGATAACGGGGGCAATCTTAGAAAACTTATTAAGATGATGACAATGCAAGCAACGATAGCACAAGCATAAGGATAACCATGCAAGCAAATATGATATCCACATAGATGGGTTACAGAGATGAGGAATGACCGATAACAAAGTTAACCGAACACGTTAAATGACGGACCTTTGGTGACGGATGTCACAACTAGCTATTCAAGATCTTGATAATAATTTGCAACTCTTTAGAAGGGTTCTTGAATATTCATATAATTATATTGTTCCGGAATTTCACATTCATCAACATTATAATCGGAAGATTCATCTATTGATGGAACAACTTTAGATTCTCAGGAACTTTGTGGTGCAACTTCAAATTCAAATTCATTGTCTTATTTCTTGTCATTGCGATAGACTAGCCAGCTAGATATAGATTGTTATTAACTTGATATAAATAGATTGTTCGTTACGGAGCTTCATATACTAATAACCCACATAGGATATCCATACAATTTGATTGTTAGACGAGTATTATTAGCTCAATATGAAAGTAAATGTTGAGACAAAATTTTCCTTCTGTTGCCGATACTACATCACTTCTAAACTTGACTCGTTGAATACTTCAGATGTTTGAGAAAACTTTGATTAGTGTAATATAAATTCAGATTTGTAAAAGTTATTAGTTTAAAGGCGAAGATAAATTAAGTTAACGAATATGTCATATGACATCGTTCGTTGAATAATAATCGTTGTACTTCTGGTGGATTCAACAATTAATTAGTTTTATTTTTATAAGAAACATAACCACCTGGATATAGATGAGCAAAGATTGGATAAAAATATTAAAAGAGCTTAAAAGGATGTTGGGTATGAAAATGAAGATATAGGTATGTATATATATATATATATATATTCTTTTTATCTTTCTTTTAATATATTTAAAAAAATTGTCATGAACCCTGCAATATTTGTTGGAGTGATTTGATTTAATTAAGAAGTCACACTTGTAAAGTGTGACTTCTCAAAACAATAAAGGGCTAACACCCCACCCTTGTTGTCGGTATGTTAGCTAAGACTGAAATGGCTTGTGTTTGCCCTCGAGTGAATATAATCCGGTATTTGGACTTTGACTAATGACTACTATGCTCTCACACACACTTACATGTTTACATGACTTACACACAACATATTTTGTACTTACAAACCTACAAACTCACCAACGAATGTTGATTTTTTAGAGCATATCTTTCCAGGTAATAATACTTCAATACTTGGGTTGTGGACCATAGACAAGGCCGCTCCTCTAGGAGCAATAGATATTTATTAGATATTTGGTTTTTGGTTTGAATTACATTGTTTGGTTTGGGTTGTAATCTGTTGGATTTGTATATGGATTGATTTGTATTTATGCACGTTCATTCCAATTGGAACCTTGGATAGTTTTATGCATTATGGTATGACGATATGAAACTGACTGTACTTGGCACTTGTTCTTATGTGTTAGGCGACGTCATGATCCATTTATGGAAAATGCCTTTGGTGATTCTTTTAGACGCCCAATGTATTATGATGTTTCGGTTTGCATCCTCGTGTTTCCGCTACCAACGGGGGTGTGACATTTCATGTTCATATGAAATGAGATTTTTTAATTGGGCTTTAAATTGTACGAGAAAGACACTTGATGGCTATATGTTACCATGTGTCACAGTCACAAATAAAGAGTTGGCTCTAATGGATGCATGCCAAGTTATTTTTTAGAAGCATCCCGATTACTTTACAGATATCACATATAGGAGAATATCATAAAGAATTACATGTCATCTTTCAAGTCTCAGACTGAGTGAGACAAATTTATGTATTACTAGAGATTTTTGCTTCAGTCTCCACCAATTGAAGCTTACTATGAAAATACAATGCAATTACAATCAAAGTTGATGAACAAACATCGAAGTTTTTTTAGTCTCTTGAAATTGTTCCTTTATTTAATCTATTAAAACTAACATCATTCATTTAAATTTTCATATATCTTTAAATACCTAGATTTAATTCGGTTCCAAAGTTATAAAGAGGTGTTCGTGTCTGCATGACCGGTCAACATCTAAATTTTGAAGAACAAACAACAAACAAGGTAGAGAGCTAACATGCCTTGTTAAAGAAACATTTGAATTCCAACACATCAAATTTATATAAATTTATAGGATTTATAAATAATATAATCTGTTTACAAAAACACAAATAAATGTAAACTTTGAGAAAAGTCAAACTAAAATAAAACATCTACACAACAACCATATATTTGTTTTATTGATAACCAATGTTTCTCTTGAAACTCTAAATATGTTAGTTGGACAACCAAGGCGAGTCAATGAAATTCAAAGCCAATCACAAGGTTGCGAGTTTCCGTATTCGTATTAGTTGTGATTTATCATGTGCTTGTGAAATGTCACACTATTTGAATGCAAGCGGGCCTATTCCACTGCATTCGATAAATATCCTTCTAATGAGGCATGACTTTCAATTGGTATTGTTGAACCAAGTTGAAGAGGATATTCAACATGCTGACAAACTTGACATGTTAAAGAAATGCTTACCATAAACAAGAAACCCCTGGTGAAAATGAATTAGTTAGAAAGACTAGAAGACATAAGGGTTCCTAGCAGCATAAATCTTTAATGAGCCTACAGTGAAAAAAATACTCATTGAAGGCCAATAGTCAAATCTAAAAAACAAGCAAACCAGGCCCTTCACCTGCTCAACCTACCCTATTGTAGCTATATGACTACAGAGTATTTTGTAAGTTATGATTTTATGGGGTTGAGCCCTCGAGACACACTTCATACGTAGATAGCACAACTCAATCATCTTTATATCTCCACCATTTACTAGCACGTACATAGAGAACGTAAACAATGATGGTAATTACGGTTTTCGTGCGGTTTCTTTTCATTGAGATTCGGTAAGAAATATTGGCTAAACATGAGGTATAAAGTTTTAGACGAGTTACACAACAATTATAATTTATACAGAATTGTACTTTCTAGACTGATATGATGAGAGAAGACGTACTTTATCATGTCAACAACTGGATCGAGGTCTTACTCAACACCGAATGCTTATGCATTACACATGTATTTTGATCACCAATAGCTTTAAAGTAATTATTCAATGCTTATCTCTCAATGAAAATGTGACTTATCTTCCACTTTGGAAAGGTCCGCACGAACCATCAATTTATTACTACTGCATATGTGTATGGATGCCACTACGTCTCTGTGTGCTTAGAGGGTGAATATCCAATGTCTATAATATTATGTTGTGGAATTTTCACAAAAATAATAATAAGGCCGGATGGAAAAGAATGTATGATGTGAGAATTAAATTTTATCAATATATACTTCAATATAATATTGTTAGTTGTTTTAATATAAATCAGTCTCATTTGTATTTTTAAGTATTCGTACTTATAAAGTTAAAAAAAATTATTCGTTTATTGATTTATTTATCCATTTCATTTCTAGTAATAGAAATCAAATATGTTGTTATATAATTATATGCATATATAAAATATTTAAATTATATTATGAAATATAATATAAATTATATAAATAAATATTTAAGTTACATATAATAATATTTTAAATATATAATATTATACTTAATATAATTTAGTAACTTCGATGCTACAATAGTTATTCAGGAGTTTAGAAAATCAACACCAAACTTTTATTATTTACCAAAAAGCCCCCTCAAATATCTCTTTTGCTTTATAAAAATGCCAGAGTAAGGTCCGTGATGGGTGCGTGTCCTCCATCACCATTTGTCAAATAGATTCTTCATTCAAACGATATAACTAACGACTAAAACCGATTCTTGCAGACGAATTTTACATCCAAACAGTTTTGCAGATGACGACTCAGATCTAATCTTTTATTGTGATTGATTATGCCATTGATTTCATTGCGATTTGTTGTTCCACCATCCAAATCGATTTTGCATTCCTCAAGGTTAATGATCAACTAAAACATTGAAGTGAAGATGTTAATATCATGACCCCTTTTTAGGATGTTGCTTGGAGCTTTCGTGTTCTGGCAATTGATGGATGAAGTTCATTTCTAGAACGCTCGATCTTTATAGGGATGACAAGGTTTCAGAATCTCTCAAATCAATCTTTCTAAATCCATCAGAGCACATATCTAACTACTTGATTTGTGTTGTTTTGCGCTGATTAGCATAATATATATTATCTAAATTAGATGAGTAATTTATCCGGTCACTGAACATCTATATTATCAAATGACTTTGGATCTTTAGTGTTTGAATGTGAGATTGAAGATTAAACTTGGCGCCATATGTGTATGAGTGCTAAACATCTATTCCAAGTTGAGTTTTTTTATGTATCCTATGTTGAGTGTAGGCGCTATTGTGATACCATGACGAATCAAACCAGTAACGAGTGAGCATTATCGTTTTCGGTATTAGTATTATCAAAAATGGTATCAGTATTCCCTCTTATGGTTACCAATGAATTGAACCGATAACGACCAAACTCATGCCGCATAGTACGGGGAAAACGACGAAACTCCTGAGGGGAAAAAACTAGTAAGCTATATAAATAAATATTTAAAGTTACATAGTATATAATTTTAAATTATATATTATATAATATAAATATTTTAATTACAAAATGTCTGAAAAAAATATTACAAAAAGGAATAAATGGTCATTTACCCATGACCTATGCAGTCATTTGCTTCTAATGGCCATTTGACGGACACAATGACCGTTCACAGCCTAGACGATCGTTTATTTTTTGTCTAGTGTTAAATGTCAGTGAGTGGTGTATTAGCTCCCTTGATAAAGATTTTATCCTTTTCAAAAAGATTTTGAATTCAATCTCAAAAATAATATAATTTAGGTTGTGCTTGATTTCGGCTGACTCGGTCAGCAGGTCAGCCCGTTTGTTTTGTAAAAATGGAGCTGCTAACCCAGTCACCTAGGCTGACCACCCTTTTTTTTGTGGTTGACTCGGTACTTGTTTCTGAAGGTGCTAACCGAGTCAAGTGATGACTGACACGACCCGACCCTCCTTACAATCAACCCTTTAATGTAAATATATATATATATATATATATATATATATATATATATATATATATTATTCGCGAATGTTGTAACTGCTCTATCATTCGATCTCCACCGTTCGATCATCCTGAGATTGAATCTCAGCCGTAAAAAGTCGACGGTTACCGACGGTTAGAGGTGGTTTTCAGTGGTAGAAGCTACTCAGTGGCGGGAAACTCAAACTTTTCATTTTGAGGGCTCCAAATTGAGTTGAGAGAATATCTCACTGGAATATCGGGTGGTGGATGTGGAAACTGCTACTGTCACAGCCTATATAACGACTGCTTCTCCAACTTTTGCCATCTGCACAATTTGCTCGAATCTCAAAACATCAACAATGGACGGTACCAAATCTGACCAAGCTTTAGTGGAGGCTAATGAGATGAAAGAGGTTAAGTCCTTACAGGTGCATGAAAAGCCAGTGGAAATCAAGCAGGACCACCTCTTTTTGGAATCCAATACCTATAACGAGAAGGATAGTGAAGAGGTAAGGTTTGGTGAATGTTTTACCTTTGTGTGTGACTATCTTTCATTTTCCCTACTGTGTTGTTAAATCACATGTTCGTAAGGCCCAAAGAAAGCAAAAAAGGAAGCACGCTCTAGAAAACTGGAAATGGGATAAGGTGCAAGAGATTGAGAGTAGCCATGATGAACCGTCTCATGGTTGTGGATGGATCAGTGATGATGATTCGGATGATGCTTTGGTGGACATCACAAATTATGTTGCACCTAACAGGAACAAGACTAAGATCCCACGTATCATCATAAAATGCCAGAATCGAATTGTTCATCTTTGAGTGGTAGTGGGGTTCGTCTTGTGTTGCCCACTTTCTCATGTTTCTATGTAGTTTCTGCATGTTGTTCATTCCCTTAGTATTTTGAACTTTGTAATATGGCAGTTAGGCTTATGGTATTTATCTTTGTTCCTTTGGTTATGTTATATATATTTAATATTTTCAGCTTACTAATGTGGTGGTGGATAAAATACTTTTCGTGTATCGTGTATCAGACTACTTTGTATTTCATTGCAATGCCAACTCAAAGACTACTTTTTGTTTCATTGTACTGTCAACTCAAAGCATGTTGTTTCAACTTACTAATGTGGTGATGGATAAAATACTTTTCAGGATAAAGTACTTTTCAAACTATTTTGTGTCAATTTAAAGACTTATAATGTCAACTCAACCACCATGTTGTCAAACTACTTTTTGCGTAACACTCTAGATTGCATTATTTAATTTTATATTTAGTTATTTTGTTTCTCATTTCCTCTATTGTGACAACCCGAAACTTCAGGTTAGATTATAATCAAGGTTATCACTTAAAATGTATATATATATATATATATATATATATATATATATATATGTATTGTAGTGCTTTACATATATATATGAGCAAATTATATGTATGTTATGCATGTATATGTTATTTACGTGTGCATGCATGTATATATATATAAAAACCATTACCAAATATATAATATAGTTTAAGTCTGGTGCATGCATACATTTTACATAAGCAACTATGTATGTATCCATGAATCATGATATATATATATATATATATATATATATATATATATATATATATATCTAACATTAACGGAAACATACATCGAATAAAATGAAAAATAATCTAACCAAACAAACACAAAACAAAGAGAAAACTTGGTATCAAAACTAATCAAACCTTAAAAACATAAACCTCAACATAAGTACCACCCAATCTCGGTTCATTAGGATAACATAACAACCCGATTAAGCAACCTAATACCCTAGTATCCAACTAAACCGGTTAAACATGATTATGTTGCATTCTCCTTGCTCGCCACCTTGCACACCATTTTGCTCGACACCTAGCATCAAGGGAACTCCAAGAAGTCGCTACCTAGCACCTAGTATCCAAGTAACCCATGCTATAATTGCTCCATCACCACTCTATACTCCTAGCTAATCATGGCCAAACACCACCTTTTAAATCACCTCTCGGCTGAAGGGAGGCACCCACACCTCCATCGACCACCTTCCTAAAACACCACCTTTGTCCCTCTAGCTCTCGGGTTTCATAAACGCAACCATCTACAACCACACAATACCACCAACCATCGACCACAACCCACACAACCACAACCGCATAACCAACCTCACACCTCTCGGCTCTCATACAACCATCATCAAACCACCAACACCCTCACATCTCTTGGTTTCTATAGCAAACAACAACATCCAAGCTTCATAAAAATCACCATCTTCCAAAGTTTGTGTTACTAGAGATCAAGAACCTTCGCTTAGAGACTCGGAACATCAAGAATTCCTGAAGCTAATCCATCACCTTTCTCAAATAAACAAGGTATACTCCTCATAATCTATAACTAACAAATTACATATGTGTTTAAATAACACATATGATTAACTCCTTAGCTAAATCATCAAGATTCTTTGCAAAAACTAACAACCACATGATCTTCATCAAAAATCAGTATAAAAAGGGGTCAAAAATAGAACGTTAAATACAATCATAAAAATCAAGGATTTAAAACAAATAAAGGAGTTTAAATGATATGTAATCTTGATAAAATAGGTTTATTATTTAAATGACTGATATTGTGGGAATAAACATTGAATATTTGTTAGGAAAATTATGAAATAACAATCTGTAATTTTGGTGTAAATATAATAAGTAAAATAATTTATACAAATTATTTAAGATAATAAAAGGAAGTTATCAATTGGAAGAACCGAACCCGTTAAAATTCTATAAAAATTATATAATGATTCTCATATATTATATAATTTCCAGAATTAATTTCGTAACTTAATTCCTTTTTATGACTAAGATATGAATTTTTATATAATCTGTAAAGGAAAAATAGAAATAAATACTTAAAAAATATGATAAATATCGAAAAATTCAATTAAATTATTATAGTTTGAACCAAAAATAGTTTAAAAGTTTCATAATTTTTGAATCTGTATAGCTATTTTTTCTAAATTTTGAGATTATTGGAAAAATTACAGAAAAATACCTACTGTGAGTTAGATGTTAGAAAATTTATGAAGTGATATTAATTATTGGAATAATATTCTGGAAAAATTTGGAAAATTATGGATGGAAGTAGCTATTTTTAATTATTTATGGTAAGTTTGTAATAATTTTAACAAATTATCTAAAATAAATTGGAAATTAGAATTTTACATGATTAGTAATATTATTTGATGAGATTACTATTAAACTTTTGAAATTTTAAATAAATTACTTCCATCTAAGGTTCTAAAAATATTAAAGAAAATTTCGTATCTAACTTATAATTAATTTTATAGGTTATCACTGGAAATAAAGGTGAGACTCATAGCCTCATTTTGGTGTCTATAAAGTTTTTGGGGGAAAAAGCATACTATTTTATGATTGATGCATTGTTATGAGATTTTTTAGACATACTGTCATTTGTGATACAACCATTAATTCGGATGTGGAACCGTTGGATAATATAGGTAGCGTTACTTAGTAAAATATTTCCTGCACCAACAAGATGAGTGTTGTGATACTATATTATCTGATTTTATGAATTATGTTATGATAATTATGAATTTATTAGATTATTAAGTAAGGTTTGGTTGTATTTAATGCATCAAAAATATTATTTTTGGAATTAAGCCTATGATCTCACCAACTTATGTTGACCATTTTGAGTATGCTTTTCAGGTAACAATGACTAACAATATAGAATTCTCTTTTGATATTTATAATGGCTAGGGAGAAGTTGTGGGAAGAGTTTGTGTAAACCTGACTGTTAACATCTATGATTTTAGTGTCGCGATGGACGCTCATTTTCATCGACTCTGAAGATGTAGTAGCTAAATAATATGTCTGTAATAGGATTATGTCAAATTTGATTACTTATATATATATGATGTAATCCTAACTTAAATTAATATATTATGTTATGTTATGATATGTGTTGATATGTTAAAAATTGACTTCTTATAATCGATGCGTTCTGAACAAACAAGTCACATTTAAAACGTTTCACGCTTCCGCCGGGATGTGACATCTATTTGTCTGATGCATAATTCCAATCAATTATTATAACATAAAATTTTTGAAATTTTTTGTAAATCAATAATAATATTCAATAAATGTTACACTACAACCCTCCAATTGAAAGCTTTGGTTCGTCCACTATATATATTATCTTTCATAGTTTCTAAATAAAAAGAAAAAATAAGTTAAAATATTTTTTAAATAATATAACTATCTTTGATACTTTATATACAGTATTCTTTATTTGAACATTTATTATTAATGTAAAAATATATATTTTAAGTAAGCGTGAATTCTCAAGATGTGTTTTTAATTATTTTGTAGTCTTTAAATATTTAAATAACCTTTTGATCATTTTGTAACTTTTAAATAGTTTATAAAATTTATTGTTGTTTTTAAAGGTGGTTAGTTATTTAATAATGAAATGTAAAAAGACAAAAGTTTTAAACGGTTGATAGTAAATAAAAAAGATGAAGGGCATACATGAAACAATATACAAGGAACCGAGTTGTTAGCTTATGTGACCCGCTTTCTTTGTTTCTTTTGTATTTCAAAAGTAGTGGGTGGTTATGTTTATATATATTTAATATTTCAATTTTGTAATGTGGTAGTGGATAAACTACTTTTCGTTTATCTCATTTTTCAATTTACTTTTGTCTCATTGTAATGTCAACTCAAAGATATAGAGTGTCAGACTTCAACATGCTTTTTATTAAGGGGCCTACTAAAGAGACGCCCTGTGGGATATATGGACGCCCTCCTTACGGGCCGTAAGCCCTTCACGGGCCGTATGGTCTGTCGGTAGTCAAATCAGTCATTCAAAAACGTAATTCAAGAACGTAACGGCCCGTGAATATGATCACGGTCGTATTTATTCACCGCTCGTGAAGCTCGTCACGGCCCGTGTGGAATTCCACTTACGGGCCGTGAACTTCTTTACGAGTCCTAGTATCACCTTTAATAATTTGACGAGATATATTATTCCTCGTTTTCGTGTAATTTTGTATTTATTACGTTATTTGATATGACGTAATATTCCTCGATAGTCGTGTAATTTTGTATTTATAACATTATTTGATATGACGTAATATTCCTCGATATTCGTGTTAATTATGTGACGAGATGCAATATTCCATTTCAACTAAACGTTAGTTTATAATTTCATTTCATAATTCAAATTTCTACGATATAAATTCATTTCATTTCAACTACTACATAAACGCAATATTCCATTTCAAGTACTATATTAACGTTAATATTTAACGTTACGATGTCTTTCTGGGATAGCAACTATTTATTCGGTTCGGAATCTAACTACTACCCTCAGTAGGGTTACGGTTATTACGATGAGGCGGCTTCAAACTATCTAGGATAGTTCGCGTCCAATTACGGCGGGAATGACGGCGGCGATGACGGGGTGATAACGATAGCAGCGGGGATAATGACGATAGTTATAATGACGATTCTGGTTCCGGTAAAAAGGGTTTATACGACACGAATCAGGTTATAAGATATATCATATTTAATTTTACTTTCATTTTACTTTCATTTAGTAATAACTAACTAAAAATATTAAATTGATTAGGTTTTCTCATCTCGTGAAGAATTAGTTGATTGGGCAACTAACGTGGGGCGAGAAAATGGGTTTGTTATTGTCACCAAACGTTCAAAAAGAAATTCGAATGGTTTAGTGGTTAAAATTTGGTTGAAATGTGATCGGGGTGGTGTATATAAGGGAGCATCCACTCTAAGAAAAAGTGACACGAAAAAAACAAACTGTCAATTTGAATTGCAGGGTAAGTACCAGATGCAGAGAGATGGGTGGATTATAGTTGTTGTGGATGATACTCATAACCATGAACCTGCTGAACACCTGGAAGGACATGCATACGCAATGAGGCTCACCGAAAATGAGCTTTCTACTGTAAAGAATCTGACCGAGCAAAATATTGACCCTCGAAACATTCTAGGCACGTTGAGGGAACAAAATCCCAATAACGTGTCTGTGTTACGAACCATATACAACGCTCGGGCAAAAATAAAAAGTCCACCAGAATTAGTGAAACCCCAATGCAGGTTTTTTTTCTATACTACAACAACATCAATATATTTACACCCCTCACATAGATGAACTGAAAATACCGTCGACGGGGTTTTTTTTATACATCCCACATCTCACACATTATGTCGTGCATACCCACACGTGCTGATGATTGACACAACATATAAAACTAACTTGTATAAAATGCCATTTGTTCAAATGGTTGGTGTGACATCCACCCTGAAATCTTTTTCTGTTGCTCACGCATTCATTGATTATGAGCGTGAAGACAACTTCAGATGGGTGTTAGAGCAACTAAAAGCAACGCTGGAAGATAAGTGTATGGAGCCCCGTGTTATACTAACCGACCGAGACCTCACTCTGATGAATGCGTCAGAAGAAGTTTTTCCGAGTGCTGTTCGATTACTTTGCAGATGGTATATTTCGGAAAATATTGCTAAACATTGTAAGGCGAGTTTTTCAAATGAAGAGTGGGGTGCTTTTCAGCATGTGTGGTCGGTACTTATTAACTCTGAAAGGAGGACATATACGCTTATAATTACGACCGGCTTTATCGCAGATTGGTGTCCAAACATTCAAGTAAGTTTTCTAGTGTTATTCTTAAAAATATATGTATATTTACATAAAAATAAGTACATTTTTTTAAATAGGAGTGCTGATGTACCTAAAAAATAACTGGTTGGACCCCTACAAAGAGAGATTTGTGTCGGCGTGGATAAATAGAAATTATAACTTCGGTCAGCACACAACGAACCGAGTTGAGAGCCAACATTCGTTGTTGAAAAGTTACCTGAAAGCAACCAATAGCACCCTGGATAGATTTATTCCTTTCATTAATAATATCTTAGCTACCCAGGAAATTGCTATAAAAGAAAGTTTTACCAAAAGCAAAATCATGGTTATGGTGCAGCATAATCATGAAGTGCTTAAATTGCTGCGAGGTAACGTTTCTATTGCGGCTTTGGATATGTTAGTCGGTGAGATTAACAGGATAAATCATCTAATTATATCCAAAGAATCATGTGGCTGCCATCTTTTTACCAGCTGTGGTCTTCCGTGTGGTTGTAAATTAAACAATTACTTTCAAACAGGTGAATGTTCTTTTACGTTTTTTATTTTTTCATGAAAACTTTTATTATATTTTATTTAATATATTATTTTATAGGTCAATGTATCCCGCTCGATGCCATTGATGTTTTTTGGAGGAAGCAAGATTTTCACCCGCGTATATTGTACGGGAGGTTCAAGTAGATGTACATAAAGAGATGGAGATGGTGACAAAACATTTACTTGTCCAACCCGAAAATGTGAAAAGATCTTTGATTAATATTTTCAAATCTTTCATTAATCCTTCAAAAACGTATTAAAAACCTCCTAAAGTCCAAACACATAACGGGGTCGTCCAAAAAAAGATAAGCAAAAAGAAACAATATTAGACCCCCCAGACATAGTTCATATGTTCAACCGAGAGAAAATTTTGAAGGTCCGCCAACATATTCAAGTTCGGTGGTGAAGTCAAAACAAGGGCCTTTGCAGCGCAGTCAATCCATGTCTTCGAAATCAAGAGCCAAAGATGGATTATCTCAACAGAGTTCCAAGTTTTCATATATCCCGGGCGACGAAGATAAAAACAATTTTTTCCGGTTTAACCGCTGGATTCCATCATTCTTTTTCCCGTATATTTCAGGTGCGGATGATGTTTTAGCGGACGGCAATTGTGGTTTTCGTGCTATAGCACTCGCACTGTGATATGGTGAAAATCACTGCGTTTTATACATACGGAACTTATATCTGAGTTGGATGAAAATAGACATAGGTACGCTGCGATGTTTCCTGATATAAACGAAATAAGGGAATCATTAAACTGGAACGGGTTAGGTGCGGCTCCACGCAAAAATTGGATGACAGTGCCACCTGCTACAATCCTTATTGCTAACAGGTTTCGAGTGGTTATAATTTGTATATCTATCGGCAACTCCGCTACTTTTTTCCCGTTCTGGTTATCTCCTCGTGATATTAGTGAACATCATATAATTTCAATTGCTTATATTCAAGATTGCCATTTCATTAGAATTCGATTAGTGGGTGACTATCCAATGCCTGTTCCGAGCAAATATTGGCATTTGTACAAAACAGAAAACGCCAATGATTAGGAGGCTATATACGGAAGTCGAATTCAAAATATCTTGAACTAAGGCCCGTAGACCCGGTTGAACATATAGATTTAGTATAGTTTACACATTTATCAATTCTTCAATTCTTTATTTATTCAATTCTTTATTGTTGTTGAATTGTAAACATGTAATCTATTATTTATTCAATTCTTTATTGTTGTTGAATTGTAAACATGTAAACACATTATCAATTCTTTCAATTCTTTATTTATTCAACCTTTGAATTTTGTTTATATGAGCTGGGCATTTGGTTAGCATAAAAGGTGTGTAGGAATGTTAATGATATGAGATGCATAATATATGTTGAGATTCAAGTATGTTTTTCAGTGCAACTTTTCCGACTGAGATTCAAGTATGTTTATATAATTGCAGAGCCTGGCGTCGGATTTTCTGAAGGATTATATATTTCTTTCTGTGGGACGAGAGGGTTCAAGTACCGATTTTATTCTTCAAAAGGTTGATTTAATATTATTCGTACAAACCACTTCCTCCACAAGCACAACCAATTGTAAACATATAATTAAACATTTAAACGTCATCCAAAATAACTCATAATATATAAACATAATTTTTTCAATTTTTTTACATTAAAGGTAAATAAAAAAATAAAATCCTACTATCTATGCGTCATGACCACCTCCAGCATCACCACCACCAGCATCCTCCGCATCACCACCACCAGCAGCCTCCTCGTCATCACCCGTAGGTCGTCTGACAAACGGAGGCAACTCCGGCCGAGGGGGGGGTCGATACCCTGGCTAGCAGCAAAAAGGTTGTACGCATCCGCCATCCATACTAGCAAGGCGTGGGACTGGCGCGCCAAATGTAGTGACTCCGCCATAAACTCCCCCGTCGGCGGAATCTGCCGAATGATGGTCCTGGGAACAGGCGGTGGGACCGGTGCTCTGGCGTGTAGCTGGGGCTGCGGCTGCTGCTGCGGCGCCGGCTGTCCTCCTCCTCACAAACGTCCGGCACCGGCTGCCAGATGGTCCGACCACCATCAGTGGACCATCGGAGGTCGTCGCCAAATTTGGCGGCAATCCCCATGGCCATGACGGTCTGTCGACCCAAAATCCGAGCGGCGTGTCCGTCGTCTGCCTCGCAATTAGGGCGTCCGTAAACAACCCTAAGCGCGAGGCAATGACGGTGATGTACGAGCCGCAAACAATCGGCTATCCATCTGCAAAACAATCAAACAATAGGCATAATTAGGAATCGCATAATAGATAATACTTATTTATAAGATTAGTATAAATATTTTTTTACCTTTCCCTGAATGACGCTCAAAAAATAGGCGGCCATGCAGTGAGCTAGATTCACCCGTTTAGGTGAAAGCAAGGCCCTCAGAAAAACTAAGTCAAGGAGCGACACCTGCTCCATGCTCTGGTCTTTGCCGGTAATGGTGCCGGCAATGCACCGGTGTAGATACCGGTGCAAAGGATCCCTAATGGAGTCGCCCTAATGGTGCCTCCCACGGCTGGTCGGAAATGGTCGGCCACCATCCGACCAAAGGAGCCGCCTCCGACTGGACCTCGTCAGAATGAAAACGAGGATCCTGCGTCTCCTCGTGGGTGTAAAACCTAATAGTCACTGCCCACTGGGCGAGGGTGAACTCGTACCTACTGGTCCCCAGCATAAATCGAACCGCTATGTCTCGCGGGGGTCCTGATCCTCAGTGGCGAGTGAAACAGAAACGTAGACAAAAACTGCAACGTCAGCTCCCGGTAGCCCCTCCTCGATCCCAAATCAAACATCCGCCTCCACGGCGTCTCTCCGTCCAGCTCGATGATATCCTGGGCACGTGCTATGTCTCCGACCTCCTCTAGCACGTCCCAGTCGATGGTGCGTGTCCCCTTCAGGGGACGTCCAATCAGCTTCCACAGCTTAAGCCGTGGCTGTGTCTCCCTCGGAAAACGAAGATCAGTGTGTGGGGTCCAGAAAGTCACCCTGACCCTCGGGCTCAGTCTCCGGACGTGTACGTTTGCGGGGCGGCATAATCTGCAAAAAAAAATTAAATTCACAAGAACAACAAAAAGGGTTACGGCCCGTGAAGCAGACTCACGGCCCGTAACCCTCTGAATTTTCAAAGGGTTACGGCCCGTGAAAGGAAGTCACGGCCCGTAACGCTTTGAAAATTCAAACCGTTACGGCCCGTGACACATGTTCACGGCCCGTATCCCCCAATTTTTCAGAATTTCAGATTTTTGAAATAAAATTTTAATATATTTAAACGATAAATACACAAAAATAAAATACGAATTTGCATACGTACCGTAGTAAGGAGTCGGCGGTATGAAAATGATGAAAAAACGGAGGTCGTGACAGAGTAAATCGTATGTGTGTTTAGGGGGCGTAAATGAACAATGGGCCGTGAGGTCCTATATATTATCCCGCCTCACGGTCGTGACGGTCCTCACGGCCCGTAATATTTTCCTTCACGCCCGTGACAACCTCACGGCCCGTGAGACTTTGTAATGAAACGGCCGTGAAGGGCATCACGGGCCGTATACTAATTTTTTATGTCTATAAATTACCACTCGTATACTAATTTTTTATGTCTATAAATTCAACCACTTCACACAATCAATTCACACAAATTTACTCAATACCCAAACGATGAGTGCTACAAGTGATCAAAATCCGTGACGGATGAAGAGAGGTCACTTTAGTAAGATCTTGTATCGAAAATTCAGGGACTATCCCTCCAAATTCAATATTTTGGAACCGTGTTTCAATCGTTTTCATCAAATTCTCGAACGTGAAGAATATCGCACCACTCGTGAAACTAGCAACAAGTGGTCTGACTTGAGAACGAAGGTCACGACATTTCACAGCTCTACAAAGACGTTTACAAAAATCGAAATACGTTATGGAATGATACGGATATTATGACAAGAACTCAAGAAAGATATCGGAAGAATTTTGGAATTTCTTTTAACCATTTTGCGGCTTGGATCTTTTATAAAGATCAAGAAGATTAAAAATTGTGTGTTTTATGGTTGTGATAATAACGGTTTGTCGTTTTTAATAAAGTGTACTAATAAACGTTATGTTTTAATAAAATATTTCATTACTGTTCTACATTACACGTCTACCATACAGTTCGTCTGCCATAAATCTTCGGAATCTAAAGCAAGCATCCTGTAAGCTAACCTCTTGCCACTCTAAAGATCTATTTTGAACCAACCTACGCAATAACATACAAATTACAACTCCCGAATCTCGACCAATATGACCGGCGTTAGGAGGCCAAACGTTTCACCCGATACCGTCAGTTCTTTGATTTGTTCTTGTCCGAGTGCTGCCAATATTGTATACGTGACAGAAAATGTAAAAAGTACGATTCGAATTGTACAAAAATTGTTCGGCATTACGATGAATGCACCATGAATCATCACACGTATTTGGTTGGCATTCATATGGAGAATATATACGAACTTGTAGTGAGTCCATAGAAATCTTAAAAAGATACCAATTTTCTTCGTCATCAGTCATTGGTACGTAAACCTACAAAACAATTTAATTCACGGTTATAAATTCATGAGTTTTATTGTAAAACATGAAAACAGTATTACCGTATCAACTTCCCATAACGCGGGATATAGACAGTCACTCCCGTCTCCATATTCATTACCATTAACGGACCCCAAATATTAAGTTAAACCACTCAAATGGGAGAATCATCCAACGATCACTACCCGGCAATTCTTCGGTTCTACGTATTTCTTCGTATCTCTATATTGTGAGTCTATTTGTCCACGCCCGAACATGCTATAAAATAACAGCTTTTTAATTGTTAGAATTTTAAAATAAATAAAATATACAAAAAACTTTAAATCATACCTCTGTACCTAAAGACCGTTTCCGAGTAATTCACGCCAAAATTGTAACGGAATATCGAAATGACCCATGTAATACACTCTACATGTTTGGGAATCATCGTTACGTATAAAGTGAATAACATTCTGAGACCAGTTCCTCCCGTTCTGCCAATTATGGTTATCTATTGGATCAGAATACTTTCCACAATATCTCGTGAGTTTGAAGAGGACTCATTTTGACGTCTTCTACTACCTCCACGAGAAGACATTTTAATGTTTCGTTTTTCACTAACCGTATATAACAAGTCATATATATAACGGTTTATATAGAATCTTAAATCGAATCAAGGAATAATACGTCGCGTCACATAATTATAAAATTTAAAAGTGCACGCAAATCGAGAAAAGTAAATTCTCAGAAGGACAACTACGGCCCGTGACGGGCTTCACGGGCCGTTATGGATTTTGTTAACGGGCCGTGGGTGTGGACATTTACGGGTCGTTTGTTCCAACACGGGTGTGAGTAGATGTAGTTGTGAAAATTAAATTTCAAACACCTCACGGCCCGTGAGGCCCTTCACGGGCCGTGAGAAAAGTCAAAGGGCGTCCGGGTATCGCCTGACAGGGCGTGTAATTAGCTGGCGCCTTTATTAATTATGTATTTTTACATTAATAATTTTTACTTTTGCGAAGAGGGTACATAGTGCACAGTGCGTAGAGTACATATTAAACAATACGCAGGAACCGGAGTTGTTGGCTTATGTGGCCCATTTTCTCCGTTGTTTTGTATTTTAAAAGTAGTGGGTGGTTATGTATATCATATAGAACTGAATAATAAATATTATATTTTTGTTGTAGATTATAGATTATTAAAATTTTAAAACTTAAATTAATAAAACATGAAACTTAAAATACTAAATTAATAAAAAAAAATTAAATTGATAGTTTTTAATTATGCATGTTATCTTTCATAGTTTTTAAGAAAAAATATAAAATAATTAACATATTTTTTCTTGAAAAAAATAACCTATCTTTGATACTTTTTATACAATATTCTTTATTTTAACGTTCATTATTAGTATAAAGTATATTTTTTAGTAAGCGTGAAGGCTCAGAATGTGTTTAAATTATTTCGTAATCTTTAAATTTTTAAGTAACGTTTAGATTATTTTGTAATTTTAATAGGTTGTAAAATTTATTGTTAGTTTTTATGTAAGTCCCCGTTTCCGTACACCTCACAGTTGGTCATTCATCGCATCAAATGTACATAATAATATACATTCTTAAAATAAGCAGCGGAATTTCTATAACAAAAGCCATTCTCTATTATTAATTAATAGTGTTGTTAAGCAATACAATGGAGTTTAAGTTATAAAATATTATTTAATTGCATTACAAAACAACAATATCAAAACAACAGAATGGATGTCGGTCTTTTCCCACCGAGTAGCTTCACCCTCGTGGCATCCTCAGCAATATCTACCTGCCAACTAAAAATGTATAAAAGTCAGCGTTGTTGAGTGAGTCCTAGTTTTGAAAGTATTAAAATACCTTGTATAATGTGTATATATGAAAATACTCTTTTTATAAAAATACTTCTCTTACTTTTGTATGTGAGCACGCATCAACTATAGAACAACGTAATGCTTTCTTTCTTTACTATGTACCTTTGTTCATTTCGTACTCTTTAACTTATCTTTCACTGTCTATGTGGACTAATGAGCAATACCTTAAACTATGTGCATGAAAAACTGGTGCTGGGTCTATGTCTATCAATAGACTATGATCACTGTACACAAGGCTGACCCAGTCACACATGGTATGCTACAAAGGTCCGTCAATCTCAATTGATTGACCCTGTGTGCATCCTTGGGGTAGCTAACCCGCATCACAGTTGAGCTAACGACAACATGGTCATGCACCTCCTATATGCTTGCAAGACTTTCATTAGTTTAATTAGGTTCCACTTCTCTTTATCATTATTCTTTCACTTTGTTAATGATAATACTTGCTTTTATGATCATAAACACACCACATAAGTCACACAATAATAATTATTATGATCATAAGAACCACTTATAATAATGTAATATAATAACAATTAAAAACCCTAAGTCAATCTTGGGTCAAACCTTAATGGTTCTGTTTTTCTCAAAATATCTATAAATGTTCTAAGTGTTCTAGGCGCATGAGCACTATGCAGGCGCATGAGCACTATGCAGGCGCATGAGCACTATGCAGGCGCATGAGGCCTGGCGCATGGGCACAATTTGGGCGTTTCAATACTCAGGCGTCTAAGCCATTTCAGGCGCATGGGCACTATTTGGGCGTTTGGGGTACACAGGCGTCTGAGACTAAGTCTTAGACGCATGGTCTACTGTTCAGGCGCATGGACTTTCACTTAGAAAATTTTAAGGCATTTCTAGATGTATGGGGCACTGTTTGGGCGGTTGGGCCTTATTTAGGCGCATGGCCAACCCGTTTAACATGTTTCTAAATTATTTTCAGTTCAAATATTATTCTAACTTATTTCAAGCTTAATAACACCATACCAAATCTATACATCACTTAAATAACCATAAAACATAATCATACAAGCATTAAACATATGGGTATTCACACATAGAAAACTGAACCTATTTTAATACATCTTTAGCCCCAAAAAGTGTTAAAACATGTAAAATTACGGGGTCTAGAACTCACCTCATGTATCAAGCAAGTAAAACTCCTCCAAACTTACTTGTACACGAATTCAAACACCTAAAACAAGTCAAAACACAACCCGAACACTTATACACATACATAACGGTTTCTAAGGGTGAAACCACCAAGAAAACCGAATCAATTACAGATAAAAACACTTACTTTCGAAGATATCAGCCTTGTTTTTCTTGAACAACCGAGAGAAATTTCTTAATCTTTCTCTTTTCTTCTTTTGATCGAAAGAAAGCAGATGGGATGGTGTATATATCACTACAAGAAAAATGACATTCAGCAAGGACAAAAGTCCTCGTTAAATGTTAGAATGTCCTCACTGAAGATGTATAGCGAGAACATGTCCTCGCTGAATATTCCTCGCCAAAGCCCCGTGGCTACAGGCGTACAGCGAGGATAGTCAACGAATACAGCGAGGGCATCTCTGACTTCTGAAAAGTAATTAAATACCCTACAGCAAGGATTTTGTCCTCACTATAAAATTTACTTTAAATAATTATAAAAATACATATAACATATATATTTATACATTATAAGTGTATAAATGTATTATAAACGTATTTGTTAATATATTTATACATTATACGTGTATTTATTAAATACCCTACAGCAAGGACAAAGTCCTTGCTGTATTTTAGAGAGGACTTTTTTAGTATTTTATTTTGTCATTGCTAAAGTCTTTAGAGAGAACTTTGTCCTTGCTGAATGACTGGGAATTTCACTGCCATTTTTGCTGTAAATGCAGCTTCCCGCCCAGAATTTTTCTGGGTCAATGCCTGTTCTGTTTTCCAGATTTCCATCAAACACCAATGATATAATCAATCATAAAACCAAAATATCAT
Organism: Flaveria linearis; assembly: GCA_024085815.1. Classification (NCBI taxonomy): domain Eukaryota; kingdom Viridiplantae; phylum Streptophyta; class Magnoliopsida; order Asterales; family Asteraceae; genus Flaveria; species Flaveria linearis. The sequence goes on from CM044011.1 coordinate 24,213,678, forward strand.
CATACCATAATCGGTTACATAATCTAATACCAAGATCTAAGTTCAAATGACAAATTCGGTTACATAATCTAATACCATGATCTAAGTTCATAAGAAACATTAGGATAACTAGTCAGAGTTGTCGCTCTCGTAATCAGAGTCAAATTCAATCACAATATTGTGTTCTGCCAAACCTTTTACAACATTTTCCAATTTAGTAGCAAGGCGCGTATATTTTCTCTTTGATGATGCTAGCTTTTCGTTGACTTGTTCTTGGGTGTAGACAGATGGTGGTGGGGTAGATGGTCCACAGATGGTGGTGGGGTAGATGGTCCTGGACTAGAAGATGATGAAGTGTATCGGGCCAAACCGGGTACAACATGTCCACGACCCCTGTTAAACCCATGACGTGTACCCAATACCTGATCCATGATCTGCTTCTCTGTCAACGGGTTAGCTGCACCTTCTTGTCGGCTCAGTAGGTCATTCATTTCATCCTATATAGTTACAAAATAATAAATAATCAATGTTATATAAATCTAATCATTTATGCAAATTAACCAAAGGAAGTACCTAAAACTAAAAATAGCCAAATAACTTACTGATTACTTACATATTGCTGTTGAGCAAGTTGTGTTAATGGGATTTTCCCATTTTAAAGCACCTCTCCTTGAAATTCTCGATTAGACTCGGATATTTTCCATCAATCTGACGCTGTACGTAACACATGAAATAAGTGAATACGTATACTTAATAACAATTAAACAAAAAATGCACAAAACCTATACTACATACTACCAAACTTACATTATAATTTTATATTATATATATATTTGCTTTAAAAGTGACTTACACGGTCATGTCTGATCGATACAATAGACTTGGTCCCATGGTAACTTGGGTAGCAGTGACGGGATCTATTACTTTTGTTCACCGCCGAGCGGCGAACATTGTCTTCGCTGCAGTAGGAATTGACCATCTCATTCCACATCTCAGGCGTCACGCCCTCGGGAACCTTTTGGCGAATGACCTCTCTATTTTCCAACCCCCCAAGTTTGGTGAAATTATTTAACTTGAACATGTGTTTGCACCAGAATAGAGTTCGGCGCAAAGCTTCATGATACCAGCCTCAAATGGGATTTTGTAGCCCGGATGATCAAGATAAGGTGCCAGATTAAAATAAGTCTGTAATTTATAAAAAAATATATATAATAATTAGCAACATAGTATGTTATTTAAAGTTTGAATATATTAAACAATCTTAACCTCCAATTAGGGCCATATGGTAGTCATCGCTTCATCGAGGACATCTTTCCAACATTTATAGTTCAGTGGGACTGTAGTCCTTATAGTAACCCCGAGGAGATTTATGAAGTCACTTGAGTTATCCCCCACCGGTCTCATAGTTTGCTGGTCCTCAAAGTCAAAGACAATAGGGAATGGCTTACAACCATTCTGTTCCCATCGTTTGCGCAACCCCTTGTTTGTAGTCTTCCTCCTTTTATTAGATGACCCTACAAATTCAAGTGAACAAATAAAAAAATACAAGTAAACAATACCTTGTAAAAATAAATGCAAATCAAGTAAACATCTTACCAATCGTCGCACAGCCTGAAGCGGGGTTCCATCCTCCCGGTGGAGGATCACAATGACCATCACCATCGTGTCCCCTAACATCCACATCAGCCATCTGAAAATCCAAATACAACAATACGAACTAGTTTTTTCGAGATCAATAGAAATACAACCCAATAAACATATTAACAATATAAAAGCATAACAAAAGCCAATACATATATTGATTTCGATTAAAGGTCTTATTACAAACTATGATTGCAATTCAATTGAATTCATCACTAGAATAACTGCGTGCTACATTGTCGTTATCGAGTTCTGTTGGATCTAGAGTGTATAGGACTAGATCATTTTGTATAGGCTTAGTACTTGAATCAAGTCTTGTAATTAATACTTGTAACAGTCAATATATATATATATATATGTGCATTGAATCTATAGGTTAACCCATATATATGTGTGTTGATTTGTGACTGTTGACAGGGAGAAACAATATACTTGAAAGAATTCCTGAAATTGACCAAGTGTAAGAAACATCTACGGATAAACATTATTGTTAATCCGTAGATATGTTTCTTACAAGACCAAATCACCGTGAATATTCCTGCGGATGATCAAGGACCATGAAGTGAAGACTCCTACGGAAGAAGGATTTCCTACGGAAGAACAACACTTCTATGGAAGACCAAGGTGTTGTTTGTTTTTTCTGCAGGAAAACGTCTGCAGTCTGCGGACCACATCTGCAGACATCTGCAGTAGAAGAGGTGGACCAAATGTCTGCAGTCTACAAAAAAAACTGTTTGTTTTGTTTAACATCTGCAGAATGTTGAAATATTCTGTAATTAAACTAATTATTGTTTTGTTTTGTTTTGTTTACCACAAAAATATATTAGGAGCCAGATTTATCCCATACTACCACAAAGATAAAGACACCATCACTTGTAAGCATATTACTGAAACAATGATAATTTTGACAATCAACAGTTCAATGCCATTAATCAAATTAAACAAATAAATAATTTCATTCCATCGAGACAAAACACTTGTACATCTGGAAACCACCATCAAAAAATGAAATTCACAAAACTACAATCGACAAACACATACACAAAGAATGAAATCACATTAAAAGAAGAAGAAGAACGATATGAATCTCAAATCGTAGTCTACCTACAGTCGCCGGAGACAATAATAAACCGATCTACAACAACAATCCGACGGAGATTGCGACGAGAGAAGCGACGGCGGTGGTGTAGAAGACGGCGGCGCCGGCGGCCGGAGCTTCTTGAGCTGCGGCGGTGCTGACGGCAGCGACGGCCATCAACATGACGATCACGGCGGTGAAGAGATTCATCTTCATTGATTCCATTTGTGTATTTTGAAAGATAATTGTGTTGTGGGTTGTGGAGTTGTGTGGCAGGTTAATGTTGAATGCTGGGGTTGGAGGATGAGGATGGTGGTTGTGTTTTGTGTTTTGTGATTAGGGAGAAGAGGTTTGATGAAATGTCTTTCCGCCTGAAGACACTAGTCCATGTCTGCACCAAGAAGACCTCGCGCAGATGTTTTTTAATGAAACGTCTTCAAAAACACAAACATCGCACTCAAAACCTCTTCCCGCGTCTGCATGCACGCAGATGAAGAGGTGGGGAAGATGTTTCTTAAAAAAACAAACACCACCCAAGTCATCTACTGAAGAACAAAAGGTCTGCGGATTACCAGACTCCTGCGGAAGAACAGCATACTTGTGTGATTTCAAATATCATCAAGTCAAACAAGTCAAACCAATCAATATCAAATCCCAAGAGATCCGGTGTTTCCTAACTGACTCCAACCATCTATAAATACGAGTCCTAGGTTTCACATCTTGGAGAACACAATCAAGCAATATCACGGCTGTCAAGAGTTACATCATCATGCAACCCTAGCCGCCGTCACATCAACATCAAACATTATTCGATTCAGAGAAATCATTGTTCATAGTCATTCTTAATTATTCTTTTGTAATCATTACATGATAATTAATGAAATACGTTTGAATAATTATTGAGTCTGCGTTTACTGGTTTCTGTGATTGTGTTCATCGACAATCATAAATACAATTAAACGTCAATTAATGATAATTCTGCGATCATTAAATTGATTTATTTTAATACTGATAATCCCTGAATTGAGATCCTTGGATTCACAGGTGGTATCAGAGCTTGGTGCTCATTGATTTAGATCAATTGATCTATCAGTATTAAAATTGTTTAATTGATTTTCAAACAATTAAATCAGAGACTTATCGTTCAGCAAGCATTTTCTCATTGCTTGTTTGATTTAGATCTATATTCAAAACAATTGAATACTAGATCTGAGTCTTTGATAGATTTGTCTATTTTAACATTCAAGTTTTGATTCATAACTTTGAATTAATCATGAGTACTTTTGGTGGAGGTTCTTATTAACCGCCGAAGTTGGAAACCAAAGCTGATTTCAAATCCTGGAAGATCAAGTTCAGGAATCATGTGAACTACACAGATTCTGACTTGTGGGAGTCCATCACTGAGGGTCCTTATATTCCACCCACTCTTGGGCCGGATTATAATGACAAGAATCAGCCTATCAGCACTAAAGACTTGTCACCTGATGATGTCAAGAAGGTCAAAGTCGATATTAAAGCATACAGTTTGCTTAGTATGGTTTTGCCAGAAGAGATCTTAGTCAGGTGCGAGAACTATAAAACAGCAAATTCCTTGTGGAAGATTCTCCACACTCTCTGTGAAGGGAGTGATGAGATCCGAAGCATAAGAAAAGACACCCTCAGATCACAATATGAAACCTTTCATCATATTGAGGGTGAATCAATTCCTCAACAACTCCATAGATTTATGCAACTTGTTACTGAGATGAACATCTTGGAGTTGAAATATACCACTGAGGAACTCAACAAGAAAATGCTCCACACTTTGCCTAAAAGTTGGAAGCAGACTGTGTCCATGTTCAAGAACACAATAGATCTTAAGACAACCGGTCTAGATACATTGGTTGCAAAGGTTGAAGCTCTTGAACTGGATGAACAATCAAGAAACAAGAGTGTGAGAACTCATGTCTCACCTTATCATTCAAAGAACCCAAAAATGCAGGAAGTGCATTTATCTCAAATAGCGAAGGTGATAACTCTTGCACTTTGAGTGATGATGAAGAGGAAGTTAGTTTCTATGCCTCTAAACCAACTAAGAAATCATCTCAAAGTGAGAACCAAAAGGAAAAGGGTAGATCTGCTGAGAAAAGAGATACTACAGCAACTGCAAACCCTTCTCAACAAAACAAACAGTCAGAACCAATAACTGTGATATTGGATTCTGAAGAACAAAAAGCAGCCTTTGCAGCTTTTAGTTCTAGCTTTCAAGCATATCTTGGAAGTTCACTTACATCAGCAAACATCTGCCAGCAAGATTTGGAGGAACTGCCTCCTGATGTAGTAGAAGAGATGGATCTACAATGGCAGATGGCTATGATTGCTTACAGAGCTAAGCAATACCTGAGGAGAAACAAGAATCTGGCTGCAGCTAGTAAAACATCAAAGATTGGTGTTGACAAGTCAAAAGTCAGATGTTTCAAGTGCAATCTCTATGGACACTTCTCTAGAGAATGCAACCAACAATCATCTCAGCAGCATCATCAGCAGCAGCATCAGCAGCATCAACATCAACAGCAATAACAATATCATAATCAGCAATCAACCTCTCAAAGATCTCTGCACAGACAACCTCAGCTAACATCCCCACCAGCCACAAATGCATCAGCAGGACCGAGCAATTCCAAGGAGTCAGGGCTGATCATACTTCAAGATGGAACATGTGACTGGAGTATGTATGAGAAGGAAGTTTTGGAAGAGAATCAAGCACTGATGGCACATATGGAAAACAAAGTTCCTCCTATGGCCAGAGAGGTAAAAGACAGGTTATGTTCATCATCATGTGTTGAGGAAGTTGAACGATATAGAGTCCATGCTCAACAATTGGCTGATAAAGTAAAGGAAACAATGATTTTGAATGAATCTCACGTAAGAGAACATAAATTATATCAAATCAAAATTAGTTCTTTACAAAAAGATTTAGAAAAATATGTTTCTGAAAATTACAGCCTTAAAGCACAAGTTGAGCATCTGACCACTTCTTAACAAAATCCATGGCTGATCATGCATCTACTGAAGTGAAACTTCAGAAGTTTCAACTATCATCTCAGCAATATGAGAAGTTGCTAAACTCTCATATTGAATCAAAGAACAGGTACGGGTTGGGTTATAATGTTGTTGCACCACCTATTAATGATAACTATACAACCTTACCTGAAACAATGACAAACACTTTGTCAAATCATTTTGTGCCAAGCACCAAAATTGATATAAAACAAACAACAATGAAGCTGAGATAAGTGAAACTGAATCTACTGAATCAGAATCACTTAAACATAATGAATCAGATCTTGATAAATATGATGACTTGGATGATTCTGATGAACATGATACTGATCAACTGAACATTGGTAAGAATGTTCAAGTTGAAACTGGTCTTCCACGAGTTCTTGAAGAATCAAAGCTGCAGTATCCTCCAAAGCAACGAAACATGCTGAAGACTATCTGCAAGAGGATTGCTGAATTGAATGAAGGACTTCAAGAACTGAACCTTCACAAGGTTGATAGCTGCGGACCAAGTGCTGAGGTACATTTGTCTACTTCTGATAAAGGTAAGAAACAACAAACTTCAACAAAGAAAAAGAAAAATTCAAGTGTTGAAGATCTACGGAAAGAGAAATCTGAAGAATCCGTAGAACATCTGCGGAAAGCAAAAATTGCCAAGTCCGTAGATCATCTGCGGAAGGCAAAAACTACTGAGTCCGCAGAAAAGCAACAGAAGAGAGAAACCGAATCTACGAACGAGGTTAAAAGGGATGCCAACAAACATGCACAGAAAAAGCTGAAATCAAGCAACAAAAGGCAGACAAAGGCAAACAAGAAACAGCTGATGATGCTCCCAACAAAAACAAGAAGAAATCAACTGATGTTTCAGCAAGTGAGAAAAAGAACAATAAAAAGAAGGCTGAATCTGAAGAAAATTCAGAAAAATATTGCAAATGGTGTGATATGAAGAATCACAATACTGATGAATGCTATTTCAGCAGCTATTGTTCCATTTGCAATATGAACAATCACATGACTGCTGATTGTTACTTCAACAAACACTGTGCCATATGTGACAAAAATAACCATTCAACTCAGGAATGTTATTTTAATAAGAAGAACAAGAAAAAGAGCAAAAAGAAGTCACAAGATGCATCATCTGAATCAGATTCTCAATCCTCAGAAAGTGACAAAGAGACAAAGATTCAGAAAGAACAACAAAAGTCAAAGAAAAGATCCTCTGCTGCGGACAAGACTTTGAAGAAGAAAGCACCAACACAGTCTAAGACACCTCACAAAAAGGTGGATTTGTCAGATCAACAAACTGAAGCGCTGATGGTTTCTTTGATAACTTTGCAAAAGGAACTCCTGTGCCTCAATCAAAGCTGAAAGATGAAGAAACTTTCAAAACTACAGGATCTTCCTCAAAGTTAAAATATCAACCAAAACAAGATAAGTTGAAGAAAGACTCAGATAAGCATGAAGACATCCAAAAACCTGAATCATCTTCAACAGAATCATCCTCACCACCATCAAATCAAAAAGAAACAACTAATAATGAAACTTCAAGATTAATTCATGAAGGAGTAACTATTGTTGACACTTCTGGCAAACCCAAGACAATTAAGGCTTGGGTTGTCAATTCTAACTAATTTCTTTTTGTGTGCAGGAAAAATCATGGAGAGCTGACAACAAGTGGTATGTTGACAGTGGTTGTTCAAGACATATGACAGGAAACTGTGCACTTCTCCATGACTTCAAACATAAACATGCCTCTTATGTGGCATTTGGTGGGGATAAGAAGGGAGGTAAAATAGTTAGTGAGGGAATGGTAACAAATGGAGTTTTAACATTTGAAAAAGTAAATTACTGTGAAAATTTGCAGTATAACTTACTTAGTGTTTCTCAAATTTGTGATCAAAATTATACAACACTATTTGATAACTCTAATTGTTACATTCTTAAGCCAGGTTTTGCAGTTCCAGAAGACTGGATCCTTCTTAAAGCATCAGAAAAGGAAACACATACATTTTGGATATGAACAACACATCACTCACAAGCCATGAGACATGCCTGCTGTCTAAGTCTTCAGAAGATGAATCACAATTGTGGCATAGAAGGCTTGTTCATTCCAACATGAAGAACATGAATAAATTGGTGAAAAATGACTTGGTCATTGGTTTACCAAAGAAAGAATTTCATTGTTCTAATCATTGTTCTTCATGTTACAAAGGAAAACAACATAGAGTGACACATAAATCCAAGATAATCAACACTAACACTACACCACTCAAATTGCTTCACATGGATCTATTTGGTCCAACCAATGTGATGAGCATTGGAAAGGCAATATTGTTTGGTGATAGTAGATGATTTCACTAGATTCACATGGGTCTTTTTCTTAAAACATAAGAGTGAAACATCTGAAACATTAATGGACTTTGTGATCAAGATTGAGAATCAACTTGATTTAAAAGTTAAAATTTTTAGGAGTGATAATGGAACTGAATTTGTTAATGCTGATCTGGATTCTTTTTGCAGGAACAAGGGATAGCAAGACAATTCAGTGCACCAAGAACTCCACAACAAAATGGAGTGGCTGAAAGAAGAAATAGAACTCTCATAGAAGCAGCCAGAACAATGCTAGCTGATTCTCAGTTGCCCATAACTTTCTGGGCAGAAGCTGTGAATACAGCTTGCAATGTTCAAAATAGGACATTAATTGTCAAAGAACATAATAAAACTCCTTATGAGCTCTTATTTAAAAGAAAACCTTTTATAGGATATCTTAGAGCTTTTGGGTGTCATGTGTCTGTATTAAATACTAAAGAACAATTGGGAAAATTTTCTAAAAAGCCTATGATGGTTTCTTTGTTGGATATTCATCCACTTCTAAATCATATGAGTCTATATTCCAGAACATAATATAGTTGAAGAGACTCCCAATGTTTCTTTTGATGAATCCATGTTTACTACAAATGTAAAAGGATCATCTTGGTTATTCGATATAGATGCATTAACTGAATCATTTAACACTGGTTATTTGATCAATGCAGGTTCTGCGGATACATGCTATCCATTTGTGCCTCCAAGTTTGAATGAAGTGCCCCTGACAGCTGACCCACCAAGAGCACAACCTTCAACTGCACTTCAGCAAGAATCAAGTCAGCAGCATGAAGTTACATCCGGAGAAGCAAATCCTTCATCCGCAGCACATGTAAATACATCCGCAGATGCACCAGTATCCGCAGATGTAAGTCCTACTTCAGCCACTGATCAAAGGAATGGGGAGGATGTGCTGAATCAACAAACCATGCCAGCAAATCAACAATGTTCATCCGTGGATGTGATGTAACTCCTACGGAAGTACAAAATGCCTCCGTAGATGTTGCAGTTACTCCTGCGGAAGAACAAAATGCTTCCGTAGAACTTCCTGCGAAAGAAAACCCAGCAGCAACTGATGCTCAAGCTGATCCTAATGAACATGAGCCATTTGATTATTTCATAGACTCAACTTCTCAGCTGAATCCATCTGCTTCAATGGGTTTCTCAAACTTAGAATCCACAATTCCGCTTGATGGTGTCTCATCAAGCAGAATTCACAAGTCTCATCCAACAGATAATATCATTGGAGACCTGAATGCAAGAACTACAAGGAGCAAAGGAGGAGTGGCAAACATTTGCTTGTTCACCTGCTTTTTGTCTCAAACAGTTCCTGCCAACATTACAGCTGCTCTAAAGGACAATAGCTGGATTGAGGCCATGCAAGAAGAACTACAACAATTCAGAAAACAGAAGGTGTGGAATCTTGTAGACCTGCCTCAAGGTCAACATCCAATTGGAACAAGGTGGCTATTCAAAAACAAGTTGGATGACCGGGGTATAATCGTGAGAAACAAAGCAAGGCTTATTGCTCAAGGATATACTCAAGAAGAAGGGATAGACTATGATGAAGTTTTTGCACCAGTTGCAAGAATTGAAGCTATAAGAGTCTTCCTAGCTTATGCCTCATTCAAGAAGTTCACAGTCTATCAAATGGATGTGAAGTGTGCCTTCCTCTATGGGAAAATTGATGAAGAAGTCTATGTGGCTCAACCCCCTGGATTTGAAGATCCTGATTATCCACATAGAGTATACAAGCTTGACAAAGCTTTGTATGGTCTTCATCAAGCACCCAGAAAGTGGTATGACACATTGTCATCTTTCCTGCTGAAGAATGGATACAAAAGAGGAACAATTGATCAAACACTCTTCCTCAAACATGAACATCAAGATCTTTTGGTGGTTCAAATATATGTTGATGACATAATATTTGGATCAACCAACAAGAAACTGTGTCAAAGCTTTGAAGAATTAATGAAATCTGAATTTCAGATGAGCTCCATGGGAGAATTGACATTCTTCCTTGGCTTACAAGTTCATCAGAAAACAGATGGAATTTTTATCAATCAAGAAAAGTACATTCATCAAATTCTAAGAAGTACAATCTTGCTGATTCAACTTCATGCAAGACACCTGCCTCTACAATAGACAAGATTGTGCCTGACCCTGCTGGAAAATCAGTAGATCAAAGATTGTTTAGATCAATGATCGGTTCTTTAATGTACTTAACTGCCAGTAGACCTGACATAATGTTTGTTGTTTGTGTTTGTGCCAGGTACCAATCAACCCAAAAGAGTCTCATCTGAATGCTGTGAAGAGAATATTCAGATATCTGAAAGGCAAACCAGCACTAGGACTGTGGTATCCAAAAGATGGAGATTTCAGTCTGTTCTCATATTCAGATAGTGACTATGGAGGGTGTAATAACAACAGAAAATCCACAACTGGTGGATGTCAGTTTTTGGGACCAAGACTTGTTTCTTGGCAGTGCAAGAAGCAAACAAATGTATCTGTATCCACAGCTGAAGCTGAGTACATAGCTGCTTCAGCTGGTTGCTCACAAGTACTTGGTTGCAAAACCAATTACTTGATTATGGTTACAATTTCCTTCAAACACCAATTCATATTGATAATTCAGCTGCTATGTTTATAACTGCTAACCCAGTTCAACATAGTAAAACAAAACATATTGAAATCAGATACCATTTTCTGAGAGACTGCTCAGAAAAGGGTCTAATCAAGTTAGTCAAAGTAGACACAACAAATCAGCTTGCTGATTTGTTCACTAAAGCATTTGATTCTGTTAGATTTAATTTTCTGATTGAATCTTTGGGGATGATTAACTTAGAGTAAAACATCAAAAGCATATGACTGACTTTGTGTAGAGCAACAGTTAGGGATGATTTAAGTGTCTGATAGAACATCTGTGCATGCATTATGTTTGGGAAATGATAGTAGACTATGCTTGGTGACTTGTATCATTCTGATATGTGAGTAGGTTCATCTTGAGTGGAAACTAAGCTAAGAGCATGCCAAACTAAAAGATACAGGTAACTGTCTGTGGGAATTCCATTTGAGAATCAGGAAGGTATGTTATCTCCTGATGTGATCAAATCACTTACACAAGCACACTATGTAAAATACTTATAATCTTCTATCTTTGCAAAGTCATTTTCCCTCTGTTTTGTGTGAACAAAGACCTGGGAATTTGATAAAAGAGTGTGATCTTCATTCTCCCTCTGTTTTGTGTCAACAAAGACCTGGGTTAAGTTCACCTCTGTTTTATGAAAGTAAAGACCTGGTGACTATGAAGATCATATCTCAGCTCTAACAAGAATCACTTGTGATCAATTGTACATCAATTCAAAGAGCTTCAACATCAAAGCATTCACGAGACTGTAATATGTCTCAAGATAGAACTTATAACTTAATGTACATAGTCATTAAGTGTGAAAAGTAGTGATTTGCCTCACCTACGGAGGACATTCTCTAATGAAAATTGAATGTGGAACTCATGATAGTTACTGATTAACAAACTTCAAAACATGATAAATAACATGCCTAGTTGATACATTACTCATGTATGAATTTAAGTGGATCTATATACTTACAATCAAGTGTGTAATGAATCAACTAATCAACATCAGCAGAAGCCAAGTCATAGTATGATCCCTCTATATATATATGCATGCATGTAATTGTGTAAGAAAGATGTTTACTTTGTCCTATTAACTGATTTTCTCTCACTTAGACTGTCATATGCCTTCATGCCTGTTTACAACTTAAATTTATGATGAATGCAACAGTTTAACATTAATCACAAATTTAGGGGGAGTAGTTCATGCATGAAAAAAATAAAAAGTTGTTAATTGATTTAATTTACTCTGAAGGAATTGGAACTTGAGCACTAACTTGAATGCAGGATACAGGACACTTGCTTTCTTGTACTTCATTGCCATGCAAATAAAGTCAACAATGTCCAACATCAACAATTGATTCTACTCAGTAGACATCATACATTTAAAGTTTTTAACAGAACTTTAAGTTCCGCAGAAGTTTCAGTAATACTTCTCATCCGTAGAAGTAACAGTGAAATTTCTGCATCCGTAGAAGTTTCAGTAATACTTCTCATCCGTAGAAGTAACAGTGAAATTTCTGCATCCGCAGAAATTTCAGTAATTCTTCTCATCCGTAGAAGTACTAGTGAAATTTCTATTTCAGCATAAACAGATGCATTGTTTGAGCTAAGGCATCCGCAGATGTTAAGTCATCCGCAGATGTTAAGATTCTGCAGGTGTTCTGCGGAAGAAGTAATGCATTGGAAATAAACTTGGTATACGGAAAGGAATAAATGGAAGTGGGCCCAACATAATTAATAAAAAGAAATTAATATGTTCGGTTATAAATAAGGTGTCTGACTCAGAATTCATTAATCAATTTTTCAGAACACTTTTTCAGCTTTAACCTAGAAAATCGCCCACTTTCCCCCTCATTCAAACTTTCAAAAATCCGTTCCAAGAAAACATAATCAACATTATCCAGTAATCGATTAGTATTATTGCGAAGGTAAATCATGTTCTAATCATCAGTATGAAACTGGTTAATCGGTTATTGCCATTAAAACGATTCGACTTCATGAATGCTAACTCGATTTTCGTTGTTGTTTACAGATGGCAAACAGATTCGCAAAGGAACACAATGTGTGCGCGTTCCTAAATGCTGATGATCCTGCGGCTGAAGGATGTCGAGATATCATAAGATATCTTCGACGGTCCAGGCTCTTCTATGCCTTAACGGCAGAGCCTGTGATCCATCAGGCACACATAATCGACTTTTGGAACTCTGCACGTGTTGAACAACAAGGAGATGAGGAAGTGATTGCTGCTGAAATACTGAATGAGCGTATTCGGATTAGTGAAAGCACAATCAGACGATGTCTGGAACTGGGTGATAGAGAGATAGGGCACCCTGATGTATTCGAGAATGAATACATTGAGAAGGTGTTCAACCTGATGGGGTACGATGGAGATTTTGAGAAAGGGGAGATAAAAAAGGTAGGCTGTGCAAACCGTATCGATTCTTATGCCATACCTACCTGAAGTGCATATCCAACAGGAAGTCAGGACTTGACAGATTTTCCCGACACATATCTTCAGGAATCATTGGGATCTTCGAGGGTAGAACATATAACTACTCCAAGTACATCTTTAACTGTCTAAGTGAACAAGTCAAACTTCAGAGGAATGACAAAATGTACATGTTCCCAAGATTTCTACAACTGGTGATCAACTCAGAACTTCCAAGGCTGGACAGAGTTGGAGAGTGTTTGTACAAGCCCACCTGGGAAAATCAGTGCTCAACAAGATTAGTGGGAAGTATCAGGGGGAAGACATGCCCATTTTTGCACATGTGGTGGATGCCCATGTGGTGGATGCCCAAGCAGACTTGCCACAAGAATTGGTTTGGGTAGATGAAGATGTAGAGTCATCTGCTGATTCTGCACAAGCCTCTCACTCACCAAGCCAAACACCACCACTTCAACATCAATCACCTAACCTTACACCCCCTCACCAATCACAATCTCCAGCCAGCATCAACACCCAACCAATATCACCAATTCATCACCATGAATCACCACAACTGATATCATCATCATCTACCAAAAACACTCAGCCAATATCTCCAGTTCAACAACAAACACTATCACCTTCTCATCACACTCAACCTCTCTCTCCACTCCAAATCCAATCCCCTATTCAACAACCACCAGATTCTCCAAAACAAGCATCACCGGAAAGTGCTAGCACTGAACCATTTGAGATAACTGAGTCTTTAAACTCTGTGCACTCAGGGGAGACTGAGTTACTATCTCAAGCTAGCACTGTTCCCATCTCACCCACACACTCTGAAGAACAAGTGCCATCAGCCGATACTGAGCCCACATCTCCAATGATTGATAATCAAACTGCTGATGAGCAAAGGGAAATACAAGAGATTGCTGAGGATGTCATTGCATATCATGAAGATGACCTAAGTGATAGTGACATTCCAGTCAGCAAAAGCTTTTTGGTTGCTGAGTACAACAAGCTAGTACTCAAATCAAATAAGCGAAAGCAAAGAATACAAGAGCTGAAAGGCATCATTCAAGAGAAAGATGAAGAGCTGATGACAAAAGAAGCAAGTCTGAAAAGGCTGAGAGAGGATGCTACATGCAACAATGAAGTAATTGATGCACTCTTGCAAAAAGAAAAAGAGTTGCAGGCATCCTTGAAACATTTCAGCTGATCAAACAGAAAGATGAAGAGATAGAGAAGCTAAAAAGAAGATTTCTGATCTGGAAAAAGGAGAGGCCCCAAGTGTTGAACCATCAAAACCAACTGCTGAAACTCCAAAGAAATTGATTCTATATACACGAAAAAGACAATACTTGGGTGCAATCAAGAAGAAATCAGAAGAAGAAGCCTCTCCAAAAAGGCAAAAGCTCCCATCCCCTGAACCTTCACCTTCAGTAGATGTGTCTACTGTGAAGATATCATCCGGAGATGATGATGAAAGTGATAAAGAATGGGAGGAGCTGACCAAAATGGAGTCCCCCACTGTCCAAAAGGGAGGAAAGGCCGATGATCTTCTAACCACAGCAGACATTATGGAAGAGAGGCCTGATTCAAGCATGTTCATGACCCTCATCAACCATGGTTTTCCTTATGACATGGTTGAGAGGATGAATTCAACCGAAATGAAGAATGCACTGAAAGAATTTGAATTTGCAAGATTCATAATCCCAAACTGTGATTATGAAGCCTTTACAGTCTTTCAGTCATTAGAGAAAATTAAGAAAGATCTGGGCCACTGTGACACAGCCAAACTGACCAAGTATAACATGACATGCTGGTTACAGGGCCACAATTACAAACCGCATGAGATCAAAGGTAGATCAACTGGAGAACTGCGGAGGATGATGGAGCATGTGATGAAAGTGGAACTTGAAACTGGTGTCAATTCAGAACCACAGCTCCACATCCATCTCATGACCAACAAAGCAAACTTGCTGCTGATCCAATAACTGTTGAACCAAAAGATCAGCACAAGGAAAAAGGAAAACTGATCAGAGAGCCAAGGGCAGTTATCCCTGGAAAGGTATGGCCTCTGGGAACAACAGTTCGGGAAATTACTGAGAAGAAATCTACTCTTATTGAACTGTATGACTATATTACAACTTCCAGTTCTGTGGAAGAACACAGGATTATGGCCTGGAAATATGATCCAGACTGGGATTGTGCAGTAATCAAGAGGACATCTGGAAGAATTCATTACTTCCATGATGTGGAAGCTCTATTGAGTCTTCCGGAGCAAGACATCAAGGATTTACAAAGCATCCCCATATGCAACTATCCAATCCATCTTCGCGGAAGAGACTTCTCTGCAGCTGTAAATGGAATGAAAACAAGATTTATTGATGATGTGCTCATACAAGCAAAGAAAGATGATAAAGAGCACAAAAGGATCAAACAAAGTAAAAGAAGAACAGCTGAAGTCTCATCTCTTGTAGATGATGATATGCTAAAGAGGGTTGGATGCAACAAAAGCTCATAAACCATCAAAGCCTCAAAGGAAATCAATTCTCTTATCCCATCACCGAATGGGATATGTTGAAAGAAATAAAGAGTTGGTATTGTTGAGAAATGCTGATGGAAAGAAGGCTGAAAAGATAAGGATTTTTGATCTCGTGGAGATAAAATGTTACATCCAAGCTATACATCATATCTCCACGACAAATTCTTTCCAAAGTTATCAGATGAAAAAGCTCAGAATGATCTCTGCCTTTATGTGCACATGATTCAAGTTGTAGATAAATTGCATGCAAAGGCATACAAGAGAAGAAAACATGAAGCTGGGCTGCTTAAAGGAACTACAATAGATGAAGTGTCAGAGCTCAGAATCTCAGAGGAAGATGAGCTGGAAATTGTGCATAACGATAGTGTAGTGGAAACACTCACTACTGAAGAAGACATTTTGGGACTGAGCTATGATACACTGAAGAAGATCAGCCGGATGAAGATCAAGTACAAGTACGATGATCAGAAGACAGCTGTATCTTACTTCTACAATAAGATGATAGCAAGAGTAAAAGAGCTTGCAGTTTTGAAGGACTGATTACAAGGAGCTAAGCCTAAGGGGGAGTATTGTTGGATCTAGAGTGTATAGGACTAGATCATTTTGTATAGGCTTAGTACTTGAATCAAGTCTTGTAATTAATACTTGTAACAGTCAATATATATATATATGCATTGAATCTATAGGTTAACCCATATATATGTGTGTTGATTTGTGACTGTTGACAGGGAGAAACAATATACTTGGAAGGATTCCTGAAATTGACCAAGTGTAAGAAACATCTACGGATGAACATTATTGTTAATCCGTAGATATGTTTCTTACAAGACCAAATCACCGTGAATATTCCTGCGGATGATCAAGGACCATGAAGTGAAGACTTCTACAGAAGAAGGATTTCCTACGGAAGAACAACGCTTCTACGGAAGACAAGTCATCTACTGAAGAACAAAAGGTCTGCGGACTACCAGACTCCTACGGAAGAACAGCATACTTGTGTGATTTCAAATATCATCAAGTCAAACAAGTCAAACCAATCAATATCCGGTGTTTCCTAACTAACTCCAACCATCTATAAATACGAGTCCTAGGTTTCACATCTTGGAGAACACAATCAAGCAATATCACGGCTGTCAAGAGTTACATCATCGTGCAACCCTAGCCGCCGTCACATCAACATCAAACATTATTCGATTCACAGAAATTCGATTCACAGAAATCATTGTTCATAGTCATTCTTAATTATTCTTTTGTAATCATTACATGATAATTAATGAAATACGTTTGAATAATTATTGAGTCTGCGTTTACTGGGTTTCTGTGTTGTGTTCATCGACAATCATAAATACAATTAAACGTCAATTAATGATAATTCCGCGATCATTAAATTGATTTATTTTAATACTGATAATCCCTGAATTGAGATCCTTGGATTCACAAGTTCGTTATCGGATGTATCACTATCAGGATCATCATTGTTATCATCATCAATAAACTCAGCATCATCATGATGGGCAGGAATAGGAATCTCTTCAACTTCAGTGACATGACCCATACTCAAACTAGTATAAGTCAAATCCTCCAAGTTGGCAGACAATGCAAGTGCACTCGAATTGTCATCATGGATGACATCTTCAGTAACTTCAACCATAATATCTCTGTCCCAAATCTTACGATGATTAACCTCTTGGACGACTTTCCAATAATCTTGTCTTTTAGATGGGTCTTGAAGATAAAATACTTGGTTTGCTTGTGTAGCAAGAATGTACTGGTCTCCTTTAAACCACTCATGCTGAATAGAAATGCTAGTTATGTTATTTTTGGTAACACAATGTTGCTTATCGGTTTTGAACCATTTACATCAAAACAACACAACCTTGTAATCACGCATATAAGTTAGCTCCAAATCTCCTCCAACACGCCATAAAAAGTCTCTCCTTCAAGCCCGGGCGTTGAAATACCACTGTTCTGAGTTGTACGCTTTGTATCACGACTGTGAACCACAAACCTCACACCATTAACTATGCAAGCAGTGTAAGTGTTTGCAAAAATTGGTCCATTTGCCAAAAGAATGTAACTCGGGGCTAAAATGTGATTCTCTAGCAGCTACTTTCATCTTATTGATCTATATATGAAAAGAGAAGAATTAAAAAGTTGTAAATCATTTCTGTTGTAAGTGTTTTCAAATAAGTTGAGAAATATACCCACAACGAGTTTACCTTCTTCTTAAACCAGTCAGGAAATGTAGATTCTGCATCTTTCCCTGGCATGGTAATAGTGAACTCACTGTAAATGTTAATGATATTATTGGAATCGTCGAAAAGATAGCTTATGAAAAGATGGTTTGAAATAAGAGCACTTACCTGATGTGTTCGGCCACCTCAGGGCTGTTATTAAGTACAAACCATTCAACTTTCGTGCAAAGTACAGGATTCAAATCTTTTGTTGTACTCTTGCTAATTGGCGTAAACACTGATTGGAAAACATGCAACTCACGTGCTAGAGCTGGAGCGTCCTCATTTCTATCCGGGCAATTGAATTTGGTCGATACATCCCGAAGATATATTGAACAGAAAGTTAGCGCTTCTTCATCAACATAACCCTCCGCTATAGAACTTCGGGCCTAGCCTTGTTTCTGACATAATTTTTTAGCTTCTTCATGTATCTTTCAAATGGATACATCCACCTCATGAAAACAGGACCACCTTGAATAGCTCCTTGGGTAGATGCAAAACCAAATGAATCATTATGTTAAAAAATGTTGGAGGATATATTTGCTCAAAGTTACATAAAATCATAATCAACTTGTCTTTAGCATCAAGCATGTCCTGCTTCATCAGACTTCGAGCGCAAAGTTGCTTAAAGAATGCACAAAGCTCGATTATTGGTGTTGAAATAGATGGGTCCAAAACCCTTGAACTCCAAGAGGCATCAACCGTTGCATCATTATATGATGGTCATGAGACTTCATACCCGTTATGTTGCTGTCATTATTGGTAACTTTTTTCTTGAAGTTAGATCCAAAGCCATTAGGTAGTTTAACTCCCTTAATGAATTTACAAAAAAGATTTCTGTTTTCAGGTGTGAAAGAGAATTTAGGTTGAGGCTTTAAAAGCTTACCGCCTCCTTCTCAGTGAGCCATAAGTCTCGTCGAATATTCAATGCTTCTAAGTCTCTTCTTGCATTGATTGTGTCTTTGGATTTGTCATTCATTAACAAGGTCCCCAACAAACTCTCACATACATTTTTCTCAATATGCATGACATCCAAGTTATGTTTCAGTTGAATAGAAGACCAATACTCGAGCTCAAAGAAAATAGATCGTTTACTCCAATTCAACTCACATGGTTCACGTTTTCTCTTTAATGTCTTACCCCCATGACTAGGATGTTTCCCGGTATAAGTTCCGGCAACTTGTTTAATTGTTGGACGATATCCTCTTCGTCGAATGTTCTCGGACAACTTCTAGTTTTTGTTTTACCATTGAAGTTCTTGGCCTTCCTCCATTTATGGTTTGATGGTAAGAACCTTCTGTGACCAACATAAGCAGTTTTTCCTATCACACAGTCGATAGAGTGTCAGCATTACATGTAGGGCATGCTAAATAGCCTTGACCGCTCCAACTAGGCAAATAACTGCGAGCAGGAAATTCACTAATGGTCTATAAAAGCATAGCATGCATTTTGAAGACCTGGTCTGTAGTTGCGTCTTTTGTGTAGACTCCTTCTGGCCATAAAATTTTCAATTCCTCGACCAACGGTCTGAAATAAACATCAATGTCCTTCCCAGGTGATTTGGGCCCAGGGATTAACAATGTCAACATTAACGAAGTCTCTTTCATACACAACCACGGGGGTGTGTTGTATGTTGTCAATATGACTGGCCACATGCTGTAAGGGATACTCGTGTGGCAAATGGAATGAAACCATCGGCAGACAACCCTAATCTGACGTTTCGAGGTTCTCTTGCTAAATCCTTATACGTTCATCAAAATCTTTCCATGATTTACCATCGACTGGGTGACACATCTTACCATCCTCCGTACACCTTTCGTTAGCATGCCAAGTCATATACTTTGCAGTGTCTTTGCAACTGTACATGCGCTTTAATCTGGGAGTCAAAGGAAAGTAACGTAACACCTTGTTAGCAACTTTTTTCCCCTTGGTCTCATTATCTTTCCATCTACTCTCGTTGCAAATTGGACATCTTTCCTTTTTTTGTTTTCCTTCCAAAACAGGCAACAGTCATTCTTACAAGCATGGATCGACTTGTATCCTAACCCAACTTTTTTCATTAATTTTTTAGCTTCATAATGTGACTTAGGTAGTGTGTTGTCTTTTGGAAATGCAAATCTAAGAAGTTCTAGCAGTTGGTCAAATGAATTATTAGTCCAATGATTCATGGCTTTCATGTGTGAAATCTTGGCCAAAAAGTCTAACGAAGACATCCAGTCACAACCAGGGTATAGCGGGGTGTCAGCAAGGTTAAATAACTCATCAATATTGTCATTTTTAGAACTTGAACCCTCTGTTGGCTCATTACCATTCTCTTCGTTATCAGAGTGGTGTTGAGTGCTAGTATTCTCCTGAATAACATCGTTGAGGGCATCATGCATCTGACATGTCACTTAAGGTATGTGTTGTACTCTTGCTTGCGCTTGTAGATATCGTTCACGATGATGTATCCATACCTTGTAACCTTGACAAAAACCCTTTGAGTGTATATGACGTTCAAGTTCTTCGATCGTACCCCATTCGACGTTATTACAATTATTACACGGGCAACGACATTTACCTTCGGAGTTCAAGTGGTCCTTACACCTCACAAGAAATGCTTGGAGACCATTCCAAAATTCAACAGAATTTTTGTGTTTCAAAACCCAACTCTTATCTATAGTCATAACTGTGTTGGCAACAATGAATTATTAAAATTAGCAATCAAAACATTAAATTAAAGTAGCCAGTTAATTTATAATAGCAAATATTTTTTTCATAAACCTTAAATTAAACCTTAATTTATATACATATTCAAATCACAAGATCAAGCTATTAAACCTCAAATATGTATCTTAATCACTAGAAATTAAACACATTCAAGTATATCTGCAACCTATGCATTTCAAATAAATTTTCAACAAAATTCAGTATCTAATGAATCAAAACTAAGTCTCTACTAATCAACTTATAACATAAACTAATCCATATTAATTTAACTGATAAACTCATCACATAAACTATACATTGCCTCCAGAATGCTAAGAATTTCAAATTGCTAATCCATATCAATTTAACTAATGAATCAAGTAAACTATACAGTCAATTTAACAACAATATTGAGCTGCAGAGGCTTATTCGAGACCACCCGAGACCACCAATCAAGTAAACTATACATTACTAATAATCAAGTAACCTAATTACAGTCAAGAATCACACTTTACAGTCAATAAAGTTATTCAAGACCACCCGAGACCACCTAATTTCACAAATCAACTTAACAAATCAATCTGATAACCTAATTTCACAAATCAATCAACTTATTCGAGAGGGCAAAATCTCCAAATTCTAAACACAAACCAGTTAAAAACTAAGTTAAATCTCTAAACACCACCCGACTGAATCCAAATGCAACTAAATATACACTTAAACCAATATACACAATCCTTTGTTCCATTCACTTTATGAATCTACATTCTAGTGTATAAACTAATAAACATTAAACCATGTCAATCTACACACTAATTCTAAGACTAAAATAGCATACAAAATCATAAAAAAGCATACTAATTCTAAGACTGATGCTAAGACTAAATTAGCATACAAACATCAACAATATTAACAATATCAGACTAATGGAACGAGATATCAATCATATTAGAAAATAGCATACAAAATCATACTAATTCTAAGGCTAAAATAGCATACAAACATCAACAATATCATAAATTCAGATTATCAAAAAGAATAACCTCTGAAAAGAGGGTTTGCTGATCGCGATTGATGTTGCTCACGACTGCTATTCGCGACCGCTATTCACAATTGATGCTGCTCGCGACTGATGGGGTCAACTGCTCGGAAAGGGCATGCGACTGCTCGGGTCGACTGCTCGCGATTGGGGTGCAACTGCTAGGGTCGACTGCTCGGAAAGGGCATGCGACTGCTCGGGTCGACTGCTCGCGATTGGGGTGCAACTGCTAGGGTCGACTGCTCGGGCGATGGAGGATGGGGCCGCCGGTCGTTTGGTTGCGAGTTGCGCGTGCCGGTCGATCTCCTCTACCAGCCGGTCATGAGGTGAGAGGCTCGCTAGGGTCCGCGATTGGAGTTGTTTAAGGGTATGGGGGCGGGTTATGGGGTTTGGGAATTAAGTATACTTTTTAATAATTTTTTTCATATTTTATTTTTTTCTTATAACACTAAATAATTTTTTTTCATATTAAGTTCAAATCATTATTTTATTATAATAATTTTTTTTCATATTTTATTTTTTCTTATAACACTAAATATTAAATACAACGTCTTTTAAATTCCGAGTACACACTTACTACGTGCTTATTTTTATCTAATGTAAGTTTCATTCAAAATCAATACGACTCAATATAATATATTTATTAATTTTTATGATATAAATTCTATCTGTGCCGCGCAACGAGTGAGCAAAATACTAGTTTGGTTTATTTTTAAGGTTTTAATTGTTAATTGTTAATATAATTTTTAACAATTTTTAAGATTTATTTTTAAGGTTTAAGGTTTGGAAATTTTATTCTTTTAAATCCCGTAATTTTTAATTGTTAATATAAAACTATAAATGTACTTAGATCTTTCCATTTTTAAAAAAATAGATTTGTAAGTTTTTTATTACTTTCTTAACAATAAGTTTTAGATGTTAATATGCACATTTGTGTTTAGTGATAATTTCAAAGTTGTTATTACATTAAATATATAGTATATACATACATACATGTCATACATACAGTGCCATACATATTATATATAAACATAGTATATCCATACATAGATACATGTGATACATACATACATACATGTCATACATACAGTGCATATATACAAGTAATACATACATACATACATTGTACATTATACATGTGATACGTATATGCATACATGTCATACATACATACACAATATATCCATACATAGATACATACATTGTACATCATACATGCCATACATATTATACATGCATACACAGTATATCCATACATAGATACATGTGATACGTACATATATACATACATGTCATACATACAGTGCATATATACAAGTAATACATACATACATTGTACATTATACATGTGATACGTACATGCATACATGTCATACATACATACATAGTATATCCATACATAGATACATACATTGTCATCATACATGCCATACATACATACACAGTATATCCATACATAGATACATGTGATACGTACATACATACATACATGTCATACATAGAGTGCATATGTATAAGTAATACATACATACATACATACATACATAGACAGTATATCCATACATAGATACATACATTGTACATCATACATGCCATACATACATACACAGTATATCCATACATAGATACATGTGACACGTATATGCATACATGGCATACATACATACACGTATGTACATACATAAATACATTGCACATTATATAGTGATAAGTAAATACAAACATGTCATCATATTATACATACAAACACAATATATACATACACCACACAAATACATGTAATAAATACGTGTCATGCATATATACATACAAAAAGACACTACATACATACATACATAAATACATACATACATACATACATACACACACATATATATACACACATACGCTATTGCAAATCTGAGCGGATTTTTCTTTCGTTTACGGAAACTGAAAATATATTTAAATACAATATTTTGTATTTCTATTTAAAAACAAAATTAAAATTCAAAAATACTTTCAGCGAGGACAATGTTCTCACAATATGTGACCCTGGATTTTTTTAGTTTTGGAGGGAATCAAAAATACGTATTTACGCGGTATTTTTCAAGTTTGGTGGAAATGAAAATTAAAAAGTACGTATTTATCTATAGCGTGGACATTGTTCTTGCTATAGATCTAGTCAAAAAAGGTCTGGTACTTTTATATATTTTCACGGTCAATAAAATTAATTAAAAAATAAAAATAATTTGAAAATTATACTACGAAAACATTGTCCTTACTAAAGGTCTGGTCAAACTCGAAAATCAACTGACCCTACTTTTTTGTCTTTTAGTGTGCTATAGCAAGGATATTTTATCCTTGCTATAAAATTTCCTTGCTAAAAGTTATTTTTCTTGTAGTGATAGGGCGGCCATACCCATAATATATTAATATTGGGTTGTTGTACTATTTTACACTTTAGCCCTCATAACTTTGGCTGCTTTTCCTTTTCTTCTAAATACTTCTATTTTTCTTTCCACCATTTATTTCCTTTTTTTGGCAAAAAGTTCCGGGTGTTACATTTTAAAGGTGGTTATTAATTTTATAGTAAATGTAAAATGATAAAAGTTTTAAAGGGTGACAGTAAATAAAAGAAAAGATTAAGGGTACATATTTAAACAATATACATGGAATCTTTAAAAAGAACGTGGCAAGGATTTGGTCAAGGAGGAGTGCCTCCTGGATTTTAGTTAGTGTTGGACGTGGATTCCTTTTTCTCTTTTAAACTTTTGCTATATATAGAAGATTGCTTTTTCGTTTGATTTATCATTATTCTCTGGTTTTTGCCTGCAACAAGTATTTGATGGTATATATTTTGTTTTATGTGTTTTTTGTTTATCTATCTTTAGTAATGTTTCTTTTCTGTAGCTTTCTTTGTAGGTCTTGGTGAATACCTATTGTACTACATCTACTTTATAATCTTATTCTTTATTCAAGGTATGTGTTATTTTATATTTTTTATTATTTGTTGCTACTTTTTTATTTTGTGAATGCCAGTTGTAGTTTTACTTCATTCTATAACTAGTAGGAAACCCGCGCGATGCGGCGGCAACGAAATTTATATTATGATACTCGTATTTGACCCAAGGCGACCATTCATAAATAAATATGTAATTAAATGCAAATAAATAAAAAAGACATACGCCAAGTAGAGTGTCGGATGATGCAGATGATCGATTGATAATCAACTCCTCATTAGCATGCTCATCAAAAAGATTTGTAAAGACCAAAAAGTAATCTTACCCAAGGGTCCCATCAAAAAGATTTGTAAAGACCAAAAAGTAATCTTACCCAAAGGGTCCCATCACTCGGGTTGAGACATGAGTGGCAACATTAGATGTAATCTTAGCAAGCCCAAAATCAGCAACCTATGATTTAAATGAGGTTATTAAATGCAGGATACGAAGAGATAACATGCATTTCAACATTATAAAGATAACATTAGGCTACCTTTGCTTCAAAAATAGAATCAAGAAGAATATTAGCAGCTTTAATATCACGATGAATGATCTTAGGATGACCTGCAAGCGGAAAACAAAAAGGTTAACGAACACCAAATTATCATATTACTGTAATCAAAAGATAAAATGAACTTACAGTCCTCGTGAAGATAAGCAAGTCCTTTTGCAGACCCTAGTACAATTCGCAATCTTGTAGGGAATTCCATTACAGGGCGATTCTTTCCTAAAATCATGTTGTAATTAAAGCCTTAAGCATCTATCTAAACGATAATCATTGATTAACTAATTAAGCAAATCCTAAACAAGTGAGAAACTTAGTAACTTACTGGAAGATGGCGGAGACGCCTCTTGGCGCCGGCGGAGATCTGGCGGTAGGAGACGGTGGAGAGTTTTCTTGAGGTGGGAGACAGATCGAAGGTACCATAGATCCAAGGTACCATAGATCTACAAGCAAACAATTCATGAAAAAAGCACACTCACCGAGATCTTGGTTCCGATCAGCACTAAACTTGCAACTAAAAACTGGCTGCCGGATATTCCCCTGAATCTGAAACACCACCGGACTACACTCCGGTTCACCCCCAAACTGAAACAAAATGGAGGTTGTGATGATAATATCCTTGCAGCTGACATACATACATACATGATAAACAAATAAGAATATATGGATACCCTCAACCATGAACCACCACCTGTATACTTAATTATACATCGTAAAGAAATGGCATGACAACAATAAACGTTATCATAATGATACAACAAACTCAAGACACGTATTGAATTTCTTGATCAAGAACTACATACTCCCAATGTTTAATTTTGTTAAATATACCTTGCAGGTTCTGTAGCTCGTAAGATAGTTACAAATACAAAACAAGGAACCAAAAGTGAATTTATCAGCAGAAGAGATCATTCCACTGCTTAGCGTAGTAATCAACTGATGAACAAAATCAAGAATTGCTACAAACCTATGAATCATAGATCATCAATCAAATCAAAATCTGCTTCAATTAATTCATATAAATTACATAATCTGACATTCAGACTGATGATTGTGTGGTAAAAACTAAACAGCATTCGTATGAGCTTGATCTGTGATCATCAAAGAGACTTCAAGCCAAAATCTTTACAGTATCATAGACACAACACAACAGGGGTTATGCTTTAATGGCTACCAACAACTTTCAAATCAATAAATCTACTAACCCACAATCATATTTTAATATTTCATGGCAAGACATATTTACGAATCAAGAACTAATATGATGGTGCTTTTTTTCATCTTCTTCATGAATAACTGTAAAACAGATAATTCAGCTATTTGAATCGCAGATTAAATTATTTACCACTTTGATGCAACATTAACAATCAAAAGAACCTTCCCCTTGCAAGCAAGCCGCCGGCCACCGGTCCGGTTCACCCCCAAGCTTCATCCACCCGTACTGAAACACAATGGGTTTACTCACGGCCGAATCGACGTTAACCACCACCTCCACCCGGCCCACCGTCTTGCCGCCATGGGAGACGCAGCTCCGCCCCATGCCGCCGGTGCAGACGGCGATGGTGAGGAGGAGGGGTTTGCCTTGGAGGCGGCGGAGGGCCGGTGGGTCGAGGTGGAAGACGATGGCGGAGGAGGAGGTGGTGGCGTCGGGTGGGGAGGTGGTGGAGGAGAGGGGGATGATGGTGGTTTGTGGGGGAAGTGTTTGAGGCGGAGCTTGTAGTAGCAGGGGTGGCGGAGGAGTGGATACCGGTGGCGGAGCCGATGGGTTTGGTAGTGGGTTTGAGGGAGAGTGACTCGACGATTAAGCGGACGAATGGCCATCGTGAACCCTTGCCGGAGAGGGACTGAAAGCAAACCCTTGCCGGACAAATGGTCGTCGTGAACCCTTGCCAGAGAGGGCGACGGGTTATCTCCCACTCCCTTTTTTTCTGATTTCTCTCTCTCTCTCTATTGTGTTTTGAATTGAGATCTGTATTTAAATTTTGAATCCTTTGGATCTCTTTGTGCTTTGAAGTTGTACATAGAGCTCTAAGGGTTGTACAACTCTTAATTTTAAGAGATTTTGGTCAAATGACCATTTTATCCTTCTCATTTGCTTATATATATAGTATAGATTGAATAAATAAATCAATTGATTAAATAAAACAATTTAAAAAATACTTGAGGGTTGCATCCACCATGAAACATTATCCTTGCAAATCATACCATCTAGAATTAACTACTATTATTTCTATTCTATTTAATCCCTTATGTCGGTGACCAACAGCGCCACCTTCCCAACAGAACCCTAATCCCTAAATTGATGAATCGCAGCTTCCTGAACCGCAGCTTGCTACAGCGCTGCTGCTACTCTGGTTCGGCAGGCTGAATCGCAGCCTGCTACGGCCTGCGCGCCTCTTTCCTCGGTTCCTGGTGCCTGCTTGCTGCTGCTACATCAATCGCAGCTTGCTGCTTGCCTGCTTGAGTGCTTGCTTCTTTCCTCGGTTCCTGGTGGCTGCTTGCTGCTGCTACATCAATCGCAGCTTGCTGCTTGCCTGCTTGAGTGCTTGCTGCTGCTACATCAACAAGAAACCCACACACCGTTATCTCTATTTCCTCTTTTCTCGATCGGGGTTCTCATATAGATCGAACCCTAAATATGTGTTTTATGCAACACTTTTGGTGCTATGTTCTGCTTTCGTCTTTGTCTGTAAGGGTTTCTATAATAAAAACCTAGGTCGGGTTTGTGTTTTTTCTGTGGTTAGGGTTTCTTACATAAAATTCCAATTCGTGTATGTCATTAGTGGTTGGCACATGCGATTCTGAATGGCGAGGGTCTTGCCTTGGCTTGGAAACTTCGGAGGATGGTAGGTGCTCACCTGCAACCTCCATTGCAGCCATGGTGATCTGGCCCCTTTTTTGCCAAATTCGAGCCTGGTAACGTGCTCTATATGATTTGATTTACCAACAGTTATGAATTCTATTTTCTGTACATGAATGAGGTACTCTGTTTGGGTATTTCAGCGGAGAACATACATATTTTTCATGACTTAATTGATTATGTTGTGTGAATATATGTTTAACTATTCAATGTTAGCTTTGCATGGCCTATGTTTGAGGCAGAATGTTTTGTGAATGTGTATTGATATTTTTTAGCCTTCTGTGTAGATGGTGCCAGTGGTGGGTTTTCTGGTTGTGGTGTTCATCATGGTGGGATTTGTTGGTGGTTGCGGTGGTGCGTTTTCTGGTTGTGGTGGCATTTCGCATCCCTATTGTTGTCGTTGGCTGTCTTTGTCCTTTCGAGATGATCTCCTATTTTGGATATCTGATGTGTTGGCGTCGATGATGCTAAGCGAATGCTTATCTGAGACTGTTGTTTGTTGTTGTCGATGATGATGGACATGTCTTCATCCGAGACCATTGCCTATGGTTTATCTGTGATTTTTTATGAGAACCGGTACCGGTTGCCTTGGCTTGGTATCCATTTCGTTATGCAGCCGCAACCGAGTATCTTATACGTGTATTAGAAAGTATTCTCGGTTGGTTATCTTATTATGTTGTGAGGTAGTTGTTCATTGATGTCGATGATGATGAACGAGTCTTCGTCTGAGACCATTGTTTTTATTTAGTTCTGAATTTATATGAAAACCGGTAATAGTTTCCCTGCCTTGGCATCCATATTCGGTGTGCAACCACAACCAGGTCTCGGTTTAACAATTATCTTAGCGCCGGAAAAACTGTTACATTATGACTATGATGATCAAAACATAAATGGGAGCCTCGGTAAGAGAAAAGGGGTTTGTTGTGTTTCAAGTGGGTTTTCTAGGTTTGGTGGAGGTGTCGGTGGCGGTCGGCGATGATGATGAATCTGTCGTTGTCTGAGTGAATCGAACGAAGGTTGAAACTTACCGTATCTTGGCGGGGTAATTTCCGGAGGTTTCGCGGTGGAAATTGGTGTTTCTACCGTTGAAGCAGCCGTGATGTTTGCAGCCATGGCGGTTTGTTCATCTTTGTTCTGATTATCATTATTAACAGATCTGAGCCTTATTTTGTTCTTTTCATTGTTTTCCAGTTTGTTTTTTTAGATTGTAATTACAATATATGTTGAAATCAATACTCTAGAGACGCGATTCATATTCTGTTTCTTTTGTTTGGGAAGAAGGCTCCGGTGAGAGAGATTGTTGTTAATCTCTTCCCATGTTTTTTTCAGGTTATGTTGATTTTCTATGTGGGTTACTTAATGACGATGAGTACCTATTCATCTGAGATGGATCTTTTGGGTTTGTTTTATGATTTTGATGAGGTCAGACCCTAATTTGTCCCTGATTGCTACTCATTTGTTTACGATTGCTATTGTAGATTATTGTTTATAAGTGGTCGATGATGTGACTGTTGTTCATCTGAGGCCTGCATTCGGGTGCATGATGTTGAGCGCACGCTCATCTGAGACGTGCTAAAAGGTAGTTGTAAATGTGTACTCTTGTTCTTTGGTTGTTTTGTTGGCTTGAGTGATTGTTGGGGTGTATTGATAGTGGGGTTGATGATGATGACTATAACACATCTGAGACGGAATAGGTAGTCTTTTTGGTTTCTGGGTATTGGTTACTGGTCTGTTGTGCACCTACGTTTCGGCTCCTCCACCCCTCGCCGGAGGACTCACCGCTCTGCGACATCTGTCAGGAGAAGAAAGCTTTCTTCTTCTGCCATAAGATAGAGCGATCCTATGCAAAGATTGTGATTCAGCCATCCATAAAGTCAACGAACACACACGAAACCACCACCGCTTTCTTCTCACACCGCGTTAAGCTCTCTCCGACGAGCTATGTAATTCTTCTTCGTCTTCTCCGGCGACCTTGCCGGAGAAACAACGGGAGCCAGCTCCGTCTCCGGTGACGAATCATGTTAATCCCACCAATAACTGCAATCAACAATCCAACCAGTAGCATATCGGAGTATTTGATTGACATGCTTCCCGGTTGGCACGTTGAAGATTTTCTTGATTCTCCGGCGAACTTCTCGAAGGTATGTGACCGTTTATCTATTTTAGTTTAATCAACAGTTTCATACACCCTTTTGATTCAATTGAAGAAATTGCAGGTGGTGACAACGATCCGGGGCCGAGTAAAAGGCTTTCCTCAGGTTCAAAGTATAAGGTTTTACTCTGATTTACAGGTTTGTACTCTCCGTTTTAATTCCCGGTTTGTGTATTTGGGCTTTTGTCACGTCCAGGATGCTCCCGAAGGTCTCTATTCTTCTCTCTCTCATGTTTATTAGCTTTATCTCTATAATTGCGATTTACTGTTGTACTGTATGTGTGTGTGTGTATGCACATGTATGATTTGATTGTGGTTATGCATTTATTGTGCAAGTATATGTCTATATTTCTGAAGAATTGTAATATGTTTCTATATGTTAATGTAATTGAGTAAAAAGCTATTATGAATTAGGGATATTGGTGAAATTTAGGGATTAGTTTCTGGGAGAGTTATAGTGGCTGTAAGATTAAGACCACGAAACAGGGGGAGCTCGTAACAGATGCTGATTTGCTGTTTATAGGTTATGGGTCAGCTTGGTGACATTGGTTGTGGGTCAAAATGGGTGACATTGGTTATGGATCGAAACAATTGATATTTGGTATAGGTCAGCTTGGGTGATATTAGTTACGGGCCAAAATGGGTGATATTGGTTAGGGCCCAAAATGGGTGATATTGGTTATGGCTGAAAATGATTAAAATTTGGTATGGGTCAACATGGGTGGTATTGGTTAGGGTCAAAACAGGCGGCATTGGTTATGGCTCATAACAGGCGCATAAGTTATGGGTCATAACGGGTGGGATTAATTATGGTCAAAATGATTGATATTTGGTTTAGGTCAAAAGTGGTGGTATTGGTTATGGGTCAAAAAATATGGAATTGATATGGTCAAAATGAGTGATATAGGTTATGCGTCAACTTTATAGTATTGATTGTGGTTTAAAATAAGTAATATTGGTTAGGGTCGAATGGTTGATATTTGGTATGGGTCAGCTTGGGTGATATCAATGATATTGGTTATGGCTCAAAACTATTGAAATTTGGTATGGGTCAACATGGGTGGCATTGGTTATGGCGTATGGGTGAAAACGAATGGTATTGGTTATAGGTCAAAACGGATGGTATTGGTTATGGGTCAGTATGAATGGTGTTTGTATGGGTCAAACGGGTGATATTTGGTATGGGTCAAAATGGATGGTTTTGGTAATGGGTCAAAACGGGTGATATACGTTATGAGTAAAAATGGGTGATATTGGTTGTGGTCAAAACAGTTGATATTTGGTATGGGTCAACTTGGGTGATATTAGTTATGAGTCAAGATGGGTGTTATTGGTTATAACTCAAACGATTGAAATTTTGTATGCGCTAACATGGGTGGTATTGGTTATGTGTCAAAACGGTTGGTATTGGTTATGAGTCAAAACATTTATATTTGGTATGCGTCAAAACGGCTGATATTGTTTATGGGTCAAAACAGATGGTATTGGTATGGGTCAAAATAGGTGATAGGTTATGGGTCAATTGGTGATATTTATTATGGGTCATAATGAGTAATATTGGTATTGGTCGTAAACGATTGATACTTGGTATGGGTCAGCTTGAGTGATATTGGTTATGGACAAAATGAGTGATTTTAGTTATGGCTTAAAACGACTGAATTTTGGTATAGGTCAACACGAGTGGTATTGGTTATGGGTCAAAATGGGTGGCATTGGTTTGGGTCAAAACAACTAATATTTGGTATCGGTCAGAACGGTGGTATTGGTATAGGTTAAAATGGTGATTAAGTTATGGGTCAACTGGTGATATTGGATGTGGGTCAAAATGGGTGATATTGGTTCTGGGTCGAAACAGTTGATATCAGATATGGGTTAGCTTGGGTGATATTGGTTATAGGTCAAACGGTTGATATTTGGTATTGGCCATGTTGGGTGATATTATTTATGGGTCAAAATAGGTGATATCGGTTATGGCTCGACACTATTGAAACTTTGTATGGGTCAACACGGGTGGTATTGGTTGTGGGTCAAAAAGGGTGGTATTGGAAATGGTCAAACGGTTGGTATTTGATATTGGTCAAACGGTTGTTAATAGGTTACGGGTCAAAACAGGTCCAAATGAGTGATAATGGTTATGGTCGTAACTGTTAATTAGGATATCAGCTTGGGTGGGTGATATTGGTTATGGGTCAAATGGGTGATATTAGCTATGGCTCAACTGATTGATATTTGTTTTAGGTCAAATGAGTGTATTTGTTATGGATCAAACGGATGGTATTAATTATGGTTCAAAGCGGTTTTATTTGGTATGGGTCAACATGTTTTTATACAGCTTATGTTTCAAATTATTAAGGAAGACCCGTAGCAACGCGCGGGCTCCAATGCTAGTTATATTTAAACTATTAAGACAATTAACATCACAATTGAACTCGATTCAAATGTATATTATTAGTTGAAAAAACATATCCCTCTCACCATATAGATTTGTAAAAAAATAATTGTATACCTATATGCAATCCACATGAATATTTGTTCCTAAAGACCTTAAAAAACAATATTAACGGCACACATTGCAAAAGATCTGTTGTTTTTCTAACTGCATGTAAAACTATCAAAAATATAATAGATGTTCTAATTGAAGTGGGTCCTTTTTAAAGGCCATACAACTATACAAGCCACGTGAATTGCCTTTTTGGCTCTACTAAATTGTCATCTTCCAGATAAAATCTACCATGTCGGACCTTCCATTTCTTCTAATAATGTTAGAGATCCTTCCAAGACTACCAGCACTACTGTCACTTGATGCAAGGTCATTTGCAAAGATTGGTTGTTCTACTTGTCAACACAAAATTTTTCCATGGTTCATGCTTGCCACATGAGAACATCACCAGATCAGCGAGTTCTTTCGGTCGCTAGAGGATCAGGTGCTCTGCGTTCAATAAATTATAGATCTCCGACTGTTTTGTCGTGCCCTAAAGTTGATATCTCCTTCATTCAATTTGCACCTTCGACAATAGTGATTATAAAATAATAAAAATCTGGGAGAAGTTTTTCTTTGTCATCCCGCCAAAGGCGGTGTTTGAGTGCCTGAAGGGCCCCCATGCTCAGGACTTTTTGACCGTTATCCCGATTGAAGGGTTGGGACAGTGCATGTCTCCAGTAGAATATAGAGCAATTCTCAAATACCGGTTGATGATCCCTATGTACCCGAAGATGAAACATGTTCGATATGTCGAAAAGCTTGTATGGATAAATATGGGAGCACGCTGTTCATTGTAAAGAGCTCCCTGGGTTCAAATATCGGCATGACTGGGTACGGGATGTTTTGGGGGACATCCTAAGAAGAGCTGGGATTTCTGCTAAGAAAGAAGCCCCTGTGAATTTCCTCATGGACCCTGTGGAAGGGAGGTCTACTTTGCGACCAGCGGATCTGCTCGTCTTTGGCTGGGCTGGGGGCAAACATGCTTGTGTGGACCTCACAGGGTCCAACGGGTCATAGACAATCATTGCTCAACCCCGGGGAGCAAGGATTTGTGTTTGTGGAAGGTTAGGATTTGCAATTCAGAAAGGGGTGGCGGCGCAGCTTGTTGCCCGTCTACCTTCTATTTTGATATAACTTGACAAATAATATTTGCTAAAAAGTAATAACTGTTATAAAAAAAAACTTTATATTTCATTATGATGTTTTGTAATTATGAATAGTTCATCTTTCTTGTTAAACAAATAAAAGAAAAATCGTGTCTGTGTCGAAAGACAAAACCACCGATTATGATTCACTAACAATAATCTAAATTTGATGAATGCTTTTATATGATATTATACCTTAAAAGGAAATACACATTTTTAATTTCTTGTAGAAGCAAATGTATAACAGGTCCCTAGTAGGTTCGTGAAAAATACATTGACCTTCAAATAATAACTTTTTATAGAACGACAACTCACGTATTTATGTATCACTGCTTTGAAATTTTAAACAACATCAATATCTAATATAACATATGTAAGCATTTTAAAAGTCTGTTATTTTAGGGACAATATTTAAGTTTAAGCAATATAATATAAGAATAATACAAGAATAATATAAGTATAAGGATTTGCATTGACATACTATAAAGTACTGACATATAGGAACATAAATTTGTCACTTCTAAGTATTAAAAATGACAGTTTATTTTTATATTTTGACAACTAATTCATAATATGTAATTAAAAAATGTTTCTAGATCTTATTTTTGAAAATAACAATGGTTTTCTTATGAAAATAACAATGCTTTTATTATGCCGTCTTAGTGGTACTAAACTATCCTTCGGTTAGTAGATTACTGAATTTAAATAGTAATCAAACAAAACTGCATGTGTTACTTCAACGTGTGCTTTCATGAATCCTCTACGTGACCTTTGACTGTTTATTAATACATTATTAAGAAAAGAGAATGTGTGGTAAATAGTATCATCATGTCTTTGCATTTTGCCCTAACCTATTAAACTTAGCATTCACATTTTCATTAACAAGTGATGTGCTGTAGATGAACATGGATGTTCATTTGACTGTAGAAGCTTTTTCCTTGCTCGATCATCATGAGGGTTGGTATACGGTGCCGTTTGTGTGGTTGAATTCGCGTACCATATCATCGCCCAAAAGAAACTACTGCTTATTTTCCTCGATCAATACATAAGCAAATTTATATAAAAGCCAAAAATACCCCCCCCCCCGTTTCTTGCGCTTATAGCAAACTTTGTTTTGTAGAGGCACAAAATCCCTGCATTTGTCCCAGAAACGTTAATGCACCTTTACAATGACATGAACCTGGTGGGAAATGCATTTGTACTAAGTCGCTTTCAAATAGAGAGCTTGGAGTGGCGAGCTTACCCTACGTTCCAAAACTATATCCTGGTTGCCGGGGAAGTAATAACTGTAACATCTTGTAATTTTGGTTAATTTAGAGTTAGCTTTGTTGATTCTTATAAGGACCATTGTTGCTTAAAATGAAACTCATGGGTTACTTATGTATATTTTTTAACTCGTCTTTTATCCTTTAACTTGAATGATTAATAATAATAATAATAATAACAATAACAATAATATAATAATAATAATATAATATAATATAACAACATTTAATATTGTTAGTTAATAATAATGATCTATCTACTATTTGAATTTTGTTTTTTTTATAAGTTAAGGGTTTAAATTGCAAATTATGAAACATAAAATAAAAGTTTCTGGCATGAAATAATAAGGAACCAAATCACAGGGACCATTTGTGTAATTTATGAAAAACCCAACCCCACCCCCCATTTTCTTCCCCAAATTCGGCCGATTCCTCCGGCCACTTGATCGAGCACTAAACCGCTATAATAATCGAATTAACTTCACACAACATCAATCTATCTATCTCTAATCGAATACAACCCACAATTTCACCTGAAACAAACGAAAAGCATACCATTCGATCCTCCCTAATCTGCGACCTGCAACTTAGTCGAGGACCTTGATCCGAGGCTTTTAACTTACAATTGATAGAGTGGTTTTCATCCTTGGACTTTAGAAATGTCCTGTACAAGGAATTCGAGTATTACCTTCGTTTGCACCACAAACCAACTTCACCCCTGTCGCGGCTGTTCTTCGCAGGATTCATCTCCAATCCCTCATCATTCGGGTAATTAAACATGCTTTGTACTCGTTTAAACATGGGGAACAAAAGCCCCATGATTATCGATGATACCGATTCGAATTGATCTTCAATTGGCACTAATCGAAACTAGGGTTCAGTATTTGGGGATTTAATTAGATTATGTATTAAAGATTAAAACTGGGATAACTCGCGGCTGAGGCCTTGGTTTACTGGTTACACACGCGCATGATGAACCTGAGGTCCCGGTTCGAACCCGGGCACCCTCATTATTTTTAAATAGCTTTTTCAGCTTTAAATTAATTATAGAAAAATTCTAAAAAATTATAAAAATCATTTTTGTAAACTTTGTTTATTTTTAAAATCATCAAATAATTTTCTGCAAATTTTCTTTAAATTTTAATATTTATAAAACAATATAACAAAGGTTATTTTGGTTATTTCATGTAAAATGGACTTTAATTATGGTTTAAACATATAAATTATTATTGGTCCAAACGTTACTTTTAATTATAGTTTAATCTTGTTATTTAAATAATTATAGAAATTATTTACACTTTATATTTAACTTTACCCGTTCTTATAATACTTCAATTATGTGAAATTATTTAAATGAAATAATATTTTTCATGGAATTAAAATATAAGAGATTCTATCATTAAATTTTACTCATATATTAAAAACCCCAAATCCTTATTGAAACCCTAGTTCGCGTTTAATCGTTAAACCTTATTATTAACCTAAATCTTAAATATATATATATTTAGGTATCTCGTGAAGGTTACGTTGGAACGTTGCTTATTTTTTTGTTAATCGTCATTCTTATACTTATTTGGCATGTGAGTTTTCCTTGCCCCTTTTACTTTATTTCACACTATTTTGGGGTGAAACATGATACTTATACATCATACACTTATAAACATTTGAGACTTGTAAAGCACTTGCAATTCATCTTTATATTTGTCATGGTTTTTGTGTGTTGTAAGTGATTATATGAGATACATAGTTTGTTACAATCATTAACTATTGCTAGCTTGACGACGTCTTAGATCTTTGGGCCTGACAAGCCTATTTGATGCTAAAGTCGATGTATTTCCGACTCCTAGGAGCCGTATGCTTGTGCACTAGGGAACCAAATACACTTAGCCAATCTTATATACTTGTAATCAAGTCGAGTTTGGTTGTAAAGATATGTGTTCTATAACCTTACTAGCTTATAACCTATGACATGAATTGCTACTTGTATCTTTTCATATTATGTATGAAAACCTTGGAAACTCACCAACTATTTTTTAGTTGACATTTATTTTTATCATGTTCAGGAAATGCCAAGTTTAAAGTGATCTTTTGAAGCTTGCAATAATCTAGGATTTAGACCTAGTTAATGGAATAAAAGAATTATATTTTGTTATATTATGTTTGAACTTATTGCATATTTGAGACTTATGTTTGTAATTTCTTTAAAACTTATAAAATTGAATATTTACATTTTAATATAGTGTTATGTGGCTGTGAACAATCTTAACCCTCACATCTCGATGATTCCGCCGTCAAGGTTGGGTGTGATATAAAAATTGTTATAATCAAGCACACAAAGCTAATGCCCTTTGTAAGCAAGGTTCCAAAAGGGTTTTGCTTGTATCCATTAGTCCCTTCTATCAAAACCTTATGCACGATAGACGGTCTCCAAAAACTTTTTACTAGCATGCATGCATTACGTATACATACAAGAAACCTTTTCCAATAGCATATGCCATTTCTATAACACATAATATATACGTCGATCGTGTAGATGTGTTGGAAGATTATCACGGGTCAACGCA
Source organism: Flaveria linearis (assembly GCA_024085815.1). NCBI lineage: Eukaryota > Viridiplantae > Streptophyta > Magnoliopsida > Asterales > Asteraceae > Flaveria > Flaveria linearis. The sequence goes on from CM044011.1 coordinate 24,251,305, forward strand.
TGATTGGTGTCTTTCATTTGATTTCTTCATCCAAGATGCGAGGTTGGTGATGAGGTTTAATTTTTTTATTTGCCTTTGTTCTCTTCCTTCACACTAACGATCCTTCCTTTTCTTTTCTAACATGCCTTTGTTCTCTTCCTTCACACTAACGATCCTTCTTTTCTTTTCTAACATGTACCATTTACAACAGCGGTCACATGATTGAAATGTTTTTGTTCGACACGCGACAAACAGACCTTTACAAGACATACATAGCGATAAAGAGAAAATCCATTGTCTATGCATCTCGTCTGAAGTTGGTTCGCCAACGAAATGGTATTCTGCACCTAACACAAAGTCTATGTCAACTATCATTTACGTTTTACGCAATGTGCCCTTCTCCCCTTTTCACTCATACATTTTTCTCTTTTTTACAGTGAATATTCTCATGTCTACTGATTTCACTAGGTTCGTTTACGAACCAAACATGCCTGAAGCACATGCTATCAAATCAATGGGTCGCGCTTGTAATCCATGACAATGCTAAAACGCTCCTACATCTCATCGTCCCTATTGGAGGCCTTTGTTTTTTTGTTCGCATTCCTTATGTATTTCCTTTACTTTAGTTCATTGTCACATTTTTTTCAACTTTTTTCCCTGTTTTACGTCATTGTATTCTTAAACCATGATAGTCGTGTCTTTTTGTTACACGTTTCTCTACTTTATTTTCCTAGGCCGTGCTTAGCCTATAAGTATGTATTGTAATCCTATTTCAGGACACATAAATGTTTCTAGTTTTTTGGAAAAGTCATTTGTATCCCTAAAATATTAGATAATATCTATTAAAATATTCGCTAGTGATATATTTTATTGTTCACTCTATGTAGATTATTTGCTGCCTAGAGGTATGTATTGTAATCTATTTCGGTGACAAAAGATTCCATGCTTGTGAAAAATCATGTTTATCCTTAAAATATTAAATAATTACATTAACATATTCACCATGATATTTTTATTGTTCAATCTATGCAGATTATCTGATTTACATAATTGATAGTTCCATTAAAAAAATAGAAAATTGTAAATTGTTTAGTGAAGTGCTTGACTTCTAACACTATGAATTACATGAAATGTTACGTATTTACTTTAATTTTGTATTCATGTTCTAGATTACCTGCAAATGTGTAATTGTTTAGACTAGCTATGGGTGTAATTGTTTCGATGTAATAGTAGCTTTATATTCTTATTGTAAAAGTTACCCAAAATGAATATTTGACCGCCACCTGCATGTTTTTTACGTTCATAATACTTGGTGAGTTTCCTCATTAATGCTATTACCAATAAAAGTTTGTTTTAGCGGATACCTAAAACTTTCTCGTATGTGTGTATGCTATTTTTTTAGTTGAGGTATGGATGGTGTTAGATCTGCACAAAGTGAACTAAAGACTATTTCACCATCACTCTCTAACGCAACGGTTCTTTCTACTCAGATACATACCACCGCAGCTACGGTCATACCGACGTCCTAGACTACGCGAGCGAGTTTATTCCGAGGCTACCTCTAACCAACGACGTTGCTATGGTGGGCATTCGTGACACCCTACACATATCCCACATCGCCCGTGGACAGGGAGATTCCTGGTTCATAAGAATGTCTGGCCTCTAATATCAACAACGCGTTTTGGGCGTATTGGCTGTGGATGAGAGGAGAACTCCACAGTTAAGCGTGCTCAGGTGGGAGCATCTAGGGATGGGTGACCTCCCTGGGAAGTTTTCACCAGGGCAACCAAAAGCAAATCCGTGAGCTCCTCGTGGCGAAGCGGACAATATTGTTGGTGTGAGAGGCCGGGTGTTACAGATTGTATCAGAGCATTAGTTATATAGCGAACTAAAATGGCCTTTGCATCTCTTTGCATTGCGTTTTAACTATAGCTGGATTTGCATTAGTTACACACACATAGATTACTAAGCTGTACTTATAACTTTGGATGCCTGAGAACTGTTGCTTTAACATATTTCTGTGACACATAGATACCTGAGGGAAAGAAACTGATAACTCTCCTTTAATTTCTCTCTAAAGTTTTATTCTATGAACCAAAGAATTTGTGTGACACATAGACACCTGTATTCTGGATTTCCTGGCAAAAGGCCTTCGGGCTAAGGCAAGCATATCGCATAAATCTCATGGCGAGACCTGGTATGCTTACCTGGGGATTTCTGGATGAGTGATAAACTATGGTCAATACACAGGTCTCTAAGGCAAATGGGTCAAATTACCTTGGCGTGTCAATGATTCCCAAAGTCTACTGATCCTTTCGTATACTTTGATTGATCGACCCCAATATAATACATACATATTTGTACTTCTATTATTGATGACCACTATACTTGACAAGATATGTTAACCTGATAGGAGGAACCGGGGTGATCATGCAAAGCAATTACCATTACGGGTGCACACGTACTGTAATTTGTCGTGCATGCTAAGTCCGGTAAGTCTAGTCAGGTGGTAACAATGTAGTCAGTATAAGTCAACATTCCTACACTTTGAGCAAGAAGTCTTGGTTTTCATAGAACATAGCCACTGATGTGGAAACCATCTATTAGTTCTACTTGTAGGAATGCTCACCCTTACCTTGAATTGGACGAAATTCAAACCATGACTTGTGTGAATCCCTCAAATTCGGACTGATTCTCTAGCTTGTCTATTTCTTTAAATCTTTGAATTTCTCTTCCCTTTCATTCCAAGACAAAGGACTATTTTCATATGACTGATAGCTTTTGATATTTGGTAATGTAAAGAATGTCTGAAGAGGACGTGGACGTGGAAGAGGTAACATCTCACTGACGCCTACAGAATTGGCAGCAATAATCATCATAGTGTTACCGCAGCGTTGGCAAACCAACCCCCTCCACAGCAGAATCCTATTGGACAACCGACTTGCACCTACAAGTCCTTTATGGACTGCAAACCTAACCCGTTCAATGGAACTGAGGGAGCGGTGGGACTGCTCCGTTGTTCGAAAGCTAGAGTCGGTGTTCGATCTGCAACTGCCCTGCTGGGAATAGGGTAAATATGCTGCTGGCACACTGGATATGTGCTGCTCTGAGCTGGTGGAACACACAAGTTCAGATGCTGGGCGTTGAAGCTGCAACGCCACAACATGGGTAGAATTCAAGAATCTGCTGAAATTGGAGTATTTTTCACGGGATGAAATACAAAAACTGGAAACTGAATTTTGGAACCTGAAGATGGTAGGTTCTGAAATCGAAGCCTACACAACTCGTTCTCATGATTTGGCTACTCTGTGCCCTACTATGATTAACCCGGCTTACAAACGGGTTGAAAGATACATCGACGGACTGGTACCTAAAATCCAGAGCATGGTCACCACTGCTAGACCAGCTACCATTCAGGAAGCTATTCAACTGGCTCACAAGCTCACTGATCAGGCAGTGCACATGGTATCCTACCTAAACGTGGCGCCACCTCCGGACCATTCGAACACAAAAGGAAATGGGATGGTAACAACAGTAAGTCTTCAAGCTCCGATCAACAACAATCAGAAAGTTTGATTCATCTAGAAGCTTCACAAACAACAATCAGAACAACAACAACATGGTCAGGGATCGAGCAACTACGTTGGCAAAAACCCAAAATGTAACAAATGCAACTTCCATCATTATGGTCAGTGTGATCGTTTTCGTTGCCAAAGATGTGGCAAGACGGGTCATATTGCTATGGATTGCAGGGTGATCTAATGGCTAGAAACAACCTCAACAACGCCAGGGCGAAGCGACTAGGGGCTGTTATGAGTGTGGTAAGGAGGGCCACTACAGGAAGGATTGCCCACACTGAGAAATGGCAACAGGGTAATGATGGAAACAACAACAATGGAAATGGTGCCAAGGTCGAGTTTTTGTGATTGGTTCTGGTGAGGCAAGGGATGATCAGGATGTGGTTACTGGTACGTTTCCTCTGAATGGTCGTTTTGCTTCTATACTGTTTGATATCGATGCCGATAAGAGTTTTGTTTCCAACAAGTTTATTAAACTCCTAGACGTACCTTAGTTGATATGGAACCTAGTTACACTGTAGAATTAGCTGATGGAAACTAATTAAGCAACTCACGTCATTAAGGGATGTAAACTAGGACTATCTGGACATGAGTTAGGTATAGATCTGATGCCTATCACACTTGGTAGTTTTGATGTAGTCGTCGGCATGGATGTTATCTAAAAACCAACCGAAATTTTCTGTCATGAGAAGTCGGGCTAATCTTACCATGAGATAACGATCATGAATATTACAAGTTTCTATTCTATACCCTAGGGTGCTAGGATCATAATTCTAGTAAGACCTTGTTAAGGGTAATAAACATTACTACACTTGCTATTACTTAAGTCCTGTCCTACTTAGAGTCTTCATGGTATTTCCAATCATTTTAAGAGACATTCCTCCACTTAGTATTTCGGTAACTGAGGAACTGATTGAATACTTAGAATGGAAGTGGACTACAGGAAATATAGAAGAGTGATAAAACTCATTGTACATATTCTTGGTATGATGCAAAGGAAAAATTAGGATGTCGTGTAACCGGTTTAAGCACATTCTTAGTATACCGTGATGCTTATATATAGGGTTATTGAGGTGAGTTCAAAGCCTTGGTGATTAAGTACTATTACTTAAGGAATGAAATGCAAAAGTTAAATTGTAATTCTAAAATCGTGCAATGGTAGGGTTAGGTTTGCTCTTTATACTGACAAACTCCATGAATTGACAAAGCTGATGTCATACCTTATGACATTAGACCAAATAGGATTAAGAAGGACACTAGGCAAATCTAGTGAGTAATAGAAAGAAGTTGGGGTTGAATAAGCAACCTAGCGGTAAGGTAGACAAGAATGCTAATGTTGTAAACCTAGCTATGTGGTTAATACGATTAGCTAAATGCGTTAAACGGGGACATTAAGGAGGTTGGAGTTCCGACCATTACCATAAGTGTGCCTAGGTCGATTAGGACCCAAGGACAAGTTAGAAACAATCAGAATTAGGAAATGGCTATAGCTAGAAAGTAAGAACAGTTAAATTATGAAATAAAGGTCATAAAGTCAAGGAAATACATCACACGGTCATACATTTACGCTGAAGCAAGCCACATCGACAAGACTAATGTTTGTTACATGTACGAACCTTGTCATCATAGCTACACATCCATTTGATACCAGGGTTGATATAGCTTTGATTCTACTGGAATTATTCTTTACTTAGCATTAACCCTAGCTAGTTGCCTAGAAATTATTTACTCGGTTAAAGTAACCAATGGTATACTATAGAGGCTACACAAAAGTACACGAAGATCATGTCTTGACATAGACTTAATACCGTATGAATTGTTATCAAGCATGAAACCAAGATAGACCATCAGGATAAAGTGATTCATCGAAAGTCTGCTAGAATCCAGTGAGATCACGTTTGACTCAAAGTCTCTCCCTGGAAGGTTGTACGATATGGGAAGAAGGTGTATTGCTGATGAATCACTTGTTGTTCCTGGAAATCGATGAACAGCTTCGTTTCATTGAAGAACCAGTAGAGATTATGGATCAAGAAGTCAAAACCCTAAAATGTAGCAAGATCCTATTGTGCGTAATAGGTGAAACTCAAAGCCTGGACCAGAGTTTACCCGGGAACACGAGAACCAAATGAGGAGAAGTACTACCAACTATCAACGATTAGACACCTACTTCTTAGGTATCATTTTTAAGATATCTTTTTCCTTAAATTCGAGACGAAATTCCCTTCAAAGAGGGATGATGTCACAACTCTGTCAAAACCCTACAACTCACACGGTATAAATCGTTGAATCTCGGTAATTAACTGAACCTAATGTTCTAATTTTCGAGACGAAAAGTTCTCTAACAGGGGATAATGTGACACCCGTTATTTCGGGTATTATTATTAGTACATATTTATATTAAATAAAAAAAACAATTAAACGAATAATAAAAAATGATAATAATAATAATAATAATAATAATAATAACATTGTTATTAATATAAATACTTTGTAAAAAATTGTTATTTAAAAATTGTTTAAAAACTTGACTTAAAATTGGGAGGGGCCTAATTGTCATTGTTATTAATAGCAACTGATGTTGTGGTTCTATGGTTTCCCCTTTCAACCACATGAAGGGCTGAACTTTGTTGGTTATTGGAGTGACCAGAGGAGTTCTGCATGTTCATCTCCATCTGGAATGTCACTTAGGATACCATACAACTCTGTCAGAGTAGAGTCTTAAGGTCCGAAGTCTCTTGATTACAACACAGTAATGTATCCTAGTTTAGGAATGAAGACATGAACTTCCTAACTATGTCTCTGTTCTCAAGAGCAATCCAATATCTCCAGAGTATCTACTAGCTCAACACCTGAAGTGTTATTGAGTCAAGGTCTCACCGGCCTTGAAAGTAAAGTTCTCAAACTGCTGCTTCAGGAGATCCTTCTTGTTCTCTGGTTTCCTTGGATCCTTCATACATCAGCTTCAGTGCTTCCCATAAACTCTTTGGCAGTTTTGCACTTCTTGAAGCGTCTGTAGACGGAGTTGGGAGAGCAGTTTGGAGAGAAGTCATAGCCCTTTGATCCAGCTCTATTCTCTCCTGTCTTCTTCTGAGTAATCATCAACATCTTTGGAAAGATGCGATTACCAGTGCAGAAGTGGTGCTTGGTATGAAAGGACCATTGACAATGGAGTCCCACATCCTTGAATCTTGACACTTGATGAACCTTCTATTCTGATGCACCATGTGGTCAAGTCTTCAGGGGTGATCATGGGGACTTGGTCATGGTACCAGTTCCATATCAGCCTTGGAGAGAGCAGCCATTTGAGTGAGTGTTGTAGTGAGAATGAAAAACAGTTGATTTGGATGGTAAGATCTCACAATCAAGAGCCTGGAGCTCTGATACCAATTGCAGGATCGATTATGGGTAGTTTTTTCTCTCAACTCGCTGTGAACACACTCAGCAAGTAGTCTATGAAGATTGATCACAATATACTAAGTATCAAGCAGTAAGAAAATAAACACAGCAAGTAAATTTCAAGGTACTTTATATATTGCTTCTCAACTCAAAGGATTACAGACTCTGGACTCAAAATCGCTTGTCTAAAGAGTTACAAGGAGAGATAATTAATACTACCTACAGCCGATATACTTGATACCAGTGGACACCTCTAACCTTACACTATACTACAAGACTCTAGGTGAGGTCTTTCAGACATTTTGCCTGAGAGTTGGTAGTCAGGACATGTTCCTGACTTACCTTTGTCACCAACTAAAGTTGGTAACATGTACTATCATAAAAAGGTGAACAGTAGAATAAGTATGGTCAACAACATGGCTCTTTAGGAAGATGCCAGTGCTGTTCAGAGGTCTGTAGCGGACTGTCAGGAACCATACTTTTATCTACTGGACATAGCAATGTCGTCGAAGGATAAAGTTCTTCGGAAGAATAACTTCTTCCGAGCCACTTATACTTCGGAAGACTGCTTCTTCCGAGGCTTGGAGTCTTTGTTTGTCTTTGGAAGCAGACTTTGTCTTCAGCTCTTTCATCAGACTTTGTCTCGGAGGCTCTCAGACTTTGTCTTCGGAAGCTCTCAGACTTTGTCTTCGAAGCTCAGACTTTGTCTTCGGAAGCTCAGCTTTGTCTTCGGAAGCTCAGACTTTCGTCTTTCGAAGCTCAGACTTTGTCTTCGGAAGATAGTCTTCAGCTATTGTTCTTCAACTTTCGAAGATCTCTTGCTTGCTTCGGAAGCCCTTCAATGTACACCAAAAGGACTATGAAGTGTTTTGGTTGCACCAGCCTTCTTATGATCCAACAACTCCCTCTAGGCTGATGCTACCAAAACTTCACTTCTCTCTTCTTCTCAAAGCTCTCAGCACCAAGGAAAGTAAGTGTTTATCATGTCTTCATTCTTTCCTGCTGTGGTGCTGAGAATCTTGTATAGATCCTTGTTGGACAGAACTCTACTCTTCACCTGGATTATGTGTACCCTCTGTTGTGGCCTTCTGAAAAGATTAGTTGATGGGAAGTATAGTCATATTCAACTATCGGTTCCAATTCAGGACCTTCCACCATCTGTAGAAGGTTGTGCCTTTGGTGGTTGGTCTTTCCTTGTCTTCCACTCCTTCAACTTCAACTCTTCTTCAATCTTGGCTCTTCTACTTCGTTCAGCCAAGTGGAGACCGCTGATATGGTTTCTGATGTGTACAGTCTCAGAGTTGAGGGATTGGAGAATGGCTTCTCTGCAAGCTCAGCAAGATCAAATCTGCTGAGATGCATAGAGAAGTGGCATTGACCTGTTGGTTTCACCATTCTCCCTTTCCATAACAAGTTGTGAGAAGGTTCATCGAACCTCCACTGGATTATAGCATTCTAGTCCAGGAGATTGACCCAAATCCTGTCCTCTTTCCTGGTATCCAGCAGAGTCACCAGTCTCCTTCTTAGTCTCTTCTCCTCAGTATTGAGGATATCGGAGTTGAGACTAAGAAGTCTTGCAGCCTGGCCCAGTGTTCTCTAGAGAACTCAAGAAATTGGCCTAGGGTGAGGGAGCTTGAAGATTATCAACATAGGTGATGTTGATAAGCTCTCCCTCCAGAGATGCTGCTCAAAGTATGCAGTGATGAGCCTCGTCTTGAACTCCTTTATTTCCTCAAAGGAGAGATGTTGAGGAGGCTGAGGGGATGGTCTTGGTGTTTGTTGGGTAGGCTTAAGTTTAGTGGTTTTGGGTTTGTTCTTGGGTTTTAGGATGGGTAGTTTGGGTGGTTGAGGTGATGTGGTAGGTTTGGGTAGAGTTGTGGGTTGAGGGTGTGAAGGTTTCATCAGTGGGTTCTATTTTAATGGAAAAGGGTGTGGTTCTGGTGTGGGTTGTGGCTGTGGTTGAGTGGCTGGGTTGAGACCGTTCCCTGTACCCTCCTGTACATCTCCCTTCTCTTCCCCAGACGGATGTCAGCTTTGATTTCACTGACTATCCGTTGGAGTGTCCTTTCGGACATAGTCCCACCTGCCTACCAGAGAAGCCATGAGCCCGAGATAGTCCTTCATCCAGCTTTGTCATGGACTTCTTGGTGGCAGTGACCCTCTTCTCTCTCCTTCCTCTCCTTTTCCCTCAACTTCTCCCTAGCAGCCTTCTTCCTTTCCTTCTCCATTTGATCCTGCTCTTTGTTGTGGAGCCAGGATCATGTCATCGTCATGTGGAGACAGTTCAGGAAGACTGAAGCCTCTTGAGAGTAGGAAACTGATCCTATCCTCTCTCAGCTTCAGGGCTGCCTCCCTTTGCTCTTTTTTCTCCTTCTCCAAGGCCAACCTGGCTTCTTTTCTTGTTGTAGCCTGGTTGCCTCTCCAAAGTCACCAACTCCTCTAGTGGTAGCAGGAGTATCTCCTCATTGGCAGCTCCTAAACTGATGAGCGGTCAATGAGTGTTGGTTCTCTTCTTGGTTGATTTTTTTCCTGATTGGCTGCAGCTGCCTTAGAACTAGCAGCTAGCACTTTTCAGTAGGAAACCTACCTTTCTTTTTGGCCTTCTCAATCCTCTCCTCCTCCTGAAGCTCTTCCGCAGTCAATTTTCGTTTTCCCTTTGTCTTTGCAGTGCTTGACTGTGGTGGTTCTTGGATGGAGGGTTGTGATTGAGAGAGAAGTTCAGCTGGTGTTTTGGTTGGAGGAATGTCAGAAATGTCCTCCCTGCTCACCTCAGATGCTATTTCAGCATACCATCTGTGATGGTCCAGTTTCCTCGACATCTTAAATAAGCCTTCCGCAGCTTCTATTTCGGCCTCGGAAGACTTTTCTTGTTCTTCCGAGGCTTCCATGTAAGCTTCAGAGCTTCAGCTAAGCTTCGGAAGATGAGACTGCTGCAGGTTCCTGTCCCACTGTTTCGTTTGCTGGGCCATCAGTCCCCATTTCCCCTTCGAAGCTAATCTCAGGTTCCGTGGACCTTAGGTTGACCAACTTCGTCCATAGTGGTAGAAGGTGCAGTCAATCTTTGAAGCTCCTCAGCCCAAAGTATATAATGTGTGTGTCGGGGCTGCGCTGTTCTATGGGATGATCTCAATACAAACTTTGTGAAAAGTCTTAGCGATCTTGAAGCATCTTTTGAGTCAATCTCTAGAAAGGATTGAGATGACTCGGTAGTGTGATGAGTTGGGAAGTTAGAGATTGGGTCTGTGGTTCCTCAAGTGTTTATCTCTGACTTTCTCCCCCTTTTTTGGTAGCATCATCTTGAGAGCTAGATGAGCTAGAGGAAGAAGTCATTGAGACCTGAATTGGTAATGCCTAACAACCTCTCCGTCTGTTTTCTCAGCTAGTTTAGCCTTGAGGTTGCTAATCTCAAGTTGCTGAGTGGCAGTCCTTGATTCTAAGATCCTCACCTGTGATTCCAGGTTGGAGACCTTAGAAAGCAAGTACTGAAGTGTTAGTTGCATACTTTCCCTCATCTTCATGAGAAGAATCACGGGAGATTGATAACATACCTAGTATGCTCTCACTCTCCCCACCATTGTGCTTCTTGGCACCCTGGTTTCCTTTGCTCAGAGTCATCTCTTTCAGAGATGTCAATGGCAAAGTTGCCGTAGACTCAGTCCTAATTATGTTACCACTGTCCTGAGAGCTCAATGAGAGACTCTGAGTAGTGGCAGCTGAGCCTACATGAGTCCCCTCCACATCAGTGGACTCACCTCAGTAATGCTGCTGTGGGGGCTAGAGACAAGGGATCCCTCTTGGCTCTGTTGATCTTTCAGAGGTTGTTGTAGATCAACTTCATGGCCATGGAGAGATGTAATCTCATCATCAGTGCGGAGTAAAAGTCATGAAAGAGAGGGTGGTTAGTCCTACTGACCCGGACCTTGATCATGTCTACAGGCATTGAGCCTATGGTGGGGCTGTCCCTAGAAGCTGCACAGGGAGTGTAGAGACTCACCCTGTGGGCTTAAGGTTTAGGGTTCGGTGCTCAGGGTTTGAGACTGAGGAGGCTCAAAACCCCATGAGTCAATTGTGAAGGATGGTGTGACCTCGGACTGAGTGGGAGCCCATGATTCCACTCTAGCCCTTAGGTGTGAACAGGAGGAGCTTGTTCAATCAGAGTAGATTGAACAAGGGTCGTTTTGGGCGTCTCTGATATGTAGCTTTGATGGGTAAGAAGGTTTTTGGCATTGTGGTGGATGTTGCTGTGTGGTTCATCACCTGTGGGGATAACATGGATGTCACCAGGAGCTATTCGCTCAGTCATCTCTGGAGGTAGTGGAGTATACCTTCCAGTGAAGTTGGCGGACATCTTCTCAGTGTCTTGAAGATGGTAGGTCTCACTTGTTGTGGAACATAAAGCAGCTGCGCAGACAGCTTGCTCGGTTCCATCTCACAGTTGATTATGTGTTGAATAAACGGGGATACATGAAAATGTATCCCTGCTCAGATTTCCGATAAGTTGGTCAACACAAATCGTGAGTAGTTGAAGCGAAGACCTCTCACCAACCATGACTAGGCATCCTAGTTCATACGGGATTTGATCCCAACCCCCTGAGTTTGTTGGAGAGGCAATGCAGGATAATATGCAGCAGAACTTCCAACGGTATAGAGAAATTGAACTTGTACACGGTTGATCTCTGACATCTCCTCCTATCCCATGAGGATGATAAGTGGCTTCCAGTCTTCCTTGGGGAACTCAGTAGAGCCCCATCATCATGAAGCTCGAGATGCTCCCGATGAGTTGTTCCAGTGATGACCAACTCTTGGCCACAAATGCGGGTTCTCAGGACTCGAACCCATTCAGACTGCAGTTTCACCGTTACTCCAGAATTCAGACAATAGGTTGGAGTATACGGTGGGATTAACTGTAAGAGCAGTGAGGTATGTGGATTCGGCAAGAATGTGATATTTGGGTGAATCGGCATCCCTTGACGAATCAAGTAATGCGACTTGGCTGTGCTGCGGTTTAACGCCATTGAAGAAAGGTAAGCTTGAAATTTGGATGACATTGAAGGTTGATAGTGAAGTGAATAGTTAGGCTGTAAAGTGGTAAAAGAAGATGAATTGGATCGTCAGATTATTTAAAAAGGGTGAATTGTGGTAGTGGTGGTAATGGGTAACTGTTTTGGGGTTACTGGGTGGTATGGTGGTTTACGGCGGAGAATGATAGTGGCGGCAAGGATAATTTTAAATAATCTACCATCATCAAAAAATCTTTACTTTTTACAGAGTGGGGCCCAAAAGAATCGTTACATATAAAACCTTTACTTCCGAGGGTAAAACCATTGCCGAAGGTATTTTCTTCCGAAGGCAATTTCTCTTCCGAAGCATGATATTGCTTCCGAAGGTAAAATTGTCCTTGAAGGCACTTTATCTTCCGAGCAAGCATTGCTTCCGAAGGTAAAGTGTCTTTTCCGAATGGAGTTGTATAAGTTTCGGAGTAGATCTGAGTTAAGATCAATCGCTTCTCCGAGACCAAAACTCTTCCGAGAAGAAAATTTCCATTGAGGAATTGTGGCTTCGGAAGATATTCAAGAATATCTTCCGATAGTTAATTCCCTTCGGTGAAGGATTTACAACTTGGAATAATGTAAAGATTTTTGTAACTGGGCTTAAATTGTATTGACACAAGACTTTACATATTACAAAGGTTTTCAAAAGAGGTAGTTATTCATGTTTATCATCCCAATTGCTGATATGAGATACTTAAATCTTTGTTCATCAAATGCCTTTGTGAACAAATCAGCATATTGTTCATTTGAGTCAACTTTGATTAACTTTATCAACTGTTTCTTCTCATGAATATCTCTAATGAAATGATACCTGATATCATTGCTTTGTCTTGGAGTGCTCACCGATTCTCAGTAATGAGATAGCACTGTTGTTGTCATATGGATAGGAGTAGTCATGAGTTGAATCCATAGTCTAACATCTGATTTTGAATCCTAGCAGTTGAGCACAGCAGCTAGCAGCAGCAATGTATTCAGCTTCAGCAGTTGATGTAGAGACACAGGATTGTTCTCTTGCATTGCCATGAGATAATCCTCCACAAAAAATTGACATCCTCCTGATGTTGATTTCTTGTCAATGTGCAGCCACCATAGTCACTGTCAGAGTATCATAGAGATTGAATCACTATTTCTTGGATACCAGAGTCCTAGTTTAGGTGCTCCTTTGAGGTATCTGAGGATTCTCTTTGCAGCAGCTAGGTGAGACACCTTTGGAGCAGCCTGATATCTTGCACAGATGCATGTGGACAAATGATATCTGGTCTACTAGCAGTGAGATACATCAGAGAACCAATGATTTCTCTATACTAATGTTGATCAGTATCCTCCCCTCAAGGTCAGGGCAAAGATTATGGTTTCTGGGTATGGGTGTCTTGGCTGTTTACAATCCTTCATTTAAATCTATCTAAGATGTCTGAGACATACTTAGATTAACTGATGAAAACCTTCCTTCATCTGTTTCACCTGAATTCCAAGGAAAAAGTCCCATTTTTCCCATGGAACTCATCTCAAACTTCTGCTTCATTATGCTTTCAAAGTCCTTACACATTTGGTCGTTTGAAAACCAAATATGATGTCATCAACATAGACTGTACAAACAAAATGTCTTCCCACTCTTTCTGATGAAAAGTCTTGTCGATGGTACCTCTAGTGTCCATTCTTCAGGAGAAACTGAGGACAAGGTCTCATACCACAGCCTAGGTGCTTGGTGCAGCCCATATAGAGCTTTATCCAGTTGCACACGTAGTTGGGGTGCTGTGGGTCTTCAAATCCTGGAGGTTGACATACATAGATTTCCCTATCTATATCCCCATATAGAAAAGCACACTTGACATCAAGTTGGTAGACTGTGAAGTTCTTGGATGCAGCATAAGCAAGGAAGATCCTAACTGCCTCAAGTCTTGCAACAGGTGCAAAGACATCAGTATAATATTCCTTCCTCCTGGGTGTATCCTTGAACTACTAGTCTTGCCTTGTTCTTGATAATCAAGCCTCTATCATCTTTCTTGTTCCTGAACACCCATTTAGTGCCTATGGGTACTTGACCAGATGGTAGTGGGCATAGATTCCAGACCTTTTGTCTTCTGAATTGAAGCAGCTCCTCCTGCATCGATTCAACCCAACTACTATCCTTTAAGGCATCTTCTACCTTCTTTGGTTCCATCTGAGACAAGAAGCATGAATACAAGCAGACATTCCCATGATGAGTTTGTCCTCTTGTTCTCACACCCTCAGAGACATTCCCTATGATGTTCTCAGTTGGATGAGTGTTGTGAATCCTAAGACGAGGAATCACTTCCAGTTGCAGAGATAAGTCTAGGTTAGACATATTCTGATCAGGAACTGGATCACTCTGTCCACTGCTGTTTCAAAGTCATTCAATGAGGACTGATTAAATGATTGAGAAACATCATCAATGGTTGGTTGTGAAGTAGTATTAACAGTTGCCTGTTCCTTCAGAATACTACTCCCTCAACCTGGTTTGTAATGGATCACCTGAAGAACTTTGAGGTGATCAAGTGATTCACTTGTTGAAGCTTCATTATTCCTGGAGATAGTTACACTATCAGATCTGTGAATGGTTGAAGCTTGTTGCCTTTCAGCTCTTGGAGAATTTGGAAGAGGTCTGGGAAGCTCAAACAGTTGACTTGCATTGCATCAGCATCAGCATTCTCTTGAGCACCTGTTCCAGCTGAAACATTCTCAAAGATGGTTTAGAATAGTTTGGAAACAATTCTAAATCAAAGATATACTCAGGTCCATTCCCCTAACACAAGGAGTGTGCTCATTAACAACTATATTGGATGATTCCTCAAATTGTTGATTCTTGATATTGTATACTCTATAAGCTTTAGAGCTAGAAGAGTATCCAATAAAGATAGCATCATCCGACTTCTCAGCAAACTTTGCTAAGTTGTCCTTTGTGTTAAGTATGGTACACCTGCAGCCAAAGGACCTTAGAAAGCCAATGAACGGTGGCCTCTTGTTCCATACTCATAAGGGTTTTTTCCATGGGGCTTAACTACAAGAACCCTGTTCTGCACATAGCATGCAGTGCTGACTGCCTCTGCCCAGAATGTTAGAGGCAGCTTTGAATCAGCTAACATGGTCCGAGCAGCCTCAATAAGTGTCCTGTTCCTCCTCTCAGCAACACCGTTTTGTTGAGGAGTTCTGGGAGCACTGTATTGTCTGGCAATCCCTTTTGAGTCACAGAATGAGTCAAGAACGAAGTTCTTAAACTCAGTCCCTTGATCACTTCTAATGATCTTAACCTGTGATCAATTTGATTTTCTATTTTAAGAATAAAAGATTTTAAAGTTTCAGCAGTTTCATCTTTACTTCTTAAAAAGAATACCCATGTAAATCTTGTAAAATCATCAACTATCACAAGGCAGTATGATTTTCTTCCAATGCTCATTATACTTGTGGGTCCAAAGAGATCCATGTGCAATAAGTGTAATGGAGTAGTGATAGAGTTAACACATTTGGATTTATGAGATGATCTGTGTTGTTTCCCTTTCAGGCATGCAACACAGTTATCTTTGCAGAAAAT
Organism: Flaveria linearis; assembly: GCA_024085815.1. NCBI lineage: Eukaryota > Viridiplantae > Streptophyta > Magnoliopsida > Asterales > Asteraceae > Flaveria > Flaveria linearis. The sequence continues at coordinate 24,266,859 of CM044011.1, forward strand.
TCCTTTTTAGGCAAACCATGTACCAAGTTATTTTTAGCCAATTTATTCTTGTTTAAAATTCACATGACACATGCGTTTATGCCATAGTGTTGACTCATCACTATCAGCTTTGGAAAGAAAGCATGATACTTCACCCATAGGAGAAGCATTGTTCATATCCAGCTTGTACATATCCCCTTTCCTGGGAGATCTAAGAAGCACCAATTCCGGAGGAATTGTCATCCCTGGTTTGAGGATAATGCACTCATGTTCTGTGAAGAGCATCTGATGCTTCTGGTCACAGAATTGAGAAACACTTAACAGATTGTGTTCAAGCTGTTTGACAAAGTGAACTTTGTCAATGTTTATTCTGCCATTGGATATACTTCCTCTGCCAGAAATATATCCTCCGGCCTCACCTCCAAATTGGACAGGCCCTCCATCAAAGTTCTGGAATTGTTGAAGGAGAGATCTGTTCCCTGTCATGTGCCTGGAGCATCCACTATCTACAATCCAGACATTGTTGTTCTTGTCAAATGGACGTCCCTGCACATAAGATGAGATGGTTAGTTTTGTTTGGAAGCCCAAGCCTTGCTGGTCTTGGCTCTTCCAACGATAGTGACATAATTGAACCAAAGATATGCATTGGGTTCAATAGAGGTCATTGTTGAAGAAGAGGTTGGGGCTGCAGCATCTTCTTTGATCTTCCAATCCATCCCTTGGTTGATCTTTGAAGATGAGCTTGTTGAAGCTTGTGCAGCATGGCCTTCTTCCGAAGCTTCTTTCTTTTCGGAAGAAGCCTTCCCACCTTTTCTTCCGAAGTAGTCTTCTTCTGAGATGGTTTCAAGGGAGCCTTCTTGTTCTTCCAACCTTAGAAGGTTTGGCTTCCGAAGCCATTTTCCCTTCGGAAGAAGGTTTCTTCCGAAAGCAACTTGGCTTCCGAGACCAACTTTCCCTTTTTCATCATTTGGACCTTTTGAAGTGGTCCAACTGAGAAACCTTCTCTGACTCCTTCTTTTCTAACATTATTTCATAATGTGTGCTTGCTGGATTGTAGTAACAATCTTTAGCCATGTGGTTGTGCAGACCACACATTATGCAGGCAATGTTAGTCTTTGAGAACTTGCAGGTTGCTGTTTCTTGGGTTTCTTCTTTTCATCAGCAACTTTCCCTTTCAACTTCTGATCCTTCAGTAGGACAGGAGTGCTGGTATAACACTCCTTTCCTGAGTCAGAAGTACCTACCACTTGAAATCCGGCAGAAATAAAGACACCCTTTTGCTTTGGGTCGATCTTAAGCTTGGACTTTGCAACCTTCTTGGCAGTCCTTCTAGCAGCTTTAGCTCTGCTTCTTCTGCCTTGGTGGTTAGGATTGGACTTCACAGTGGAGATGAGTGTACCTCCTGTTTCTCCCCTGTGGTGGCCACTATTTTTGCCTCATCCTTTAGTTCCAATGGAGAAGGGTCAGCAGTTGGAACCTCTTGCTCTTAGTACCACATCTAGGTAGTCTAATAGACTCATAAGAGTGTGGTGGAGCTATTTCATTGGTTCCCAACCCAACCTTCTTTGTTTTGATAAAACATTTTGGAATGAAAGGTTGATGCAAGAATAGTTTGGAAGCTTTGCTCAGCAATAGCTTGCTTCCTGGCCTGAGCCTCAGCTGTGACCACTGGCTTGAACCTCAGATAGTTTGGATATCAGATCTTAATTTGAGTCTTATTTATTCTTTTCATGTTTTAAAAGAGACACAGTTTTCTCTAACTCCTCAATTTTCTTTAATAGTCAGATTCAGCTCTCATTACTAAAATCAGATTTTAAACACATTTAAGACTCAACCTCAGATCTGATTTCCGAAATGTAATCCTTATAAAGTTTAACTTTAGCAATACAGGCAGCAGTACAAAGATGTTCATATACCTGATCATCATCTGTTCCGGCCATGAGTGCTTGAGCAGGAGTCACATCCTGTACCATGAAGCTCCAGTCAACTTCTTGAGCCACAGCAGCTGTTTCAGTTGACTTCTCTTCATGCTTTGAGGCAGTGGGATGTGTGGAGCCTGTGGGGTTCCCGGGTTGTTCTTGGGAGCCTTGCATTCCCTAGCAAAGTGACCAAGTTGGTTGCAGTTGTAACACTTTGCTTTGCTTTTGTCAAACCCAAACCTGCTGTTGACTGGGTTTTGAGGGAATTGCCTTCCAGTTCTCTTGAAGACTTCTTCTTCGCTCTGTAAGTTAAAGAGCCATCTGCTGGACAATATCCATATACTCCACATCATCTGGACTGAAGCACTCAAGATCATCAAAGCAGTATTGAAATCACCAGAGTGTCCACTTCCAAAGACAAAGCACAACTATCCTGAGAAGAGTTGTGTTGAACTTTTGACTTTGGTCTCAGGTAGAGTAATGTAAGGCCGCTGTGTGAGTTGTCAGGGTAACATAACACTGATGTTGTGGTTCTATGGTTTCCCTTTCACCACATGAAGGGCTGAACTTGTTGGTTATTGGAGTGATCAGAGGATTATGCATGTTCATCTCCATCTGGAATGCACTTAGGATACCATACAACCTGTCAGAGTAAGAGTCTTAAGGTCCGAAGTTCTCTTGATTACAACACAGTAATGTATCTGTAGTTTAGGAGTGAAGACATGAACTTCCTAACTATGTCTCTGTTCTCAGAGCAACTCCAATACCTCCAGAGTATCTACTAGCTCAACATACCTGAAGTATTTGAGTCAAGGTCTCACCGGCCTTGAAAGTAAAGTTCTCAAACTGCTGCTTCAAGAGATCCTTCTTGTTCTCTTGGGTTTCCTTGGATCCTTCATACATCAGCTTCAGTGCTTCCAATATCTTTGGCAGTTTTGCACTTCTTGAAGCGTCTGTAGACGAGTTGGGGAGAGCAGTTTGGGAGAGAAGTCATAGCCCTTTGATCCAGCTCTATTCTCTTCCTGTCTTCTCTGAGTAATCATCAACATCTTTTGGAATGATGCGATTACCAGTGGCAGAAGTGGTGCTTGGTATGAAAGGGACCATTGACAATGGAGTCCTACATCCTTGAATCTTGACACTTGATGAAGCCTTCCTTCTGATGCACCATGTGTCAAGTCTTCAGGGGTGATCAGTGGGGACTTGGTCATGGTACCAGTTTCCATATCAGCCTTGGAGAGAGCAGCCATTTGAGTGAGTGGGTTGTAGTGAGAATGAAAAACGGGTTGATTTGGAGGTAAGATCTCACAATCAAGAGCCTGGAGCCTCTGACCCAATTGCAGGATCAATTATGGGTGGTTTTTCTCTCAACTCACTGTGAACAACACTCGGCAAGTAGTCTATGAAGAGTTGATCACAATATACTAATTATCAAGCAGTAAGAAAATAAACACGGCAAGTAATTTCAAGGTACTTTTATATATTGCTTCTCAACTCAAAGGATTACAAGACTCTTGGACTCAAAATCGCTTGTCTAAAGAGTTACAAGGAGAAGATATATATAATACTACCTACAGCCGGATATACTTTGATACCAGCTGACACCTCTAACCTTACATCTATACTACAAGACTCTAGGTGAGGTCTTTCAGACATTTTGCCTGAGAAGTTAGTAGTCATGACATGTTCCTGACTTACCTTTTGTCAACCAACTAAAGTTGGTAACATGTCTATCATAAAATTGAACAGTAGAATAAAGTATGGTAACAACATGCTCTTTAGGAAGATGTCATGCTGTATCAGAGGTCTGCAGCGGACTGTCAGGACCCATCTTTTATCTGCTGGACATAGCAATGTCTTTCGAAGGATAAAGTTTTCGGAAGAATAACTTCTTCCGAAGCCACTTATACTTCGGAGACTGCTTCTTCCGAGGCTTGGAGTCTTCTTTGTCTTCGGAAGCAGACTTTGTCTTCAGTTCTTTCATCAGGCTTTGTCCTCGAGGCTCTCAGACTTTGTCTTCGGAAGCTCTCAGACTTTGTCTTCGGAAGCTCAGACTTTGTCTTCGGAAGCTCAAACTTTGTCTTCAGAAGCTCAGACTTTGTCTTCGGAAGATAGTGTCAGCTGTTGTTCTTCAGACTTTCGGAAGATGTCTTGCTTGGCTTCGGAAGCCCTTCAATGTAGCACCAAAAGTGACTATGAATGGTTTTGGTTGCACCAGCCTTATTATGATCCAACAATACCTATTTTAAAACCGAAACTTATACCAAACCGTTTGTAAACAAGATTCGAACCTATCTCCTCTCTTAATTTGAGTAATGGAATACCTAACATTACCTAACCCACTTCGACCCATTTTCGGCCGACCACAGCATCAATCGAGCACTAAACTAAAAATAATCGAAAGAAATTGCACATACATGACCATTTTGTCGTTTCAAATCTTCCACTAATCTCATTTAGTATAAAACACAACCACACACGATCATCGATACCACCATTGTCGCGGACCTGCCACTCTATTGAACACCACCATCCGACCGATATCACTGCAATAAACATAGGGCTTTCACTCATTAGCATCATTCGAAACTTTGTATGCAATTAATTTGATTTCCAACAGGTTTGTTCATCATTTTGATTCAAGACAACCCGCGGCTTGTTCATTGAGTGTTCACCATCAATCCAACATCAAAACAGGTAATTGATTGCATCAATACACTCGGTTTAACGTGAGTAATCAAAGCCCTATGATTCTAGATGTTCAACATCGAATTGATCTTCAATTTGATCCAAAATCAAACTAGGGTTTCGGGATTTGGGGGAAATTGGGGATTTGTTTGAAAGATTGTTTTTAAGATTTGGAAATGGGTTTCTATCGCGGCCACGGCCCTTGGTTACTGGTATGTGTGTGGCAGTGGTGTTTTGAGGTCGCGGGTTCGAACCCGGCCTCCAACACTTATTTTTTTAAAGCCTTTTAAGCCTTTTAAATTCAGAAAAATTCCTAAAATTATAAAGATAATTTTTATAAACTTTGTCTATTCTGAAGGTTATTAAATTATTTCTGGAAATTTATTTCTTTAAAAACCTTAATTATTTATATTTTAATAAATGTACAAATGTTATAATGGTCATTTTTATTTTAAATGGATCTTAAATAATAATCATCAAGTTATTAATAGAGATTATGGATTTATTGTGATAAATGAAGGAATTATATGTTAAATTTTCACAAATTATTTACAACGAATATTATCATTTTATTTAAATTAGATATTAAAACCCCCAATATCAAATGAAACCCTAAAACTCGATTTAACGTTAATCGTATTATTAAACTTAAGTATTGTAACATATATATAAATCGACACCGAACCGATTTGTGAGACGCGAAACCGTACAGTTATTATATGCTAAATTGATAATTGATATTAATATATATATATACACTGAATGAAACACAGGTTAATTGGAACCCGATCCTTTGTGTTTACAATTACTTGTTGCTCTACACTCGAGGTGGAATTTCACGGCCCCTTTTTACTTTCTTTCTTTTTGGGGGAGGAAACATGCAAACACTATTTTTGTTATGGTTGCCAGTTATTATCCTATCGCCTGTTATGTTAGTGGGAAACGCATTTGAAAGTCCTTACAGTATCAACCGTTAGTAACGCGATTAGCGAGGTAATTTTGAGTAGTACTACTGGGTCTGACAACCCCCCCGGCTAGTCGCGCTAGCTTGATTGGAGGTCGAACGGGTGCTAAATTGACCTGTAACGATTGCCACGGTCGGTTACACGTGGTGGAAAGGCACTAAACACACACAGTCAGCTTCGGTTTGAAACACTAACAAACACTTGTTTATAGTCTCGCTACCTATCGATATGCTTTATATACTAAACTATATGAAACGCTTTTCTGACACAGTTCTGGTTGATGAAACCAGTGAAACGCTTTTCTGACACATTTCTTGTTGATTAAACCTGTGGACTCACCAACTTTATGTTGACACATTTTAGCATGTTTTCTCAGGTCACAGAAACGCACAAGGTTAAGAACTCAGCTAGGATGCATGCATGGCATACATCACTACTCACCTGGTTTAATTTTGTGAAACGCTATTGATTCTTATGGTTGAAACGCATGTTGAACAGTTACTATTGATTTCTTTTTCGAACGCTTCCGCAAATCTGAAACACTTATGAATGATTTAAAAGTCTAATTACTTAATGTGATGTTTTGTAATTACTATGTTTGTTGTAACTGATGCTATCTGAGATCCTGGTGTGTCACACCCTGACGGTAAAATCCCGTTAGCGGATTTTGAGGTTGTGACAGCATTACTTTGTACTGTTAGCCAATCTGCATGCTTTTTCCACACAAGAAAATATGTGCTATGTTTTGCCCTTTGTGTTTGTTGTATTCTGTGCAGCTCAATTTGACGGCAACAACGTTATGCGATATAGGAATACAACAAATACTAGTCCAAAATCGTCTTTACCTGTTACTATTTCCCAACCTCAACTACGTGATTCTACATGCCATTATCGCACCTCACAATCCTAAAATGTGTCCCAGGATGAAAACACCCGACGTACGACTTTCCTCATTTGTATATGACATCTTAAAATGAGAATAAGATTGTTTGCTCTATTGTTGATACAGCCAAACCTTCTACTATGGCTGAGGTTGATTGTCCTGCTAAATCTCATGAAAAGTTGCAATATTTAAGACCGCAAATGATCAAAAAGAGGCCTAAGCGCTTGGAGTATTAAAGTTATTGCATGTATGTTTTGATGACTCCAAAAAATTGTACTATATTTTATATGTTTATTTAATTTATTCAATTATATTCATGATCTTCATTAATACTTTTTTTCCTTCTGTTATAGGATGCAGATTTGATGAAAGCACGTTCTTTTGGTGTTTATCTAAGTAGAGTTTGTTATAGATCTTTTAGATTGAATATCACAATCTTGCTGTTCTTTTCTAGACCATAACTTTGTTGGCGTGTTGAGAATGTTTGTTTTGGAATCTTGATGAATCGTTGTCTTTATGACCTGTTATTTTGGATGCGTGTTTTTCAAACTAATATTAATCTTAAAATCATATGACATATCCTCAAATATAAAAGACTTTTGTGTGTTCTAATTGTCTTTATACTAACCCTAATAGTATTATTGTTTATATTTAAGAAGACATAGTTATTACATTACGACATGAAACCTCCGGCCACCCGTTCAAAATAGGATTGTAATAAATTTGCGGTAAAAAAAAAAGGTGTGAAAAACAAGATTACTTTTCAAAATACTTGGTTGCTCAAAAACAAGGCTCCGACGAATTGGCGGTCTTCAATTGAGTTCAAATCCTTTGAACAAATAGACGATTATATACATATATGAATATATGAATATGAATATATGATATATATATGAATATGAACTAGGGCTAAGGGCTCAATCGCCTCAACAACAAATCTTGTAAATAATGGCGTCAGACGGTTCATCCCGCTCCCGTGTTGATCAGGTTTGTAAATTCATCGTTCTTCCCAATCCATCTTCTTTATGAAATCTTTAGGGCAGTCAAACACACTGAACTAAGATTAATGTCGGCATCAATTAGGACACTTTTAAGGATGAATCTTTAGGGTTTTGCTCATTTTTAAACATAGAATCATGGGTTTTGTAGGAGATTAAATATGGTTGACCCATCTTGTTAAATGTCACCGATGAATACGTTTTCGTGTGTGAAATTGAACAGTTAAAGCTTCTTCTTGTATGATCACATGCTTTGAAATTGTATATATTTTCTCGAAGATTCTTCTTGCAGAACAAAAGATGTTATAGTTCGGGGTGGGGGTGGGAACAGTTGGAAATATAATGTTTAAAGATTCACGATGAATATACAGTTCTAATTTTTTTAAACATTCATACTAATGCTGGATGCTCATTGCTGAAAAATTTAGTGCTTGCTTGGATGTCGCCGACTGTTTCTTTCTAATTACATTTTGAGGAGTGAGGACTATGCAATTTATAGTAGAACTTCTTACGAATCAACGTTCTGGATGTTATATTTTCTTAAGTGAACTTTGATAAAGTAACTTGTAGGTCCAATCAAGAACAATTTTACTCTCAAGTTATTTGTAAAGACTGAGCACATTTTGTTACACGTTCTGTTGATGCATCATTTCTTCTAGAAGTTACATTTCCATATAACCATATTGCACTTAATGTGATTGGAAAGTGGAAGAAGATAACTATATTTCGTTGTATTTCTGAAAGTTCCACTTTTATATGGTGCTGAACCTTCTATGATGTGCAGTTCTATCCTTCAAAGAAAAGAAAAAGCTTGTATCACCTCTTTCAAAATCAGGGAGAGTTGAACAAGATGCGAAACTTTCAGTTGAAGGGTCTCCTAGTGCTAAGGGTTCTTTGTCGAGCTATTTGGTTTCTTCACAAAACGAAGATCGTCCTCTTAGCACTGTACCCACAGCTCGTGGGCCATCTGATGATCAAGATCAAGTGAGAAGAAACCTGACATCAGCAATTGAATCATCTGATTCTGTGCATGGCGTTGAGAATCCGGAGCTACAACAGTTTGCTACTAATTTTTTGTCATATTATTGTAGGTATGTAAGTTATTTATGTTGCATTCACACTCTCTAACTGTCTCTAGTCATAAAAATGCTCTATAGTTGTATAGTTAGTTTGCCAACTATCTGATATACATTGCTTTTGTGTTTGGCTGGTTGCATAGAAAGGTAACCAACATTTTAGGCTAGAGAAAGCATCAAAGTTTCCAAAAAGTTATCTAAGATAACCAACAAATTTTGAAAAGTTCGTTTTAAGGTAATCTGACCCTGTTATTAGGCCAGAATGAGTGTGGCAACTGGCAACTGATGTGTTGACCATGTTGACTACTTTCTTATGCTATGCCATTGCACTTGATAACCAGTTGACTTGGTAGATTACCTTGATGAGTTTTTAGGTTTTCGTAGGTAAAATAAGTTGGTTATTTGAAATAGAAAAGTGACCTAAGTTCTTTATTCTTTTATGCAGTTTGCCTTATTTTAAAGTTTTTTCATCTTAAAGTTCTATTAATGATGCAGTGAGCTTCCAACTACAAAAGTTAACACACATAAAAGGCCGGGTAGTCCATCTGTGATAGATTTGGAAGATAACTCGATTAAGAAAAGGCATGTAAGTGCTGTTACCCATGCGGAGGAGCATCAACCAAGCCTGAGGAAATGCAATAGAACATCCATGGAAGTTGCTGATGTGGCATTATGCAATACACCGGTGCTGACGGCCGTCAAAGTTGGAGGTGAAGAAACACCTCAGTCAATGCGTGGAAGCTCCATGTTGTCACCAGGAGATACATTCTGGAAAGAGGCAATCCAGGTGGCAGATGGTATGTCCGAAGCAAATGGTGTATTCCTAGAAGGCGTCAACAGAGATGCTGACTTGGCATCTTCAGGGCAGAATGGTAATTCTATGGACAAAGAAGTGTCTCCATTACCAGTGAAGCATTTTGATTTTTCATGCGAAGGTAAACGTATGGTTGTGGATGCTGCAATTATGAACACCCCTTGCAACCAAGTTCAATCATCATGTAAATTGCAAGAAACAACTTCGAGTTGTGTAATTACCAAAAGGAGAAATGATGAATCAAGTCAACCTAATGATAATAGAAAGTTAATGTCACCAAATACAGGCATCAAAAGTTTCAACGTCAACAGTTTAAACAGTGTAGAAAATACTCCATCAAGTTCAGTTCCTTCCAATGATCGTTAGATATTAGCAATTGGCTTCCTTCTGAATATGCAACACTTATAAAGGAGGGGAATATCAAAACTTTATCCCTGGCAGGTATGTTTCTTACATTTGGATATTATTTGTTGTATTATTTATATCTTTATAATTTATCATCTTAAATTTATATATGATGTCCTGTTGAGTTAGCTGTTCAGTTTTGTCTCCTTTGTGAATTTCAGCATTGGGATGTTTAATGTTCTTTTATTTTGATTTTATTTTAAGATCTAATATGTAAATTCAATTCTGATCTTCCAGGTGGATTGCCTTCAGGTTGATGGGGTGTTACAAAAAAGGAACCTTGTATTTGTGCGTCTACTAGGTACTTTTATTATGACAAGAAACTTAACAGCCATGAAAATTGGTTTCTTCTAGATTGTAATGCTGACATGTAGTGGTGGCAATTTTGACTCATTTGTTTATGAATGAGTCCCTTCTGGTTATATTGCATCTCAAACAAGTAGAAAAGATCAGATTGGCTGAGCGGGCAACTAAGGCAAACTGTATTCTTAATGACTAAAACTTTCTAATTTGTCTATTTAATCAGAAGATTAGACTATTATAGTTAATCAGTCAATGTAATATAAATAAAAATAATTTTATATACCTTTTCAAAAATTTGGACGAAACATGATCTGACCAAGCATACCAAAATTTACACATTCTGACCTGTCCCTGTTTAACAAGTTACCCAACTCATCCATTTTGCTACCTATACTCACATGTCTTGCAATATCTGAACATCAAATGTGTAGTGCTAAACCCCTTTTCTATACAAAGCAACCAATCTTTATGTGCTGGATGGTTGACAAAGTTTTTGTATTTCTTCTCTATTTATTTTTTCTTTCTGTACATAAACAATTTTTTCCTAATCGTTTTCTCCTTCCTGCCATAGTGCTGGCAAAAGTTTTGTTGCAGAAATATTAATGTTACGCCGAGTATTATCAACAAGAAAAGTGGCACTTCTCGTTCTTCCTTATGTATCAATTTGTGCAGAGAAGGTGCAACTTTTGCATTCCTTTTCATTTTAACTATTATAAATAGTAGTTTTATCTCCAGCTTCATTATTCGTCTGCAAGCGATGCAGGCAGAACACCTTGAAGCCTTGCTGGAACCACTTGATAAACATGTTCGTAGTTATTATGGAAGCCAAGGTGGTGGGACCCTTCCTAAAGATACATCTGTAGCTGTTTGCACAATTGAGAAGGCAAATTCTCTACTCAATAGATTGCTTGAAGAAGGGCGATTATCAGAAGTTGGGATCATAGTAATTGATGAACTTCACATGGTAATTTGACTTTCATTTTTTTGAATTATGGAATCTTTACATCCTTTTATTAATATAGGTGGTGAAATGGGTCCACTAGGTTAAAATGAAACCTCTTGTTCCCATTTTTCTCATTAGTAACTAGCATGTCAGGAATGATTAAAATATTATATTATATCAATATTAATCTGTTTTTTTTGTATAAAATGATTTATGAGGTTTTATGTATTAAATATTGGAGCAACTGAATCAAAAGCTAACCACTTATATGATTTTGATTTTGTAAAACCATCTAATATTTGACCATAAAAACCATCATTACCTAAAAAGTGGGGGTTTTAGGTGTCATGTTCGCTAAGGGAACATAATGGCCAGAATTACCGAACGTTAGTTGCCACATCATCATTTTTGCACAGTACCAACAACATACTTAGTAAGTCCCACTTAGCAAGCTATCAACAGTACCACATACTTAAATCAAAATTTTGACGTTAGTTACCTTACATAATTAGTGCCCGCAGCGGTATGTTCCTAGGACAAAGGTCTCATCGTGAACAAAAATGTGGGGAAAGACCGCGTACATTTCCCTTAATACGGACCCTCTGGATGCAAAACGTTTGCAACGTTAGTTACCTTACATAAATTGCTTCAAGCTTTCATGATATTTTTCTAGCCAAAAAGTTGGTTACTTAAAATAGCAATTCAACCAAACATGGTTAGCTTTTCAGCACTTAGATTGTTTAACTCGTTTATCCATTTGACCTGTTTCCTTTTAGTTTGACCACTTTGAGATAAAACATAACTGAATGAACCATTTTATACCTCAAAGTCACTACATCTACATTTTATAATTTTTTGAACCATTTTCTTGTTTGCCAGGTGGGGGATCAACACAGGGGCTATCTCTTGGAACTTATGTTGACAAAGCTTCGTTATGGAGCAGGTGAAGGCAGGGTAGAATTTTCTAGTGGAGAAAGTTCGGGAACAAGCAGTGGGAAAATGGATCCTACTCATGGTCTCCAAATTGTTGGGATGAGTGCCACCTTGCCTAATGTTGGTGCAGTTGCTGACTGGCTTCAAGTAAGTTCATAAAAAACATTATAGTTTTTGGCTTACTGATAGCTGATTATTGGTACAAAATTAATATGTTCAGGCAGCACTATACCAGACAGATTTTCGACCTGTTCCACTTGAGGAATATATTAAAGTGGGTAACTTAATTTATAACAAAAAATGGAACTTGTAAGGACAATCCCAAAAAGAGCTGATCTTGGTGGTAAAGATCCTGATAATATCATAGAATTGTGCAATGAGGTACAAAATCTGAAATCTGAAATTGTTTGTTTATTTATTTATTTTTTATGAATCTGAATGTTCATCTCTACATGTCATTAATATTTGTTGTATTATTAGGTTGTTCAAGAGGGCCATTCAGTGTTGATATTTTGCTCCAGTCGTAAAGGATGTGAATCAACAGCTAAACATGTTGCAAAGTACCTCAAGAGTTTTTCTGTGAATATTAATGGTGAAAATGAGTATCTTGATATTGCTTCAGCTATTGACGCATTGCAAAAGTCTCCTGCAGGGTTAGATCCTGTACTTGCTGAAACACTTCCTTCTGGTGTTGCCTATCACCATGCTGGTCTCACAGTATGTGTACTATCATCCCCCAAACAACTAACACACACAGATACTTGGTTTTTGTTTTAGTAATTGTTACTTCTGTGTTTTTTTTAATTAATTTTGAAGCTTTTAAATCTTTTCATTTATTACTTAGGTTGAAGAAAGAGAAATAGTTGAAAATTGCTACCGTAAAGGTCTAGTACGTGTCTTAACCGCTACATCTACCTTAGCAGCTGGAGTGAATCTACCTGCAAGGCGAGTTATCTTCAGACAACCTAGGATCGGTCGTGATTTTATTGACGGGACTAGATACCGACAAATGTCCGGGCGCGCAGGTCGCACTGGAATTGATACAAAAGGGGAGAGCGTATGTATATGAGATCTTTTGTCTGGGCTTTTATATTGAGATGAGAGGTGGAAAGATGGGTGGTTCAAATTTCAAAATGGGTTATTTGGTATGGGTCAAAATGTCTGGTCAGGTTGACCCAAACACTTGTACGGGTCTAAATTTGTTGTACAAAAAAGTCAAGTGTGTCAATAATGATTACAGAATCAAATTATTTAAGTACTTAGTATAACTTTTGAATTATACTATGTGTCTTATACGTATGTGTTGTATGCTATATAATATGCCTGCTTTTGTTTGCTATTGCTATTGCTTTTGCTTTCGAGTCGGGGGTCTCTTTGGAAGCGGTCTCTCTACCCCCAAGGTAGAGGAAAGACTCGCCACCACCTACCTCCCAGACCCTACTCTTGAGTGGGATATACTGGGTATGTTTTTTTTGTTGTTTATAACTTTTGAATTAATGATGTAAGAGGTTTTATGCATAACAGAAATAGACCATTCGCTGGTCAAAAAAAGGAAATAGACCATTCATTAGTAAAGTGGTTAATATTGCTACCACTGTTTGTTTGACTGTAGATTGTGGAATTTTGTGTTACATCAGTTATCTAGATGCATTTAATTTATCTTTTGTCTCTCTGCTAACTTAGGTACTAATATGCAAACCTGAAGAACTGAAAAGAATTGTGGCACTCATTGGTGACAGCTGTCCACCGTTGCATTCTTGCTTATCAGAAGATAAGAATGGAATGACACATGCAATATTAGAAGTTGTTGCTGGTGGAATTGTTCAAACTGCTAATGATATTCATCGTTATGTTAGATGCACTCTTTTAAATTCAACACAACCATTTGAAGATGTTGTAAAATCAGCCAAAGATTCATTAAAATGGCTGTGCCATAGGAAGTTTCTAGAATGGAGTGAAGAAACTAAGTTATATACTACCACACCCCTTGGACGTGCTTCTTTTGGCAGCTCTCTCTGTCCTGAAGAGTCACTTGTAAGTGTTTTAACATTTTCTTCTTAGTTTTAATTCTGTTCTTTTATTCAATTTATTTATTTTTTTGCTTCTAGATTGTTCTGGATGATCTTTCAAGGGCAAGAGAAGGATTTGTGCTTGCATCTGATTTGCACTTAGTATACTTAGTAACACCAACTAATGTTGATGTTGAACCAGATTGGGAATTGTACTATGAAAATTCATGCAATTGCCAGCTCTTGATCAAGTGAGTTTTTAAATTTTATTATTTCAAAGATCATGGATTTAATTCCATCTTCAATTCATGAATTGCAGTCTGTTGGAAATCGTGTTGGAGTGCAAGAACCATTTTTTTGATGCGTATGGCCCACGGTGCTCCGGTTCGTACTTCAGAAAGATCAAGACATGATGTGAAAGGACTTGGGGTGTCAAGTAATGGCATGTTTACACATGATCAAATGCTTCGTGTTTGTAAAAGATTTTATGTTGCACTCATCTTGTCAAGACTTGTACAGGTTGGTTTGATTTTATAATCCAGTTTGTCAGTAATAACCCATGCCATATTTGTAATATTGTCTATTGGTGATGGTGTTTTGGGATGAAGGAAGTACCTGTGGCAGAGGTTTGTGAAGCTTTCAAGGTGGCTCGTGGAATGGTTCAATCTTTGCAAGAAAATGCAGGAAGATTTGCATCTATGGTTGCTGTGTTTTGTGAAAGATTGGGCTGGCATGATCTTGAGAGCTTGTTTACCAAATTCCAAAATCGTGTTTCATTTGGTGTAAGAGCAGAGATTGCTGAGCTTACTACCATTCCGTATATCAAGGTTCAGTTTTATATATTTTCTGGCTTTTTTATGTCTGATTTATTTATTGAGTTTTACATTTTTTTACAATAACGGTTGCATCTTTCAGGGTGCTCGAGCTAGGGCACTTTATAAAGCTGGCTTTCGTACTCCCCAAGCAATAGCTGAAGCATCTGTACCTGAAATTGCTAAAGCGATATTTGAATCTTCATCATGGGATGCACAAGGTAATTATTTTTCATAACTACTTTTTTGGTGATTACAGAAACTAGGTTAGTATGAATTAAAATTCATTTTATGTCTTTCAACCCATCTGACCTGGTCCTTTTTTATCTAAACCTTTTAATTTACTTATTTGACCCAGTCGAGATAAAATTGAATCAACCTATTTATGGTCATAACTGCCACCTCCTATCTTTGTTCGTGCATCAAGTCTTTGTGTATATCACTATAAATACCTACTTCCCTGATGAAAAATAATTTGATATGGTCGTGATTGATAGTGTATTTTACTCTCTTATTTTGGCCAATATCATGTTGCATTGTTGTTCTTTATATAACAAATGGTTTTCCTGTTTATGTTAGAAAACACGGCTCAAAAACGTATTCAATTGGGAGTAGCCAAAAAGATAATGATGGTGCCCGTAAAATTGTCCTGGATAAAGCTGAAGAAGCAAGGGTTGCTGCTTTCTCAGCTTTTAAGGCTCTTGGAGTTGATGTTCCTCAATTTTCTCTTCCAAAATCACCACCAGCTTCTGTGAACTTCCCTATAAAAGAGCCAGTGACGTCTTCAGGAGAAGACGCAACCAGCAGCTTTGTTGGCTTGGACCAAAAAAATATAAGATCAAATAGCGAGGAACTAAAAGAAGAAAAACCATTTGATGTTGGTTTAGTGAAATCAGCAGAAGAAAACTCAAATGATACTACCTTAAGTAACTCGGGTGCTGACACCACTGCTATGAAGCAAAACAGTTCTGATGAAAATCTTAATGTTCCAGAGAAAGAGCATGAAAAGGAGAATATATGTGTTGGTAACAAAGAAAGAAACTCTGAAAAGGGTCCCACGAGTGCAGTCAACGTGCCAGGTGGATTTGATTCGTTCTTGGATATGTGGGATACCACACTAGAATTCTTTTTTGATATTCATTTCAACAAACGGTCTGAATTTAACACAATTGCCCCTTTTGAGTTACATGGCATTGCAATCTGCTGGGAAGATTCTCCTGTTTACTATATTAGTATCCCCAAGGACTTATTTTGGTCTGACAGCATTAAAAACCCAATTGGTAATAGTAATCTTGAGGTGGCAAAACAAAGATGGGTTAGAATTGGTATGATAATGGGAAAGAGCCAAGTTAGAAAACTCGGGTGGAATTTGAAGATTCAAAATCAGGTGTTGAAACATCCTGCTGTTTCTATTCAGAGATTTGGAAGTCTGACGCGTCCAGTGAAAACTATTGGTGTGGAGCTCGTTGAAAACAGTTACTATATGTTCTCTCCAGTTCATCTGAAAAATGTTATTGACTTGTGTGTTGCTGTTTGGATTCTTTGGCCTGATGAGGAGAGGAGTTCTAATCCTAATTTAGAAAAGGTTTGATTGGGTTATTTTAATCTCAAATGGTCATATAAAACATTAGCTAAAAAGGATCGAAACGGGTTGAGAGTGTCGCCTCAAGTTTATTTTTAATGCATACAATTTGTTTTCAAATCATATTTTATCATTATTTATCCATTCAAAGTTCTAAAATAATCAATATGGTTCTCAGCAGACCCAATCTAACCCAATTATACCTGAATAAGTTTATTCCCATCACCCTTGCTACATAAAGAAATGTTAAAATTCTTCTGTTTTCTTTTAGTTACAGCTGTTACTGAAGGGTATAGTTTTAACTAAGAATAACGCTCTCGAGAATCTTTTATGTTTTTTATTTAATGATGAATCTTAAATGCTGTACTTTATACAGGAAATCAAGAAAAGGTTAACTAGTGAGGTGGCAGCAGCTGCTAACCAGAAGGGACGGTGGAAAAATCAGATGCGGAGAGCTGCACATAACGGTTGCTGTAGGCGGGTTTCTCAAATACGAGCTTTGTCATCTGTTCTCTGGAAGTTGCTAACATCTGAGAATCTTCGAGAACCACTAGTAACTACTGAGATGCCACTGGTGAGTGGATATGATAAATGACAGAACATGATTAGTATCACTCAATCATATGGGGAATATTCTCCTTAAAATTTTGCTTGTTCTTTTTCTAGGTAAATGTTCTTGCTGACATGGAACTTTCCGGAATAGGTGTTGACATGGATGGTTGCATTCAATCACGCCATGTTGTGGCTAAAAAGCTTAGATATCTTGAAAATGAAGCTTACAGGCTGGCGGGTACAAGGTTTTCTTTATTTACAGCAGCAGATATTGCAGATGTACTTTATACAAGATTAAAATTACCAGTTCCCGATGGTTATGAAGGAAAGCAGCACCCTAGTACTGACAAACATTGTTTAGAAATGTTAAGGTAGATTGTTCTTTTTAGCATAATAACTTGTAAATTTTTTTTTATTAAGTGAATCATGATGATAAAAATGATTTTGTTTATCTCAGGCTTGAGCATCCTATAATTCCACTTATTAAAGAACACCGCACGCTGGCCAAACTCTTGAACTGTACATTAGGTTCAATGTGTTCTTTGGCAAAGTTGTCCATGAAGACTCAAAGATATACGCTCCATGGACATTGGCTCCAAACTTCAACTGCAACAGGACGGTTATCAATGGAGGACCCCAATCTTCAGGTATGGGTAACGGATCGGTTTTGGGTTGGCGTGTATCACCTTTTGTCCACAATTAGTGTGGAAAATATGGTTATAATTTTTTTTCAATAATAATATGATATTTTGAATAAATGGTTTTTGAGGTTTTCTGCATTTAATTACACAGACCCTTTGGACATATTTGATTTATTAAAAATACAATATAGCCCTTATCAACCCCTTTTATAAGTAAATTGGTTGAAACTTCCACCTGTACGGCTGTACGTGATTAATATAATGTTGTTCTTCAGTAACTGTAATTTGGTTGTTTGTTTTCTGGAATATTTCTTTTAGTGTGTCGAACACATGGTTGAATTCAAGATTAATCGTGGTGAAAAAGAGGCTGGCGATTTAAACACAGATCACTACAAAGTAAATCCTCGTGATTTCTTCATTCCAACTCAGGTAAATAATTTGTTTCTTTCATTTTGATGTTCATCTGTTGCTTGGTTGCTCCTATTTGGTTATGATATAAATTATAATTTTTTTCATGCAGGAAAACTGGTTACTAGTAACTGCAGATTATTCTCAGATAGAACTGAGATTAATGGCCCATTTCTCTAAAGACCCATCACTAATTGAGCTCCTCGCAAAACCTTCTGGTGATGTGTTCAACATGATTACTTCAAAATGGACCGACAAAGCTGAGTCATTGGTGGATTCTACAGAACGAGATCAAACCAAAAGATTGGTTTATGGAATTTTATATGGTATGGGTGCAAACTCCCTTGCAGAACAACTGGAATGCAGTCCAGATGATGCTAATGAAAAAATTCAGAGCTTTAAAAGGTCGTTTCCTGGTGTTTCTTTATGGCTTAAAGAAGCAGTAGCAGTATGCCGCAAAAAAGGGTGAGATGATATCTGTATATATTTTTTTTCGACGCATTTTATATGGACTTACTAACATCTATTATTGGTTATGTATAGTTATGTTGAAACCTTAATGGGAAGGAAGAGGTTTTTGTCAAAAATAAAAT
Source organism: Flaveria linearis (assembly GCA_024085815.1). Lineage (NCBI taxonomy): Eukaryota > Viridiplantae > Streptophyta > Magnoliopsida > Asterales > Asteraceae > Flaveria > Flaveria linearis. The sequence continues at coordinate 24,285,362 of CM044011.1, forward strand.
TTGGAACCGCTGAAGAAAAGTCAAAAGCTCAGAGACAAGCTGTGAACTCCATTTGTCAGGTATGATATTATAAATGTAATCTTTTCTTGATAGATATGAATGTGTTCCAAGATTAAATTGTTGCTGTTTTCACAGGGATCTGCAGCTGATATAATTAAAGTTGCAATGATAACTATACACTCGGTTGTAGGTGAAGGCATTGAAAAGTCAAAGTCCAGTGTCCAATATGCAGAAAGATTCCACATGCTTAAGGGTCGTTGTAGAATTCTTCTACAGGTATAGTTATAAGATTGATATCATATTGTTCTTCATTCTATATTGTCACAATCCATGAGAACACCCACACACCCACTCATACATAGATACACTTTTCTTTGTCATTTCAAGTGCATCTGACTCTATATAGTCAAAGGTGCCAAAGGCGCATGCCTAGGCACCCATGCGAAGGAAACCTTGCTATTTGAACAAAACTAGCCGAATCTGCAAAACAAAAAAAACTTGTATGAACCGGCCTAAACTAGTCTAAACAAACCAAAAACAGTCTAAACTAGCATAAAACAACCAAATCCAGCTAAAAATGACCTGTCTACACGGTGCACCTTGCCTGTCTTGGGCCTTCACCATTTAGCGCCTTGTGCCGAGGCTCAAGGCTTATTCTTTGCTTCTTGAGTGCGTCTAGTGCCTTTGACTACCATTTCGACCGTTGATGTGAGGTAAGTTTAAATTATTGTCAGTATGTGATATCTTCAGGTACATGATGAACTAATACTTGAAGCTGATCCTTCTGTTATGAACGAGGCTGGAATGCTACTAAAATTAAGCATGGAAAGTGCTGCCTCCCTTCTCGGTGGGTCCCTGATACTTTAAGCTACCGTTTTTCTTACATTGTGTACATTTAATTGCATAAAAAGTAACTAACTTTGGTTCATCTTATATATTTCCCATGATCTAATCATTGTGCTTTTAATGTTATAGATTAAAACATTTAAAAGTTTTAAAAATTTTAATTTAAGATAAGCAACTAGGTCAAACTTCATAAGCTTTGACCATCGGGCGACCACTTGAGGAAGCCTGATTGAGCTTCAAGAACTGAACTTTCAACTGTCATTTGAAAGTTGTTTTGCACATGATGAAGAACTCTTTTGACTGATCTAGTTGACTCTAATTTCCTGCAGTTCCACTCATCGTCAAGCTGAAATGTGGAAGAACATGGGGATCTCTAGAACCGTTACTGCCGGGTTAGTGCAAGGAACCAACATTCAAGTAAATCAAACTCCTATATTGAATTTACCCAGAGGAAATTACAGCATTTCTATTTCTGGACAGTTTTCTTTTTAAAAATATTTATTTGTCATAGTGACTCAGAAAAATTTAGGTATTTGTTGTGTAAGAAAAACAAAGAAATGATAATGGAAAAGGTCAATGCCATTGTTCATTTATGTAAATTTTGGAGGGGGAAAAAAAGAGTTCAAGAGTATGAATTTGATGTTTACTTTCATGCTTTAAACATTTCTAGTTTAGGATTGTCCTAATGGTGTAATATTTTTATCATTTAATTTTTTTTAATGTTTGAAGAAAGATCAATAGCTTGCAAGAATACACATTGCTGAAAGTTCTATTTAAGATCCACTTTCATTTGTTTTGAATTACCTAGTTATGTATGGAATCAATTACTATGTTGTTTCTAATGTAAAGACCATCAAAGTTACTTCAATGCTTTTCATTGTGACTTTTAGAATATGTTTTATAAAAAATTTGAACATATTGCTGCGACGTGATTATTTATTTTGTTTCGGCTTAAATTTTATTCAAAATCATAGGTGAATACTAATGTACGACTCATTGAAACTAAGCTATACAAATTTCTTTTTATTATAGCGCGCGAGTTCATCCACTAGTTATATTATAAAATGTGTATTTACATTTCAGTAATTAAATATTGAAATACAAAATAAACACTTATATGATATGTGAAATATGAATATTAAAGCATTTTGAATCTTTTTTAGAATTGATTTATTGCAAGTTTTTATATTTATAGTGTAAGTTATAAGAAAACCGATTTAAAAGATATTCCTATGTTTGACATAAAACTTAAATGTTAAAACATTATAATGCTATATCAAATCTTTAACATTGCACGCTCTAGCTGTACATTTCTAACGCATGGGGAGTAAACCGTGTTTGTCAAAACATATTACAAAAATGCATCGAATATGTAAAGTTGGACCGTTTATATATGCATGTTTGTTGTAGATCAATATAGCACTGCTATGTCACACCACTATAAATGGGTGCACTAAAACCAATTAGAACACTACAATATCCTTGAATGTTCAATGCACTACTCTAAAGGTTTTGACATAAGGTTACATACATGTGTGTTGCAGATCGTTTCATCGTTAAATTCGCGGCAATGCTTTGGGGCTCTGAGCTTCTAGAAGTAACGTTGTAATGACTTAGATGCACCATTGTAGTGCAACAAAAGTGTATTTTTTGAAAAGATATAGCAAGAACAATATTTTATAATAACAAGAATAATATTGTTATAAAATGGAAGTATATCAATAATATTTGAAAGTAAAAATTAGTTTGAACTTTATTAAAATTAAGAAAAACAACAACATATTCGTCACATCTTATATAATATTATGGCGTTTAACATTGCTTTCAAATTCTAGGCCTACTTTATAAAGATGTCATTGACATAGGTTTGATCTTATGAATCATTCCATGTTTTGTTTGTTCTTTTCCTTTGTTACGCACAAGTTTTTACAAACCACATACTTCGGTAAAGTGTGTTGTATTGTGTGCCCATAAAATCTCTAACAGACCAGCCCAAAATAAGTACAGATTTGGAGCCCATGTTTGATGGCCCATTAAGACACATAAAGAGAACCCTAATTGCACCATATAAGAACCCTAAACGCCTTCAGTAGGCAGCTTTTCTTCTTCGTGAGATCCCTAGGGTTTTGTATCTTCTTCGTCTCGAGAGATGGTAGGTTCCTCATCTCATCATCCGTATTCTGATTACATATATTTGAAATCGATCGATTTACAGTATGATAATCATATGTTGTTGTTTTGTATGATTGAAGGCAAGGGAACAGGGAGCTTTGGAAAGAGGAGGAACAAGACACACACACTGTGTGTGAGGTGTGGCCGCCGCAGCTTCCACCTGCAGAAGAGCCGATGCTCCGCCTGTGCTTATCCTGCTGCTCGCCTCAGGAAATGTAAGTTTTGTTGAACTATTTTAGTTTGTTTTGTTGGGTTTGTCAATCTTTAGTTATCGCTTGTTAGGTTTGTGAGAATTGGTGAAAGTTTGAAGCTTTGAAGCGTTGTTGTGGAAATGTAGGAATAGATTAGTTTTGATTTGGTTTTTATTTGATATCTTGTGGTTATGGAGTTTAAGGTGCACAGAAACATTAGTAGTTTTGCATGATGCTAGTTTTGTTTGATAATTATTTTGAGGTTAATTATTTTATGTGTGTTGGATTTAGTTAGAGAAATCAATGTTACTGCATGTATTGTTATGGCTCTGACTTAAGATTTGGACTTTGTGCTTGGATCTTGATTTAAGTTTTTATACTTGGTTGTTGATTTGTTCTACCAAATTGTCATAATGTGAACATGTAAGTTAATGGTCTTCATTATTGAGGTTTAAGTTTAGATAATACATTGGTTACAAAAGTTGCAGAGTTTGCCCTGTGAAAGAGGGAATTGCTATGTTAAATTTTGCAATTGGTTTGGCTTGCTCTTATTTTTCCAAGAATAAGATGAAGATAATTAAAAATGACATCTTTACAGTGCAATATTATAATTTAAACTAATCTGTTATAAACTATATTATTTTATCACCTAGCAGATTCTAATGATCATCAAACTTTTGTATTTCACATTTGTAAATCTTTTCCACTTTGTTTTTGTTGGTGAGTTATCATTATTATGTATTTGGGGTTCAGACAACTGGAGTGTGAAGGCAATCAGAAGGAAGACTACCGGAACTGGTAGGATGAGGTACCTTCGTAATGTCCCGCGCAGGTTCAAGAGCGGATTTAGAGAAGGTAAACCCATTTGATCTGGTTTTACAGCAACTATTCTTTCACTACTTTTTCACTAGAGATGTATTGATTTTGTTATTATCATTTTGTTTTAACAGGAACACAAGCAACCCAAGGAGCAAGGGAGCCGCTGCCAGCGCTTAGGTTTGAAGGAAGATTTTGATGTACTTTAGCATTTGATGTTTAAGAAAAAAATATTTGGATTCATGTTTTTTTGCTTAATCACTACCAATGGAATGCTTGATGCTCCATATTTGATATGGAGGAAAAGCAGATACTTTCATTTGATTATTTGATCTATTCGTGCATTATATAACATAGGCTTTGCTCGTCCTTGTTTGAAAAATTTTACATCAACTTATAGTCATAAAACAGAAATTAAGATATTATATTATTATTGTATGCTTTTGGATAAAAAGCAAAAGATTATTGCAAATTGCATTTTTTTATTGAGCTTTGTAATAGTGCAAAACTTAATATTCACTGATTATTGTATTAGTATATAAAATATTTTCACATATAAATGATATGTAATAAGTAGCTTTGTATTTTTTTTCATTTAAAATAGTATCTACTATGTATATTAGAACACTATATGAGTCAGAATCAAGAGCTATATCGGAACCTTGTTTTTGAACTTGTTTTATAAAACTTTTAAAAGTATGCTCAAGGATGTTTAAGCTTGTGCTGTAGGTGAGTTGAATTAGTATGATATGAACTAAGGCTCTTTCACACTCGATGTTTACAAATTCAGTTTTTAGTTGAGCTGTTTTAAACCGGGTACTTTTTTATAAGTTGATGTGTACCAAACTGTTTGAAACCTTCAACAGGATTTTTTGTAATGGATACTGTAAGTGTTCATCCTTATCAACTTGGCTAAATAAGTGACCGGTTAAACTTTGAGTAAATATAAACGAGCTAAGCACAAGCTAGAACATAACTTTGATTCCTATAAAAATGACTTGTAACACTGTTCTTAGTACAGGATACCAATTCTCTACAAACCAAAAGAAACCTGCGGGTTAGAAAACTTAATTTAGGGTCAGTACATTCTACTGCTTCTACTTGTTGCATCCCCTCTTCAACTTGTCACATATATCTCACTTTTCACCCTAAAAATTTCGGAGGTTTTACGTACAACAAGCTCCTTTATTTAATGGTTGAGCCAGTAGTTTCGCAGCTGGGACATGTGCAACAGTATTTCATCTCGACCTTGGTTGGTAACACTGCTGGTCATAATCCATGGTGGTACTGCTTCAAAATATTCACTAATTAAATCCTGAAAGTCTTGCACATTTTCTTCAGGATGCTTTCCACCATTCTTTTTCTTTTTCCGCTTATCACATTTAGTAAATATTATCCTCATTGGAACCTAACAAAGAAAGAACCACATAATAACTCATCACTCTCCATAATTCCATGAGCAAGGAAAAACAGTCAACCGAGGCATGATCATGTCCATTACGCGGTGTTTGGACTTCTTTTTAATAACTAGAATATGAAACATCTGATTATTACAACATGTTCTATTACAGTTAACGACCCAAGTCTGATTAACATATAACCACTTTAAAATGCACATCCAAACACCCGATATAACTCAATTGAACTATTATGACTAATATAATCAATGATTATGTTGTGACATGTGAAAGATGCAATGTACCTGGTTCTGACCCAACCAACTTGCATATTCAAGGTCGATTTTTTTGGCAGGAATGCTAGCATCAATGAGCAGGAATACGGAGACCAGTGTTGACCGGTTTAGAAAATAATCTTTGGTGAACTTATTCCAATCTTTCCTAAGTTCATTTGGTGCTGAGGCATATCTGTCCATACCATAACCAAATTTATCAAATTAAGCACGCAAAGTTAAACAGAAAATTTGAAAGGTGATGGTAAAATTAAGGGTTTATCAAATTATGTAAAGCATTGTCAATTATCATAATTGATAGATTGATATGAACCATGTGTAAATGGACAAACTTTTGAAATTAATCATACCCATATCCTGGCAAATCCACTAGGTACCAACTGTCATTAATTCGGAAATGATTGATGCATTGCGTTTTCCCTACAAAACAAAGCAATTCATGAAAGGGAAACACACATGGATCTTTTTCTTTTTAAGATAAAGAAAAAATGGTTACATAAATTCTTTTGAACTATGATTCAACTAGAGGTGTACAAACCGTTTTTTTTTAAACCGGACCGTTTTTTTATTATTATTTACAAACCGGTTTTTTTTTATTTACAAACCGCTTTTTTTTTGTTTTTTCAAGACGGTTCGGTTTCAAACGGTTTTTCATCTTCAAGACGGTTCGGTTTCAAACCGGTTCTTCATCAGGAATCCTCAAATCGGTTTGGACCGGTTAACCGGTTTTTCTTTAACTGTTTTTTTTATTTGAAACCAGTTTACGGACCAGTTTTGGGTGCCGGTTTACAAACCTGTATACAAACCGACGGTTCAGGTCGGGTTAGAAACCGGTTTTTTTCAAACCGGTTCGGGTTTTTTCCCCAAACCGGTTTTTTTGTACACCTCTAGATTCAACTATTCAAGCTCTGTTCAAGGAAGATTATAACTTTGAACTTGTCACGGATTAAAGAAGTCAAAATTGCAAAAAGTAATGACATTCTACTTGATATTTGTGTAAATTGATGGGGGGAAAAGGAGATCATCCTTTGTATTCATAGGCAGCTAACCACCTAGTGTCAGTTTAAGCAATCCGGATATATTGAAAACTCATCTTGATCACACGATAATACCCTTCGGTTGCCACTATATCCTTATAAAGGATTAGAGAACCATCAAGATTTAGGTCAACTGTATTACCCTTACATTAGAAAAGTAAAAAAATGGCTCAAATCCTAATTCTACCTAAAAGAAAATGCCCCCACCCCCCACAAATAGGTTTGAAACAACTTAGGAGACAGAACATGAAGTATAATATTCATGAGATTACTACACCTAACTGCAACAAGTATAGTATAAAGACATCCTAAAGCTGTGCAATGGGAACGGCTTGACCAAACTATCTGTGAGATAGCTATCTATGAACAGAAATCACACTAAAGGAAGCATGACTAATATGAATACATTTATTCTTCAAAGAGTTCATTAAACTTAAAATCATGATTTCAAGGTACTTAAAGGGTAATTGAAGCTTCCTATTCAACTACAATTTCTAACATTCTTATCATTCCACTCTCTCAGACATTCAATCAAACACCTGGTGCGCATACCTGGCTTCTTCGAAGTCAAAGCAAGCTTCTTCCTCCTCACAATCGCATTAACCAACGACGACTTCCCAACATTCGAACGCCCCACAAGCGCAAACTCCGGAGACCCATCAGAGGGACAAGCCTCCGTCTCAACGCTACTCTTAACAAACTCAGCTGAAACCACCTGGGCATCTCTAGCATATCTACCCAACACAATGTTCGAACCTTTCAGGATTCTTGGGGGCTTTTCGGAACATATTTCGGTCTCTGGAGGGATAAAAAGCTTATCTTGTGCAATCTGTAAAAGGGTTTGTTCTGGGAGTGTGATTTCTTGAAGAATTGGGGGAGAAGAAGAAGAGGGTTGTATGGTAGAGGATGAACATAAGTGGGGTGTTAGAGATTGAGGTGAAGAAAGTGTAGCTAGGGTTATGTGGGATTTGGGTTTGGGAGAAAGGGTTTGGAAGAATCTGGTGATGAAGGAAGATGAGTGATGATGAATGGGTAAGTGAGTGAGGGATGCCATTGTTGATAGTTTCTTGATTTTTCGGTTATTTTATCAAGAATCTACGCTAGAAAGGAAGGAGACTTAAAAATATCTTTTATGCAGATATGTATTAGGGTGGGGCACCAACCATGAGCCCACGTCGAGTCCTGGGGTCGCACAGTAATATTGTCATCGGTCTCCCACGTTACGCCATCGGTTTGTTTCATGGATCCCTCGTTGGGTTCTTCTTTCCCATTTTGAATGTTGCAAAGAGCGTCAGACTCCCCCACAGCAAAAAGAACACGATGTGAGCGCCGTCCCTCCATGTGGTGTGGTGTGATGTGTTATGACGTAACAAAGTGTGATTGGTGGGTATGTGTTGTGGTATGGTATGATGTGAGGTGGTGTGGTGTGTTAGTATGAACACCACTCCCATCCTTACGGCTAGAGAGTATAAAATACTCAGACTAGTTTTAATAATTTAATTCATAACTAATGAACACGAATTGCATGCTACGAGAGCTTGTTTTTTAAAATAAAAATGAAGAAAAAGAAGTCATGATGGAATATTCAAAAAGCACGGAGTTAAACATAAAAATGGTTGATTTTAATTTGATTTAATTAGTAATATATAGCTAAAACCAGTATTAAGCCCATCGCGTCGTGACGGGAAGCGTAAAATCGTGCCAAGTAGCATCAATGACAATCATGTCAGTGACCATCAATACAAGAAAAACTCGTATTAACAAAGAATAAAAACGACAAAAATAAAACCGAATGGAAAGTAGAAGTAAAAATGTTGACCACACACGTAAAACGTAAAACATTAAAAACAATAACTAAGTCAATCTAAAACCCGCACGTTGCAACACGACCGTTAAACGAAAAATATAGGCGTAACAAAGTTTAACCACATGCGCACGTTACGACGTGTTAACTCTCAAAATTTAGACTGAAATGTAAAACGAAAAATTGTAAATGATGAAAGGTATAGGTGATAAAAGTTAATAGTGAAAATTTTATAGGGGTAAAATTGTAAAATATACAAAAGTATTAGATTTAAAATAAAATTTAAAAGCATCAAATAATTGTATCATATGCATAGAAATGTATGCACTTAACTTGATGATTAAAATATATATAATAAGAGTTATTAATTTGTTTGATTTGTAAACACACATAAACTTTGTTCTTTATCAACTCTATTTATTATAATCTGTTGGGATATTTGAGGTTAAAGTTACTTAAATACATGTATATTTTAATCATATTGTATGCTAAAAAGTGCTTCTAAAGAATACAATTTTCAATTGTCAGCTCAACTGTCGAAGAAATGGTTTATTGTCAAGAAAGTGTAAGTTTTCGAGAGTCCGTGTTCTTGAAATATACAAACTCCTTTTGTAGAAAAAGACAGCTTTCGTTTTTCTTTTGAAAAAACTGATTTTATTGAAAGGGCCACTAGCAAGTAACTAGACCCCTAAATAAGATATTAAATGTACAATAGTGGATCATATAACCACTCTACCCATTTAAGACAACACGTTCTACTACTATAAGAATACCCCCAAAAAATAAGAAAATGAATAATTTCGTCAAACAAGAACATCTTGTGAATTTACTTTTCGAAAAGACCGCTTCATTTTTAACATCCATATAGCCCACAAGAGTAGGTGGAATCATTATACTTTTCTTATATCGCCATCCGCATAAGTGCTTAGCGGATGAGGATGCTCATATTTTAATGTACACTTCCAATGACAATTCCGCTTCTGATGAACAACTAACTTACAATGTGTTGTCACTCTGTCAGTTACGATAAGTAGTGAAACAATCTCAGCTCTACACCAGAAGAAGGTAATCTGCTTAGCAGCAACAATTTTGTTTGTCTTGTTTCTTGCTTTTTGTTACTTAATTAGGATATAATCTTGATATGTCATATTGTGTAAATCGATTGTTATAGTTTGCTACCGACCTCAAACCCTAGAATAAATGGTTAAAATAGTTTTTTTAATGTTTGTCCAGCTGGTTGCCTACAAGTAGTTGACTTTAGTTCTTAGAATAAATGGTTAAAATAGTTTTTTTAATGTTTGTCCAGTTGTTTGCCTACAAGTAGTTGGCTTTAGTTCTTAGTATGAATCCTTCATTGTAATAGTTAATAAATTTAGCTTTCCAGTGCCTTCATAATTATGTTTGCCTCTTATATTGTAACTTGCAATTGTATGATTTATATATAAAGAACTTACAATGAAATATCGTTCATTGCTTCATTGTTCTATAATGAATTGTGTGAGTTAATATAGGTGATTAACAGAGATTTCACATCTATATATCTTAATCACAAAAATAATTGTGTTTTAAACTAGTAACAATCTAACATAATCATCACATCTTCACTTCATAGGATTTAAATCTATATCTTTGATTAGAAAGTACATCACTTTACCAATCACATTTAAAAAAAGTTACAATTTCCTTTTTCTAAGTTTTGATACTTAAAACTGTATTTATGATAAAAATACTCAACTATCTAATTACATGTATAACATTTATTCATAATAAATAAATATAATCACTGTTGTCAGATTCTACAATGAACCATATCTTAAAGAAAATGTAGATACACAAGTTAAGGATAGTAAATGGAGTGAATTAAACAACCAAGGACCAAAACAATTGAGATTTGTCGTACAATACAATATGATATTTTTAGACCAAATAAAATTCATGACTATCAAACTAGTTTTGTGAGATTGTTACACTGTTTAGCTCCAGTAATGATATCAGAGTCAAATCAAAGTGGTAGCGTGAAAGGAACCAGTTGTGACCAACGAGAATGTTGGCCTTTAAGAAGGGTCGGAGGACATATTAGGTTGTGTGGGCAACTAGGTAGTCTTTTTCACCCACCAAACTAGCATTTTGATGACACACTATTAACATTTGGGTAAAGATGCTAAACGTTAGAAAGAATACGGAGCTTAATTTTGGTCGTACTCATTTCAATAAATTCAATTTATGAATTAATAAGTTTTAAGATTAAAAGTCAAAATAGAATGACGATGAAAGCAAGTAAACCTACAATCTTGCCATCCTAAATACGTGTCCACTCTTCCACCAAACCAACCAAAAGTACCTGTAATCGGTCGCCCTCCAGTCCTATCTATCGGTGATCCAGTTCGCTTAGTAATATGAGAACAACCAGAGTCACACCATGAAAGAGACTATTTTACAGGGATAACTCACTTGATAAAGGTTTTGCTTTTTGATAAAAAGGTTTTAAATTCAAACCCAAATATCGTGTAATTAGTGTTGAGTAATATAAGAGTAGAAATAAGGTAGTTTCCGTTCTAAAAAATAATATATAAGCATGCAAACTGTGACACCATTTTAAATTCGTCAACATCACCCAGAACAATACTCATGGAACTTTACCTGGGACACTTCATATAAAATAATATTATCACCAACACAATTCAAATACCAATTCCAATAACAAAAGTTTTCAAACAAGTTTATTCAAGCTTATTAACAATCTCATCAAGAACTTCAAAACAACATCAAAGAAATTAATTAAAACAAACTTTTAAAGCATTTTCTCTCATTATTAACAGATTTCTCTTTGCAGAAATGCAGGGTAGCATACGTACATCAGACCTGACACCCCTCCGGACCCTCCACATGTGAGAGCATCATGCACCGGGTTTGCCCTTTATTAAAAACTTTATCTTCTCCGCCAACAGCTTGATACCTCCTCAAACGGATCCCCAACCACCACCACCTGGAGTAAGAATCTCAAGAATCTCACCTACTTCCACCTCAATACTGTTCTTACCACCAAGAAACACTCGACGTTTATCTTTCGTTACCAAAAAGTTAACCCCGCGGGCTCCATCTTTTCCTCCATTAAGCCCCCTAGGCGCATGAACCCGCCTCTCGGATAGAACACTCACCACCACCGGCCGCCTAAACTCTATCTCCCGAACCACCCCATCACCGCCTCTATGCACCCCATCACCACCACTTTTCTCTCTCAATCCAAATTTATGCAAAACCACTGGATACCTCTGCTCGAAAATCTCTGGATCAGTCATACGAGTGTTAGTCATGTGACACTGGACTCCACTTGTCCCGTCCCATGTGGGACCAGCACCACTTCCTCCTGCGATCGTCTCATAATAACCGAAAGTGTTGTCACCAAAAGTAAGATTATTCATGCAGCCCTGTGAACAAGCACAGGCTTGAAATGCCATTAACACAACATCTGTGATTCTCTGGGAAGTCAAAACATTACCACCCACAACCGCGGCTTTATCACTAGGAGATAAGAAAGATCCTGGGGGTATAAAGATTTTTACCGGAGCTAAACAGCCTTGATTTAGTGGAATATCGATGTTTACCAAACATCGAAGACAATAGATAACAGCAGCTTTTGTGACAGCTTCTGGTGAATTCCAATTTCCATAAACTTCAGGGGTAGTTCCTGAAAAATCAAAGAAAGCTTCTCCCTTCTTGGAATCAATAGTGAGTTTTAAGTGAATTGATGATCCATCATCCATGTAATCTTCTTCTTCAATGGTAATCGAACCATCAGAAGCAATGGATTGAAAAGAAACTTTTTCAGGAATGGATTTTAGCATCTCTCTCACTGCTTCTTCCGCATTTTTCTGAACATAAACCATGTACGATTGGACAGTTTTCAACCCGTAGTGCCCAATTAGCTCTTTAATAAGAGTGATTCCTCTTTGATTTGCAGCTATTTGAGCATGAAGATCTGAAAGATTATCTTGAAGCCTGCGTGTTCCTGGAATCTTGATAGACGATTCATCAGAACTCGGGAATCTAAGAAGATTAGTGATCCCTTCTTCTTGAAAGACCCCCCTTTCAACTAATTTGAATGCTTTTATTGCCGCTCCTTCTTCCCATATGTTTTTAGAAAATGGTGGCATACTTCCTGGAGTAATTCCACCTATTTCAGCATGATGCCCTCTACTAGCAACAAAGAAAACGAGTTTCCCGCTATTAAAAACAGGGGTGATTACGGTTATATCCGGTAAATGACTACCACCAGAACATGGATGATTAGTCACTAACACATCTCCTTCATTCAGATTTTCACCCCAATATTTAAGCTGCCACTGAACTGTGCTAGACATGGCACCTAAGTGAACTGGAACATGTGGTGCATTAGCTACTAAACCCCCATCAGGGTCAAAAAGGGCACAAGAAAAATCAAGCCTTTCTTTAATATTTGTTGAAATCGAAGTTCTCTGCAATGTTCTTCCCATCTGCTCTGCTATACCCATGAATCTATGATTGAATATAGATAGTTGCACAACATCCGCTACTTTTTCTGACACTTCCACGTCGACTGAATTTGATTCGATTTCAATCTTTATGTTACCAAATTTAGTAATTATTGCTTTACAATTAGGTTCAACTATAACTGTGCTGTTACCGTTCATGATAATTGCAGGCCCGGGAATTACATGACCATATCCCAAATCTTCAAGTTTGAAAAGTGGTGTATTATGATATCCATTTGCAAAGTAGACCTTGTAAGTTCCTTGAACTTTAGGGGTTCCTGAACCGCTTTCTGCAGGTTTTGGTTTGAATATATTCGTCACTCCAATTCCGCGAACTCTTACATCACATATTAAAATATTTCTGTTTTCTAGTTTGAATCCGTATTCCTGTTGAAACAACTTAATAAATTCAACATCATAATCATTCTCGGACCCTTTAACCATTATAGCGGTATCAGTCCCTTCATACCTAAGATTCAAATATGATTCTGTTGTAGTGCTACTTTCTGCAAACCCTTGATTAATAAGTTTCTGCTTTACTGCTTTAATTAACATTGTTTCTCTACGTGAAGCTTCTAGAACAGATTCAGGACTGTAAGCTGCAGAAAATGGTTCTTGTGCTTCTTCAATAACATCTGCTAATCCCATCCCGTATGCACTTAAAATCCCGCAAAATCTGTGTACCAAAACTTCATTCATACCCAATGAGCGTGCAATTGCACACGCGTGTTGTGGGCCCGCACCACCAAAGCAGGCAAGTGCATGATTTTTGGTTTCATGACCTTTCATTTCTGTCAATTGACGAATGGGCCTGCACATAGTCTCATTAGCGACGTTTACAAACCCTTGTGCGATCTCCTCAACTGACATATCTTTTGACAATGGATCTTGACTCTTTCTATAAGAATTAATTTGCTTTGCAAGTTTCTCGAATTCTTCTCGGGTTTTATCAATATCCAAAGGTTGATCCTCATTAGGTCCGAAGATTGAAGGGAAGTAATCAGGAATTACGTAACCTAATACAAGATTAGCATCTGTGACCGCCAGCTCACCTCCTTTACGATAACAGACTGGACCTGGGTGTGCACTGACAGATTCTGGCCCGACCCGAAATGATCCGAATTGAAACTTTAGCTTTGACCCACCACCAGCTGCTACAGTGTTAATGTCCAGCTGGGGTGCTTGGATTATGGCACCAGCTATTTGAGTTTCAAGAACTTGCTCATAGAAACCAGCGTATCTGCTCACATCAGTAGACGTCCCGCCCATGTCAAACCCAATTAACGGTTTCTTGGTCTCAAGCCCAAAAAGCGTCTGGGAGTAACCCACCACACCACCTGCGGGGCCTGACAACACAGCTTTGTGGCCTGAGAATCTACTTTCTGGAGCAAGACCGCCATCTGATTGCATAAAAAGAACATTTACCTTTCCTAAGTTATCATCGAATTTAGAAATGAATCCTGACAAATACTCTTTAATAACCGGGGTTAAGTATGCATCCACGCTAGCAGTCAAACCTCTAGGAACAGCTCGAACCATGGGGGTCAAAGAAGAGGATAATGAAACATGTTTAAACCCCATGCTCACAGCCAAATTGCTCACAAAAAGTTCATGGTGTGGATATGTATAAGAATGCATTAACACAACTGCTAAACAATTAATTCCTTTCTCTAACAGACCAGCAAGTAAAGGCCTCAAAGTTTCTTCATTAACAGGCTTCAGAACCCGAACACGCTCACCTGAAATGCCAGTAACTACATTCGGGTCATCAGATTTGGGGGCCGTTTTCTCAAATTCAGGAACAAGCTCAATCCTCTCATCAACTTCTATAACCTCTTCATAAAGATTAGAAGGTTTTGATACAGTGAGATCAAAGATATTTGGGCGGGCCTGGTTACCAATTTGTAGTAAATCTTTAAATCCTCGGGTCACACACAATGCAATCCTTTCACCTTTTCTCTCTAAAAGTGCATTTGTTGCAACGGTTGTTCCCATTCGAATCCACTCAATGTTCTCAGTAGGGAGTTTTGAAGTTCTAGGGATTTTGTTACCAGTATACTCTTCCAAAATCCTTCTGATTCCTTCAACCGGAGCATCTTCATAGTTAGATGGATCAACGGATAATAACTTCATTACTTTTCCTTCAGATTGACCAGGAATTTCAGCATAGACATCAGTGAAAGTGCCTCCTCTGTCTATGCAGAACCTAAATTTCCCTTCATTCACACTGCCCATAGCTCCTAGATCACAAAAAAAAAATCCATATCTTAACAATCAACGCATCATAGGAAACTTAGAACAACTAAAACCAATGAAATGAACTTTACAGAATCAGATTAAAGAAGTTTACACAAAGTAAAGGTTATTAGGTATTGTGCTCTAAAAGTGATCTCTAAAAGTGATCGTGTGTTACATAACCATCAGAATCAGAAGATGTTCTATATTTCTGTTTGAGGTGGTGATAATCAGATAATCCTGGCAACTGCTATACTGTTGATTTCATTCCTATTTCCTAAATAACTGAAAAAATCGAAAAAGTTCTGGTATACCAAAACACTTGAAACTCATCATCTGCTACTTGAAAACACAACATTCAGACAGTCATCTACAAATTACAACGCTACGATCATAGCGATTATTAGCACAAATACTGATAGAATTGACAGAAAATCAAACTAAAACTCATGCGTTGACATTTGAACGAAGAACATCTAGCAGGTGGCAGCAAGTTCATAGATCAAAAGCATTAAGATCTTAACGGTCGAGTAATCCGGGAGATAAATCGCATATATATATATATATATATAAATATATATATATATTGAAATCAATCGAAGTAAACATTAACAGTAGAAGATGGAATCACCTTGATGTGTGCTGTTTATGGAGTTCCAGAGAGAAGATTGAGGCTGAATTTGATGGTAGTTTGGAATGATGAATAATAAAACCTAGAAAATAACGGATGAAGATGAGGGAGTATATGAACAAGGGAGGACTGATGGAGGAAGAACTAGAAGCCGTGGGTGGAGTGGGTTGTGTTTGTCTGCTCCATTTGTTTGTTTCTTTGTTTGCTTGTATATCTACATAGCATTTTGTTCTCTGAATTAAATATTTAAATAACAGTAAAAAGGTATCTTGTTGGGTACGATGTTAGATTAATTTAGAGTTGCCAATGAATCCTCGATAAATTGATTTATTAGACTTTTAAAGTGAAGATCATGGTTTAAAGTCTTATTAGATGTAATATGTTCTAAGTGGACCAAGTGTTTTACCATAGCGGGCCATGGTGGGTTTCGTTTGTAATGGTGGGCGAGCCGGGTCACTAGCGTTGTTTGTGTTCGCGGGCGTGGATGACCTTTCGCCAATGGGTTTACGCGGATGACCGGGCTTAAAAATTATTCGTTGACCCTTCTGTAACATCTCGTATTTTACAGTAATTAAAATTTACGTCGTTTGATCTCGTAAGGACCATTGTCGTGAATTATAAAACTCATGGGTGATTGCGTGTTAAAGTTTTTTTTTAAATAATAATAATAATAATAATAATAATAATAATAATAATAATAATGATAATAATAATAACAATAATAATAATAATAATAACAATAATAATAATAATAAAGTCCAGGGGGTATTTGTGTCAATTTCAAAACTTTAAATGAAGTTTTTCACATAAAATAACAATAATCTAAAAGTCGAGGGACCAGTGGTGTAAATATTTAAAAAACCAACTGCTTTCTTTCTCCCCTCGCCGGCCCGTTTTTCCGGCCACCTTCCGGCCACTCTCCGGCAAGCCACAACCCTCCAAAACACTCGATTTCAATCAAATTTAAAACTCCCGACAGCCTCGCATGCGTGATTCGAACCATGCCCCATTTTGAATTGGAAAATTGGAAGTCGATAGTGCGATCGATCCCTGTTCACGCGTTGTCGGCAAACTTTACACGGCCAAATCGCACTACACAATTTAATACTCAAAGCAACATCGCACTAACAAACTTATAATCATTTATAACATTCCTTTGAATTCAATTTTAATCAAAACAAACGACAAACACTCCATCGAGCACCACCTTCAACCGCGGACCTGCAACTCCCTTTAATCCCATCTCCGATCAATTTAAAAAAAACTAATAAGGGGCTTTTAATCCCCAACATCATTCGAAGATTCCTTCAAGTTTAATTCGATTATTATCACTGTTTGAGCATCATTCGATCATCACCTTCGTCGCGGTCTGTCCATCGAGTAGTTCAACACCAATTCAATCATATACAAGGTAATTAAACATACATACATACTCGGTTTTACATGAGGAATCAAAGCCCCATGATCATAAACATTAACTGATTCGAATTGAACTTCGATTTGGGTGAGGATCAAGCTAGGGTTCATATGATTTGGGGGTTTTACTGAGATTGTGTTTAAAAGAATTTAAAGCCAGGTTATAATCGCGGCTGTATGCCTGTTTCACTGGTTACCCATTCCCATGCCATTCTTGAGGTCCCGGGTTCGACCCCGGGCACACTCAAACATTTTTTAGCCTTTTTGGAGCCTTTAAAAATTCCAAAAAAATTCCCAAAAATCATAAAAATGTTTTTACAAACATTAAAAAGTTTTAAACAACTTAATTATTTTTCTAAAATTTATTTTAACATTTTATCTATTTTATTAAATGTTTTAAATAAATAAAATTACAAATATTACAAAATTATATCTATAAAAGTGAACTTTTAATAATTTAAATTATTAAATTATTATTGGGCACTGTATTACCTTTAATTACGAATTATTCAAGATAATTGCAAATATATGTATTTTATAATTTTACAGATTATTTACAAAAGTCGTTTGTGTTACTCAAATAATTAAATATTTTAACTGATTATATCATATAATTAATTAATAAAATTAATTATTTGTTTTTCACACTAAATCAAACGATTACGCGTATTAACACGTTTATTCCTATTAAATTCTAAACGTAATCACATTCAATAAATTTATTTCATTTAGTTATGGACATTCAAACTAAATAAAAATTAGTTTATTTAAACTACTATTCAAGACCCAATGGAAATCCTAATACATTCCCAAATTCCCAAATCATTATTATTCTAGTTCGAGACACCGTTCCTTAGGTTAATCGTAAGGAAATCGTTGGTGTCTAATCTATCACATCCAGATTCTAATATCATCAATCAAGTGAGTATTCATATCCCCTTTTTATATCATTTCTTATTTGGGGGAAATCATGTGATACAATATATTCAATCATGATATTCTATTGTTATTTCATTCTAAATTCAATTCAAGACAGGTTATGTTATTACTTGCAATTATGTGAACATACTGTGATAAACTGGACGACAGTAAAACCCTAATTCAATCAATCAATCCTGGTATCAATGGTAGATCTACTGGTTTGGATAACCCACCCCATATGAATAGTCGAGTGGTGATTGTGCCAGAGGCAGGAGTTAATCTATGGTGTATGTGTGGAGTCTATTATATGCAAGTGTCAAGTCAAGGGGTTGTTATTGTGTCGGTTTATCTATATGCTTTACTATTGTAATATAAGTCTTAACGTTACCTTGTGAATTGGATTATTCTCAATCAATCAATCAATCTATATGTATACTCAAAACTGTGATTACTCACCAGCTAATTCGTTAGCTGACCTTATTTTCTCACATGATTTCAGGTTAAGCAAGTTAGTGGACTTCTACATGCTCATATAAGACCCGGACTTAGTCAAAACAAAAGACAATTACTATTTGTGACTTTAACTGTTGTATTTGTATCTGTTAAATTTATGTTATCCTGTAATCTGATTTTAATATTACTTTCACTATTAGACAATCATGAGTTATGAACAATCAATCATTCCCTCGTCCGCTCCGATGATTCTGCCGTCGGTCGGGGTGTGACAGATTGGTATCAGAGCCATGGTTATAGGGAATTAGGTTATTAGAAATGGAATGACCTAGACTATAACTAAGTACCTTTACACATGAGTCCTCTCATGTATTTTATATGCATAGATAGGAATATATGTGCTTTACATGTTTATACTTGATTATGTGATTATATGCCTTATGTGATTCTTCTTATGCTTTGAATCTTATCAATGTACACACGAATCTTAAATCATATTCTAAGGCATTGTGTGCCTAATTCAAGTGATTTCAAACTCCAAAACTCGATTGTTATTCATGGTTTTCAAATTCGTCAAAGTCTGTGTCTTACAACTTGAAACATGTTATGCTGGAAGAGTGGGATGCCTGTATCCCGGGGTGTTCTGTCTAGGCAAGGTATTCGTATAAATCCAAACCAACCGATGGATCTGTCTACCTTACCTGGGAACCCTCGGGATGAGTATCTGCTTATAGGTACGCATGTCTTCAATGAGGTTGTGTTAGACATAACACTTTGATTAGTCAACGTATTCGCTTTGATTTACGAATCAAACGATTACACACGGAACATCTCATTGTTATTATGCCAAATTCCCGATTGTCGTTTTCATGTGGTATAACTCCTATTATCCAATTCTCATAAAATATCTAAATGATATTCCAGAATGTCTTCTCGTCAAATCCGTTCACGGTCTAGAAACTCTGGCCGTAAGATTGCTGCTATTGTAGCACGTGAAGTTACTGCGGTCATCCCAACTCTACTTACCCATTTCAACCAAGGCAACAATGTTGTTCAAAACCCAACTGCACCAAACCCTCCCCGAACTTGTACTTACAAACATTTCAGTTCTTGCAATCCCACTAAGTTTAGTGGAACTGAAGGAGCCACCGGATTACTACGGTGGTTCGAAAGCATCGAGAACACTTTCTTAAACAGCGAATGCCCTGAAAATCTAAAAGTCCGGTATGCCACAAGTGTTCTTCAGAAACGCGCACTTACTTGGTGGAACGGGGAGAAACGAACCCGTGGAACTGAAACTGCTCTAGCCTTAACATGGACTGAAGTTAAGGAGCTCATGACTAAAGAGTTCTGCCCAAGAAACGAAGTCCGGAAACTAGAAGCTGAGTTCTGGGAGTTAACCCAAGACAGTGGCGAGAACCACGCATACACTAACCGATTCCACGAACTGAGCCTTTTGGTACCACATCTTGCTACCCCTACCTCTCGAGCCATTGAGAAATACATTAGTGGACTACCCATGCAGATTCAGGATACGGTGTTAGGAAGAAATCCTTCGACACTAGGAGATGCTATTAGGTTGGCTGCACAGCTAACCGATAATCATGTGAAAGCTGGTTCCTTAACCAGGAAAAGATCGAAGAGGAATACCGATAAACTTCATAGCGAAACCGTCAAAACCGATCAAGCCGAGCTTTCCAAGAACAAGAAGAGGAAGGCTCAATCTCAAAACTTTGCTGTAATTACCCCTGCTGTGCCAATTAATCAAGTCCCTCCAACTCATTAACCAGCGGTAAACAACCAACCGCTAATGAAAAAGCCATACGCTGGACCCTATCCGCAGTGTAACAACTGCAATTATCACCATCCCGCTAACATTCAGTGTCGTCAATACACAAACTGTGGTCGTTTGGGTCATACATTCAACGTGTACAGGAGTGCTGCTAAAGCTCCAACTAATGCACCAGTCCACCAACATCCTCCTGCAATTACCCAGGGTCGTGCATGCTATCAATGTGGTGATCCGAACCGTTTTCGCAATCGATGCCCTCAACTTATCAGCCTAGTTCCTACGGCTCAAGGACGTGCTTTCAACATTAATGCTCAATAAGCTCAAGCCACCAATGATGTGGTGTTGAATAATTCTTGTCCTTGATTTCGTCTTCCTGATTTAATTCAAGATTTGTAATCGTGATTTTCCTTTTGTTACATTGATGTAATCTGAAAATTTCTAAATTTCTAATTGAGATACTTTCCTTTCGTTGTTAAGTCGAACTTTGAACCGCATGCACCGTGGGAGATACGAGTGTCCTAAATGATTCTAACTCATCAAAACAGGGGTGATTCCCTTACTTTGGTGATGATCCTTTATTCATTACAATAAATGATTTCCAATGATGTGTTTTATGAAATTTCATCCTCTGGATTAGGGTGATTTCCTTATCTCGAGGACTGACTTCAATTATTCACTTTGGAACTTACATTTCACAAATGACATGATCTCACCAAAATAGGATTGAAACCCGTACTTTGGTGACAAATGTCAATATTCGATTGTTTTCTTAAAGCTCAATCATCAAGATACGCGTGAAATTCATATCTTGATGATAATTTCATTTTATGGATTGTATTTTCTCAAATGAATCGACCTCGTCAAAGTAGGAGTGAATTCTGGATTTTGACGAGGAAGTCTATCTTATTATATTTTGTTTTTGTAAAAATTCATCGTTAAGATAGGAGTGATTTCTCTTACCTTAATGGTGAGTTATCTCATCTTAATTCTGTAGATCCTCAGATCGAACTTTTTGATTGGAAGGTTAGTGGTCATACCTTGAGAGTACACCATCAAGTTAGGGGTGAAAACCATACCTTGAGGACTATTCTCATTCCTTGATCATCAATTTACCAAAGTTGTAATCAAGTGACGAGAAGCATGTAGTAACTTGAAGGGTGAAATAATATAGTGTTTCGACCTATCAAGCCAAAGCATGATCTCTGAACTTGAAAAAAGACCCGATCGCTTTAAGTTGATTTTGATTCCAAGTTTGGAGCATTTAAATTCTTAAATCGTTTTCTTTTCCTTTATTCTCATGTTTTGACTCGATCTAGCTACATCAAACCATTTATTCCTTACTTATCAACTTTTATTTTGAATTATCATCAAAACCTGATTACGTGATGGTAGTTTTCCTAAACAATCTATTGTCAAGTAAAGATATTATCTCTGATCGCGATGATCGCTTCATCTCTCATTTCTGGAAAAGTCTCCAATCAGCTCTCGAAACTCAACTGAATTTTAGCACAGCCTATCATCCGCAAACCGACGGTCAGACTGAAAGAACGATACCAACCCTCGAGAATATGCTCCGGGCTTGTGTCATTGATTTCAGTGGATCGTGGGATTCTCATCTTCCGTTGATTGAATTCTCTTACAATAACAGTTACCAGACCAACAGATGGCACCATTTGAGGCCTTGTATGGTCTGAAGTTGGTGAATCACAGATTACTGGTCCGGAATTGATACAAGAAACAACCGACAAAATTCATAAGATCCGTGATAACTTGGTTACTGCTAGAAATCGTCAAAAGCATTATGCTGATAAAGGCGTAAACCCATAGAATACAATGTCGGTGATCTCGTACTTCTTAAGGTATCACCTTGGAAGGGAGTGATTCGATTTGGAAAGAAAGGGAAGCTAGCACCTCGTTACGTGGGTCCATTCAAAGTACACGAGCGAATTGGGAAAGTGGCCTACAAGCTTGAACTACCCCAAGAACTTAGCAATATACATCCGACGTTTCATGTTTCAAATCTCAAGAAATGTCTTGCCGATGAAAATTTCCACATTTCACTCGACGAAGTCCAGATTGATGAATCTATGCACTTTATTGAGAAATCTGCGGAAATTATGGATCGGGAAGTCAAACAACTCAAACGTAGCCGGATACCTATTGTCAAGTCCGCTGGGAATCTAAACGTGGCCTAGAGTTCACCTGGAACGTGAGGACCAAATGAAGTCCCAGTATCCTCATCTTTTCGTTTCAACCTCCTCGTGATTTAAATTTCGGGACAAAATTTCCTAAAGCAGGGGAGACTGTTACATCTCGTATTTTACAGTAATTAAAATTTACGTCGTTTGATCTCGTAAGGACCATTGTCGTGAATCATAAAACTCATGGGTGATTGCGTGTTAAAGTTTTTTTTAAATAATAATAATAATAATAATAATAATATAATAATAATAATAATGATAATAATAACAATAATAATAATAATAATAATAACAATAATAATAATAATAAAGTCCAGGGGGTATTTGTCTCAATTTCAAAACTTTAAATGAAGTTTTTCACATAAAATAACAATAATCTAAAAGTCGAGGGACCAGTGGTGTAAATATTTAAAAAAACCAACTGCTTTCTTTCTCCCCTCGCCAGCCCGTTTTTCCGGCCACCTTCCGGCCACTCTCCGGCAAGCCACAACTCTCCAAAACACTCGATTTCAATCAAATTTAAAACTCCCGACAGCCTCGCATGCGTGATTCGAACCATGCCCCACTTTGAATTGAAAAATTGGAAGTCGATAGTGCGATCGATCCATGTTCACGCGTTGTCGGCAAACTTTACACGGCCAAATCGCACTACACAATTTAATACTCAAAGCAACATCGCACTAACAAACTTATAATCATTTATAACATTCCTTTGAATTCAATTTTAATCAAAACAAACGACAAACACTCCATCGAGCACCACCTTCAACCGCGGACCTGCAACTCCCTTTAATCCCATCTCCGATCAATTTTAACAAAAACTAATAAGGGGCTTTTAATCCCCAACATCATTCGAAGATTCCTTCAAGTTTAATTCGATTATTATCACTGTTTGAGCATCATTCGATCATCACCTTCGTCGCGGTCTGTGCATCGAGTAGTTCAACACCAATTCAATCATATACAAGGTAATTAAACATACATACATACTCGGTTTTACATGAGGAATCAAAGCCCCATGATCATAAACATTAACTGATTCGAATTGAACTTCGATTTGGGTGAGGATCAAACTAGGGTTCATATGATTTGGGGGTTTTACTGAGATTGTGTTTAAAAGAATTTAAAACCAGGTTATAATCGCGGCTGTATGCCTGTTTCACTGGTTACCCATTCCCATGCCATTCTTGAGGTCCCGGGTTCGACCCCGGGCACACTCAAACATTTTTTAGCCTTTTTGGAGCCTTTAAAAATTCCAAAAAAATTCCCAAAAATCATAAAAATGTTTTTACAAACATTAAAAATTTTTAAACAGCTTAATTATTTTTCTGAAATTTATTTTAACATTTTATCTATTTTATTAAATGTTTTAAATAAATAAAATTACAAATATTACAAAATTATATCTATAAAAGTGAACTTTTAATAATTTAAATTATTAAATTATTATTGGGCACTGTATTACCTTTAATTACGAATTATTCAAGATAATTGCAAATATATGTATTTTATAATTTTACAGATTATCTACAAAAGTCGTTTGTGTTACTCAAATAATTAAATATTTTAATTGATTATATCATATAATTAATTAATAAAATTAATTATTTGTTTTTCACACTAAATCAAACGATTACGCGTATTAACACGTTTATTCCTATTAAATTCTAAACGTAATCACATTCAATAAATTTATTTCATTTAGTTATGGACATTTAAACTAAATAAAATTAGTTTATTTAAACTACCATTCAAGACCCAATGGAAATCCTAATACATTCCTAAATTCCCAAATCATTATTATTCTAATTCGAGACACCGTTCCTTAGGTTAATCGTAAGGAAATCGTTGGTGTCTAATCTATCACATCCAGATTCTAATCTCATCAATCAAGTGAGTATTCATATCCCCTTTTTATATCATTTCTTATTTGAGGGAAATCATGTGATACAATATATTCAATCATGATATTCTATTGTTATTTCATTCTAAATTCAATTCAAGACAGGTTATGTTATTACTTGCAATTATGTGAACATACTGTGATAAACTGGACGACAGTAAAACCCTAATTCAATCAATCAATCCTGGTATCAATGGTAGATCTACTGGTTTGGATAACCCACCCATATGAATAGTCGAGTGGTGATTGTGCCAGAGGCAGGAGTTAATCTATGGTGTATGTGTGGAGTCTATTATATGCAAGTGTCAAGTCAAGGGGTTGTTATTGTGTCGGTTTATATATATGCTTTACTATTGCAATATAAGTCTTAACGTTACCTTATGAATTGGATTATTCTCAATCAATCAATCAATCTATATGTATACTCAAAACTGTGATTACTCACGAGCTAATTCGTTAGCTGACTTTATTTTCTCACATGATTTCAGGTTAAGCAAGTTAGTGGACTTCTACATGCTCATATAAGACCCGGATTTAGTCAAAACAAAAGACAATTACTATTTGTGACTTTAACTGTTGTATTTGTGTCCGTTAAATTCATGTTATCCTGTAATCTGATTTTAATATTACTTTCACTATTAGACAATCATGAGTTATGAACAATCAATCATTCCCTCGTCCGCTCCGATGATTCCGCCGTCGGTCGGGGTGTGACACCTTCAAAATAAATCAATTTGAAGTTGGAGCAATATAACTCTAGGTTATTCTTGTTAATTTATTATTGTTGAATGTATTTTTTATGTTATAGAGAATGTTTGTAGTGGTTATGAGTGAAGTATAGAGAAATTTTACTGTTTGTATGTATGTATATTTAGGAAAAAAGTTTGTTTCTAAAAGATTTTAATATTTTTGAAAGTTTTTGTTATAGAGAATATTTTTGATTCCAAGTTTGGAGCATTTAAATTCTTAAATCGTTTTCTTTTCCTTTATTCTCATGTTTTGACTCGATCTAGCTACATCAAACCATTTATTCCTTACTTATCAACTTTTATTTTGAATTATCATCAAAACCTGATTACGTGATGGTAGTTTTCCTAAACAATCTATTGTCAAGTAAAGATATTATCTCTGATCGCGATGATCGCTTCATCTCTCATTTCTGGAAAAGTCTCCAATCAGCTCTCGAAACTCAACTGAATTTTAGCACAGCCTATCATCCGCAAACCGACGGTCAGACTGAAAGAACGATACCAACCCTTGAGAATATGCTCCGGGCTTGTGTCATTGATTTCAGTGGATCGTGGGATTCTCATCTTCCGTTGATTGAATTCTCTTACAATAACAGTTACCAGACCAACAGATGACACCATTTGAGGCCTTGTATGGTCTGAAGTTGGTGAATCACAGATTACTGGTCCGGAATTGATACAAGAAACAACCGACAAAATTCATAAGATCCGTGATAACTTGGTTACTGCTAGAAATCGTCAAAAGCATTATGCTGATAAAAGGCGTAAACCCATAGAATACAATGTCGGTGATCTCGTACTTCTTAAGGTATCACCTTGGAAGGGAGTGATTCGATTTGGAAAGAAAGGGAAGCTAGCACCTCGTTACGTGGGTCCATTCAAAGTACACGAGCGAATTGGGAAAGTGGCCTACAAGCTTGAACTACCCCAAGAACTTAGCAATATACATCCGACGTTTCATGTTTCAAATCTCAAGAAATGTCTTGCCGATGAAAATTTCCACATTTCACTCGACGAAGTCCAGATTGATGAATCTATGCACTTTATTGAGAAATCTGCGGAAATTATGGATCGGGAAGTCAAACAACTCAAACGTAGCCGGATACCTATTGTCAAGTCCGCTGGGAATCTAAACGTGGCCTAGAGTTCACCTGGAAACGTGAGGACCAAATGAAGTCCCAGTATCCTCATCTTTTCGTTTCAACCTCCTCGTGATTTAAATTTCGGGACAAAATTTCCTAAAGCAGGGGAGACTGTTACATCTCGTATTTTACAGTAATTAAAATTTACGTCGTTTGATCTCGTAAGGACCATTGTCGTGAATCATAAAACTCATGGGTGATTGCGTGTTAAAGTTTTTTTTAAATAATAATAATAATAATAATAATAATAATAATAATAATGATAATAATAACAATAATAATAATAATAATAATAACAATAATAATAATAATAAAGTCCAGGGGGTATTTGTCTCAATTTCAAAACTTTAAATGAAGTTTTTCACATAAATAACAATAATCTAAAAGTCGAGGGACCAGTGGTGTAAATATTTAAAAAACCAACTGCTTTCTTTCTCCCTCGCCAGCCCGTTTTTCCGGCCACCTTCCGGCCACTCTCCGGCAAGCCACAACTCTCCAAAACACTCGATTTCAATCAAATTTAAAACTCCCGACAGCCTCGCATGCGTGATTCGAACCATGCCCCACTTTGAATTGAAAAATTGGAAGTCGATAGTGCGATCGATCCATGTTCACGCGTTGTCGGCAAACTTTACACGGCCAAATCGCACTACACAATTTAATACTCAAAGCAACATCGCACTAACAAACTTATAATCATTTATAACATTCCTTTGAATTCAATTTTAATCAAAACAAACGACAAACACTCCATCGAGCACCACCTTCAACCGCGGACCTGCAACTCCCTTTAATCCCATCTCCGATCAATTTTAACAAAAACTAATAAGGGGCTTTTAATCCCCAACATCATTCGAAGATTCCTTCAAGTTTAATTCGATTATTATCACTGTTTGAGCATCATTCGATCATCACCTTCGTCGCGGTCTGTTCATCGAGTAGTTCAACACCAATTCAATCATATACAAGGTAATTAAACATACATACATACTCGGTTTTACATGAGGAATCAAAGCCCCATGATCATAAACATTAACTGATTCGAATTGAACTTCGATTTGGGTGAGGATCAAACTAGGGTTCATATGATTTGGGGGTTTTACTGAGATTGTGTTTAAAAGAATTTAAAACCGGGTTATAATCGCGGCTGTATGCCTGTTTCACTGGTTACCCATTCCCATGCCATTCTTGAGGTCCCGGGTTCGACCCCGGGCACACTCAAACATTTTTTTAGCCTTTTGGAGCCTTTAAAAATTCCAAAAAAATTCCCAAAAATCATAAAAATGTTTTTACAAACATTAAAAATTTTTAAACAGCTTAATTATTTTTCTGAAATTTATTTTAACATTTTATCTATTTTATTAAATGTTTTAAATAAATAAAATTACAAATATTACAAAATTATATCTATAAAAGTGAACTTTTAATAATTTAAATTATTAAATTATTATTGGGCACTGTATTACCTTTAATTACGAATTATTCAAGATAATTGCAAATATATGTATTTTATAATTTTACAGATTATCTACAAAAGTCGTTTGTGTTACTCAAATAATTAAATATTTTAATTGATTATATCATATAATTAATTAATAAAATTAATTATTTGTTTTTCACACTAAATCAAACGATTACGCGTATTAACACGTTTATTCCTATTAAATTCTAAACGTAATCACATTCAATAAATTTATTTCATTTAGTTATGGACATTTAAACTAAATAAAAATTAGTTTATTTAAACTACCATTCAAGACCCAATGGAAATCCTAATACATTCCTAAATTCCCAAATCATTATTATTCTAATTCGAGACACCGTTCCTTAGGTTAATCGTAAGGAAATCGTTGGTGTCTAATCTATCACATCCAGATTCTAATCTCATCAATCAAGTGAGTATTCATATCCCCTTTTTATATCATTTCTTATTTGAGGGAAATCATGTGATACAATATATTCAATCATGATATTCTATTGTTATTTCATTCTAAATTCAATTCAAGACAGGTTATGTTATTACTTGCAATTATGTGAACATACTGTGATAAACTGGACGACAGTAAAACCCTAATTCAATCAATCAATCCTGGTATCAATGGTAGATCTACTGGTTTGGATAACCCACCCATATGAATAGTCGAGTGGTGATTGTGCCAGAGGCAGGAGTTAATCTATGGTGTATGTGTGGAGTCTATTATATGCAAGTGTCAAGTCAAGGGGTTGTTATTGTGTCGGTTTATATATATGCTTTACTATTGCAATATAAGTCTTAACGTTACCTTATGAATTGGATTATTCTCAATCAATCAATCAATCTATATGTATACTCAAAACTGTGATTACTCACGAGCTAATTCGTTAGCTGACTTTATTTTCTCACATGATTTCAGGTTAAGCAAGTTAGTGGACTTCTACATGCTCATATAAGACCCGGATTTAGTCAAAACAAAAGACAATTACTATTTGTGACTTTAACTGTTGTATTTGTGTCCGTTAAATTCATGTTATCCTGTAATCTGATTTTAATATTACTTTCACTATTAGACAATCATGAGTTATGAACAATCAATCATTCCCTCGTCCGCTCCGATGATTCCGCCGTCGGTCGGGGTGTGACACCTTCAAAAAAAATCAATTTGAAGTTGGAGCAATATAACTCTAGGTTATTCTTGTTAATTTATTATTGTTGAATGTATTTTTTATGTTATAGAGAATGTTTGTAGTGGTTATGAGTGAAGTATAGAGAAATTTTACTGTTTGTATGTATGTATATTTAGGAAAAAAGTTTGTTTCTAAAAAGATTTTAATATTTTTGAAAGTTTTTGTAAGTAAAGAAGAGATAAAATGCAATGATAAATGTATAAAAAATATTATATTGATAGAAGATGATGAATCTAATATGAATGCTCTTATATTAAGGATTCAAGCAATGCATATGATAGAATAATACAAATCAATAGTAGCGTAGATCAATTGGAACAAGATAAATGGGTAACATATGGCTATTAAAAAAAGTGAAGGTTAATAATCCAATTATCATGAAAAGAAAAGAAATGTAAATAACAACCACGGTCACAACTTGAAGGTAGCCTTTTTTTTTTTTTTTAATTATTTGACCTATCTTAATCTTTAAATTACATTTAAGTTAATTAATTTACTACTATAATAATAAAAGTGGGTTTACAACTTTTTATCAAAAGGCTTATAGTCTAATACTATTCATATGTTTAGAAAAAGTTTCGCTCAAAGAAGTTGAGTTTACTTCACCGTAGACAAAAAAATTAACAACCTTAAATAATTTTCACTAAATTAATTAGCAGATATATCAGTTGATTTTAACATAAATTTTAGTTTAATCCAATTGTTTTTAATGTTTGCTTAACTCCCACCAGGGCTAGATAGCTCCACAATCTAATTTTTTTCATACCTCTTTATACAAAAAGTTGTTTCACACGACTTAAACCTATGATCTTATGATCATAAAACAACAATCTTATCAATTACTTCAAAACCTACCCTCCGATTTTAATTTAACTAGAGAATCATGAAAACCACTCAAACATATGTACATGTTTTTCAAATGCTATATGTAACCAAAGTTATATCTAAGCATCACTACATACAAGTGATTGTGCTGTTTCAGTACTCTACTTAAAATCCTCATCATATCACATAAATAAGCTTGAGTGCGAATTAACACAAGTAATAGGAAAGCCAGCAAGATGACCACAAGAACCATGGTATATCTTATTTTAAACCTCAACGAACAACGGTCGCCAAACATTTGAATTTTACATTATTATACAAACCAAAACCTGCCTATAGCCTTCTCATCAGCAGAAAGGAAACAAAGAGCAAAACCAAGATTTGAGCCATTTGCCAAACTCAAATCAATTTTCTGGTTCTGCTTTTTCAAAGAAGGTCTTCTTCACCCAATCAAATGGCTGCACTCCACATAAACAAAACAAATTTGTTAGACAAAACAAATTTGTTAGATTGCTCAAGAAAGTAGCATGTAGCAGATGGCCAGATGCAGATGATTGCAGGAAGAGCCACTAAGGCCTAGTTTACTATCTGATTAATTAGCCATATTGAAATTGTAATAAGTAGCATATGAAATATGATCAGTGTTCGAGTATCTGTTACATGGTACTCGAACTTGGAAACTTTTTTACTGGAGTAACCTCATTGGGAACAAAAGATCAACTTTTTTAGTCCCAGAAAAAAAGAAAATAACATACAAACTGCTTGTACCTGTTTGAGGAACTAAATATGAGTATATGACAACATTTGTTTTTGAACTGTTATTTAGGTTCACGGTTGATCACAACCAAAGTCATTTAAGATATGAAGGCACTGTAAAGTTCATAATTTAGGGTTGGCGGGTTAAATTTATGAACGCAAACACAACCGTATATTTATTCGTATCAAAGGCGTCAACCCTGGGTGGAAACATCTAAATTCGTGTAACCCTAACATGCCCTGTGTAACCTATTTATCTTATAACTCAAATGTGTTGCAATCAGCTGTAAACAGGTTGGCAGGTTGAAATCAACGGGTTAACGAGTTGGCGGGTTGAAATCAATGGGTTAAATGAGTTGACGGGTTGACCTTATAAAATATGTATTTTTTATGTTTCAATTCTATCAGTAAATGAGTTGATGGCCTGTACAAATAACAGGTAAAAAAGTCCAAAACCTTAATTATTATTTTGTTGATTTCAGGTAGTGTTAGGAATTGCCACCTGGCCCACCCCTAGTTTGTATGACAATAAAACAGTGTTGCAAAAATCGGTGCTAGGCGCCGATTAATCGGCGACTAATCGCCAATCGGGAGTCCACCTTGGCGATTTCACGTAATCGGAGACACTAATCGGTAATCGGTCAAAATCGGACCTAGGCGGTCTTAATCGGCCAAAAATCGGTCTTAATCGGCCAAAAATCGGTGATCCCGGCGAATTTCCGGTAGGGTTCCGGCGGATTCCGGCGGGATTCCGGCGACTTTCAAAATTCCAGCCAAAACTTGGAAAATCCAGCAAAAACTTAGAAATTCCGGCCAAATATGTATATTTATATATAAAACTGAACTTTTTTATTAAAATTACATACTAAAATGTGTGTATTTATATATAAAACTAAAAATTATATATGAAAATTCCAATCCGATTAATCCCGATTAATCCCTAGTCCCTACCTCACCGCCCGACTAGCGCCTAGCGACTTTTGCAACACTGCAATAAAATGAACTAGAAAACAAGAAATGAACTAGAATCCATAAAAAAATTACGTCATACAAGTAAACTACTTCTCTACAACTTAACAAAATCATTAAACAAATCATCAAGTTTCTACAAATGTGTGCCAAAATCATCAATGAATTGTACTAATAACTCAAGGAATGCTCCAATGCATATTCTATCTAATATCCAATTGGCATTGAACACCACTTGAAATGACTTGTACTAATTAATAACTCAAGTATGTTCCAATGCATATTCTACTCTAATACCCAATTGGCACTAAAACACCACTTAACGTTTGCTTGTAAGTTTTAAAATTACACAATGAATAGAAGTTATCCACAGATGCCACCAAAATAATGACATGCTGCTGCAAACTGAATATAAAATATACTATATAACATCTATAAAGACTTAACTCTCTGCCCACACCAAGCAAAAAAAGCTAACTTATTTAATACAACCCTACCTTCTACCATTGTTCATTTTGCAAGTTTATTTAACCACCTGACAATCATAGGCTGGTTTTGCAACTCAATTGTAACCCAACACAACCCCATTAACCATATGTCCATATGTCGACTAACATACAAATTACAATTATACAAGACAGATGACCAACACAATTTGTAAAGTCAAACCCTCCAATATGGCCACCTTAGGTTTGTTTCAACTTTCAATGCATCATGACTTATCAAAATGGGTCACCGGGTGAATTCATAAAGTTGGCAACATCTCCTCTTAAATGCAACAAAAAGAACAGGACACTACAAAACTGAACTTGAAAGTTGGAACCACAAACTCTCAAACAAATTCACCAAACATAACACATACAACACAAAACATACAGCTTTCTTCAAAGCCAGGCTATTTTTCGACATCGACTTATATAACATATTACGCTCCTAGTTTTCAACTGGAATATGACCATGTCTTAATAAAGATTATACTGTATCAACATTAAAAATCATCCATTGGAGCGGCACCTATAGGTTGACCACAAAAAGCCAACATTTTCAGGACAATTAAGTCAAGGAATCAAGATCCAGGTCTAGAGCGTAACATAAACTTAAGTCCTGAGTCTTAATTCGAACAAAAACCAAACAATTCACCAAGCAAAAACGAGAAACAATCGCTTTACGGAAACAGATTTCCATCACAATTCGAGTAACTGATAAATCCATGAGATACTAGCTATACGATGACGTTATTTACAGTTAACGAAGGCATCAATGAATGGAGCGATTGAAAACAAAAGTATCGGGGAAGCTAGGTTTAGGACCTGAACGATCCAAACGGCGGTGGTGAAAGCGGCGACGCCCCAAGCGGCGGCGGCCTGAATATCGGTGGCTTGAGGACGTTTGTTTGGGTTGATGAGCTTGAATAGGCCTGAGCCTGATGCACCACCTCCGGCCATCGTCTTCTACCTGCAAAGTAAACCCTAGGGAATGTTATTGTGGAGTTTTCGTTAGCCTGTGAAACCGATTACCAAATTCCTACACAATTTCCTCTCTACGTTTCATACATTCTAGTAACATGGGCCCGTGCGTTGGAACGTGTTATCTCATCTAAACGTGTTTGAAAGTACTTTCATTAAATTTTACGATATATACAACTACTTTTTATTTACAGGGTAAAATTTAAAAATATATTGACTTGGGGGTTAATAAAATCAAAAATTGACATTAGGGATACCCGCCGATATGACCGACGAGATCTCCTTTCTTAAAAAACGTGTCCTGTCAAGATTGCATAGCATTTGTCCTTTTCCTCAGAACCCGCCGGTGCCACCCGCGAGTTCTGGTTGTGACATCCGACCCATTCCAACTTGTAACCCGACCCCGTTTAAGCTAGTCAATAAAATGTTACTTCGATGTGAGCACATTAACATTGTCATTAAAAATCATACGGGTTATAAATATAATTTTATTATGATAAGATGATAATGATATTTACGAACCATAAGCATAAAATTTAAAACTTAATAATATAAGTTTTATATAAAATATAAAAAGGTTTTCAAGGATGTTTATATAAAAATTGTTATTATACTAATGATAATGATATTATTATTAATAATGATATTATTAATAATAATATTAACAATGATAATTTTAATGATATTATTATTACTATTATTAATAGTGATATTATTAATAATAATATTAATAATAATAATGTTAATAATAATAACTAGGTTTGGGGCCCGCGCCTTGCCGCGGTTATGTGAGTTTTAACGTAATCGTAAATCAAAATCAAAATGAAGGTTTGAAACCATAAAATCAGCAAAATACACAAGATAAAACACACCAAAACCTCAAATTCATAACACACAAGAACATTAGAACCCAAAAGTAAATCAAAGCCCCACACCATAAACAAAATAGACGAAAATCCATTCAAGTAACGAACCATTCAAGTAATTTAAGTAAACATTGTCCAAATTAACGAACCGGTGTTCCTTAATCCATATCGAATAATATTTTTCTATTAAAATAAAAAAAATTCAAAAAACCGGTTCAAACCCGGTTCGCCGGTTCCGGTCGGGCCGATCGACCGCACGAACCGGCCGGTTCAACCGAAAACGGCCCAAAACCACCGAATCGAACCGGCATCCTCACCGGTTCCCGGTCGAACCGGTCGGACCCGTTAAAATTAAAAAAAAATAAAAAATTCTCAAAAAACCGGTTCAACCCGGTTCGCCGGTTCAGGTCGGGCCGGTCGACCGCACAAACCGGCCGGTTCAACCGAAAATGGCCCAAAACCACCGAACCGAACCGGCATCCTCACCGGTTCCCGGTCGAACCGCGGTCGAACCGGTCAGAACCGTTAAAATAAAAAAAATAAAAAATTCTCAAAAAACCAGTTCAACCCGGTTCGCCGGTTCAGGTCGGGCCGGTCGACCGCACAAACCGGCCGGTTCAACCGAAAACGGCCCAAAACCACCGAACCGAACCGGCATCCTCACCGGTTCCCGGTAAAAAAATAAAAATTTCAAAAAACCGGTTCAACCCGGTTCGCCTGTTTCGGTGGGGCCGGTCGACCGCACGAACCGGCCGGTTCAACCCCAAACCTCAAACCCACACCCGAAACAAATCTATAAAACATATACAAACATAAGGAGAAAGAAAAAAAGAAAAGAGAAAAAAAAAGAAAGCCAAAATCTATTAAAATAAAAAAAAATTCAAAGACCGGTTCAACCCGGTTCGCCGGTTCCGGTCGGGCCGATCGACCGCACGAACCGGCCGGTTCAACCGAAAACGACCCAAAACCACCGAACCGAACCGGCATCCTCACCGGTTCCGGTCGAACCGGTCGGACCCGTTAAAATTAAAAAAAATAAAAAATTCTCAAAAAACCGGTTCAACCCGGTTCGCCGGTTCAGGTCGGGCCGGTCGACCGCACAAACCGGCCGGTTCAACCGAAAACGGCCCAAAACCACCGAACCGAACCGGCATCCTCACCGGTTCCCGGTAAAAAAACAAAATTTTCAAAAAACCGGTTCAACCCGGTACGCCTGTTTCGGTGGGGCCGGTCGACCGCACGAACCGGCCGGTTCAACCCCAAACCTCAAACCCACACCCGAAACAAATCTATAAAACATATACAAACATAAGGAGAAAGAAAAAAAGAAAAAGAGAAAAAAAAATAAGAATAGAAAGAATGTTCATACACATGCCTGCCATCATTACTAACACACACATTCATACACATCGCAGATACATGCACATCCATAATAAACTCTTGGTCAAACCCCCAAGTCAAATTCCACCGACATTTGCGATTAATAATAATAATAATAATAATAATAATAATAATAATAATAATAATAATAATAATAATAATAATAATAATAATAATAATAATAATAATAATGATATAGGTTTAATTATATTAAAACCTATAATTAATAACATTTTTACATAAAATAATAACCCTTCAAACTTCAGGGGTTAGAGTGTAATTTAATTAAAACTGAAACAAAACTTTGGAATTCAGTTGTAAACCTGTACAAACCACAGGGACCATTGTGTAATTTTCGAAAAAGCACCCAACCCCACCCCCATCTTTCCCTCGCTGTCTTCCCGTGTTGGTCGGCCAGAACCCACGCCAAAATCGCACTAAAACTTGAAGATAATCAAAATTAAACGCGCACTATCGAACTTTTAAGCATTTATAATCTTCCACCATTTTCAAATCGATCTCAAACACACCCAAACACCACCTTCGAACACCTCGAAGTCGCGGACCTGCAACTCGATTAAAATCCAACTTTCGATTGATTTTAACAAGATTTGATAAGGGGCTTTTAATCTCTATCATCATACGAAGTTTCCTACGAAATTAATTTGATTTTCATCAAGGTTTGCCCACCCATCGATCATTACCATTGCCGCGACCTGTTCTTGATTGAGTTCAGTTCCAAATCGTCACCATACGGGTAATTGAACACACCCACACACTCATTTTTAACTGGGGATCAAAAGCCTCATGCTTTCAGATGCATTCAAAATCGAATTGAACCCCAATTGAAGGGGGTTCGAACTAGGGCTCAAACGGGATTTTGGGGTTTTGTTAATTTGGTTTTTAACAATTAAAAACCAAGACATAACGCGGCTTAGGCCTATGGATCACCGGTTCATGACTCACATATCGACTTGGAGGTCCCGGGTTCGACCCCGGGCACCCCCAACTTATTTTTTTGGGGCTTTTTAGCTTTAAAAAAATTATAAAAAATTTCTAAAAACTAAATAAATGTTTCTACAAACATTAAAATTTTTAAAACCACCTAAATTATTTTCTGAAATTTATTTCAACATTTTATTTATTTATTTTATTATTTGTTTTAAATAAATGAAATAACTAGTTTAATTTCTTATAAAAATAAGACTTTAAACAAATGGTTAAAATCACTGAATTATTATGGGTTCAAATAGTATCTATGTATTATTGTTTAAATCATGATTAAATATAAAAGTTTTATATTTAAATCTTTTCAAAATCATTTTCATTTCTTTTAATCACTTAAATAATTAAATATTTTAATTAATTATCATATAATTAGTTAATAAAAATTAATTATTTGTTTTTCCCACACTTTAACAATAAATCAAACGGTTACGCGTAATGATACATTTATTAAATTCAAAACATAATCACTTTCAAATTCATTTTATTTATTTCAAGACATTCAAACTAAATAAATTATTTCATTTAAACTATCATTTAAAATCCAACGGAAACCCTAATCTAATCCCAATTCTCATACTATTAATATTCTAACTCGAGACACCATTCTTTAGGTTAATCATAAGGAAATCGTAGGTGTCTAATCTATCACGTCCAAATTCAAATCTCATCAATCATGTGAGTATTCATATCCCCTTTTTATATCATTTCATATTTGGGGGAAATCATGTGATACAATATTCAATCATGATATTCTATTGTTATTTCATTCTAAATTCAATTCAAGACAGGTTATGTTATTACTTGCAACTATGTGAACATACTATGATAAACTGGACGGTAGTAAAACCCTAATTCAATCAATCAATCCTGGTATCAATGGTAGATCTACTGGTTTGGATAACCC
Organism: Flaveria linearis; assembly: GCA_024085815.1. Classification (NCBI taxonomy): domain Eukaryota; kingdom Viridiplantae; phylum Streptophyta; class Magnoliopsida; order Asterales; family Asteraceae; genus Flaveria; species Flaveria linearis. Next base: position 24,322,710 of record CM044011.1, read on the forward strand.
ACCCCATATGAATAGTTGAGTGGTGATTGTGCCAGAGGCAAGAGTCAATCTATGGTGTATGTGTGGAGTCTATTGTTAATCCAAGGATCGAACTACAGGAATTATCAGTATTAAAATAAATCAATTTAATGATCGCGGAATTATCACTAATTGACGTTTAATTGTTTTTAATGATTAATGATGAACACAACCACAGAAACACAATAAATACGAAATCAATAATAATTCAAATGTATTTCATTAACTATACTGTAATGATTACAAAAGAATAATAATGAATGACTATGAACACTCGAATTCTGTGAAACGAATAATGTTTGATGTTGATGTGACGGCAGCTAGGGTTGCACAATGAACTCTTGACCGCCGTAATATTGATTGATTGTGTTCACCGAGATGTGAAACCTAGGACTCATATTTATAGATGTTTGAGTCGGCTAAGGAAACACCGGATCTCTCGGGATCTGTTGTTGATCGTGTTGACTTGTTTGACTTCTTGGAGTTTGTAATCGCACAAGTATAATGGTCTTCCGCAGGAGTCTTGCCTTCCGCAGATCTTTTGTTCTTCTGTAGATGATTTGCTCTTCCGTAGGAATGTTGTTCTTCCGTAGGAAATCCTTCTTCCGTAGGAGTCTTCCCTTCATGAAACTTGATCATCCGCAGAAACTTACACTTGGTCATTTGGTCTTGTATGAAACATATCTACGGATTAACAAAATTGTTCATCCGTAGATGTTTCCTACACTTGGTCAATTTCAGGAAATCCATCCAAGTATATTGTTTCTCCTGTCAAGTCACAAATCAACACACATATATATGGGGTTATCCTATAGATTCAAATCACATATATATATATTTTGACTGTTACAAATATTAATTACAAGACTTGATTTTCAAGTACTAAGCCTATACAAAATTGATCTAGCCCTATACAATCTAGACCTAACAATACTCCCCTTAGGCTTAGCTCCTTGTAATCAGTCTTTCAACACTGCTAGCTCCTTGACTCTTGATATAATTTTGTTGTAGAAGTAAGATACAGCTGCCTTTTGATCATCATACTTGTATTTGATCTCCATTTTGCTGATCTTCTTCAGAGTCTCGTAGCCAAGTCCCAGAACATCCTCTTCTGTAGTGAGAGTCTCCAATACTCGGTCATTCTTCACTACTTCAAGTTCATCTTGTTCGGAGAGGCGAAGTTCTGTAACTTCATCATATTCTGTGCCCTTCAGCAAGCCTGCATTGTGTCTGCGTCGTTTGTAGGCCTTTGCATGAAGTTTGTCTATGACTTGGATCTTGTGTACATGCAGGAACAGATCATTTTGAGCTGCTTCATCACTCAGCTTCGGAAAGAATTTGTCATGAAGGTAAGAAGTGTAGCTTGGATGAAGCAACTTGATTTCCGCAGGATCAAAGATCCTGATCTTTTCAGCTTGTTTGTTCTCTGCAGTTCTCATCAGCACCAGCTCTTTTGTTCTCTCTACATATCCCCACTCAGTAATAGGGAGTGTGTATTGAGTTCCTTCAATGCGTTTGATGGTTGCTGATATTCTATTGTTATAGCCAACCCTCTTTAGAAATTCATCATCTACTGAGTCAGAGGCATTTGACTTGGATCTTTTCAGCCCTTGAGTTCTTCGTTTATGATCATCATCATCTCTTTTAGCTCCTATGATCACATCATCTTTGAACCTTGTTTTTAGTTGACCCACTCTGCTTGAGAAGTCCCTGCCCCTTGGATGTATTGGATAATTTGTCAAAGTAAGGCTTTGCAGGTCCTTTAAATCATTCTCAGGAAGGCAGAGCACTGAAAACACATCACGGAAGTATTCAACTCTTCCTGATGTCCTTTTAATCACTGCACAATCCCACTCCTTATCATATTTCCATGCCATGATCTTATTTTCTTCAGCTGAGTTGGGAGTTGTGAGGTGATCAATCAACTGAATCAGAGTGGACTTCTGATCAGTGATTTCTCTGACAGTGGTACCAAGGGGCCATACTTTGCCTGGAATGACTTCCCTTGGTTCCCTGATGAGCTTATCCTTAGCTTTATGCTGATCCTTGGGTTCCACAGTGATTGGATCAGCAGATAGTTTGCTTTGTTTGTCATCAGTAGGATGAGGAGCTGTTGTTCTGAATTTGACTCCTGTTTCCAACTCCACCTTCATTACATGCTCCATCATCCTCCGCAACTCTCCAGTATTTCTACCTTTAAGTTCATGCGGCTTGTAGTTGTGCCCCTGTAACCAGCAAGTCATATTGTACTTGGTAAGTTTGGCTGTGTCACAGTGGCCCAGATCCTTCTTTATTTTCTCCAATGACTGAAATGTTGTAAAGGCTTCATAATCGCAGTCTGGGATTATGAACCTGGCAAACTCAAATTCTTTCAGTGCATTTTTCATTTCTGTTGAGTTCATCCTCTCAACCATGTCATATGGAAAACCATAGTTGATGAGGGTCATAAACATACTGGAGTCAGGCCTCTCTTCCATGATATCAGCTGTTGTTAGAAGGTCATCGGCCTTTCCACCCTTATCATCAGTGGGGGACTCCATTCTTGTTAGTTCCTCCCACTCTTTATCACTGTCTTCTTCTTCTCCGAGGATACCTTCACAGCAGACACTTCTACTGAAGGTGTAGGTGCAGGAGATGGAAGTTTTGGTTTCTTTGGAGAGCTTTCATCTTCTGGTTTCTTTTGAGTAGCTCCAAAGTATTTTCTTTTTCGGGTGTATGAGATCAGTGGCTTAGTAGCTCTACCCGACTGTTTTGCTGGCTCAGCTCTTGAATCCACTTTTGTTTTCAGATCTGAGAGTTTTCTTTTCAGGCTTTCTATCTCTAGATCCTTTTGCTTTATTTGCTCAGCCTTTTCATTTTGCTCGTTTTTTAAAGTAGCCTCCAACTCCCGTTTTGTTTGCAACAATGCATCAATAACTTCATTGTTGCATAGTGCATCTTCTCTGAGTCTTTTTAGACTGGCATCCTTCTTCATCAGTTCTTCATCCTTTTATTGAATTACACCTTTCAGCTCCAGAATTCTTTGTTTTCGCTTATTGGTTTTAAGTACCAACTTGTTGTACTTAGCAACCAGAAAGCTTTTGCTCACAGGAATGTCACTGTCACTTAAGTCATCTTCATGGTATGCAGTGACATCCTGAGCAGATTCTTGAACTTCCCCGTGTTCATCAGCAAGTTGTTCATCTTTCAATGAAGGTATGGGCTCGGTATGTGATGATGAAGGTTGTTCTTCTGTGTGTGTTGGTGAGAAAGGAACAGTGCTGGCTTCAGATAATATTTCTGTGTCTCCTGAGTGTACGGAGTGTACAGACTCAGTTACCTCAAAAGGTTCAGTCCCAGCACTTTCCGGTGATTGATGTTTTGGAGATTCTGGTGGTGGTTGTACGGGGGATTGGATTTGTTGTGGAGAGAGTGGTTGAGTGTGATGAGATGATGACTGAGAGGATGATGATGATTGTTGTTGGATAGGAGATACTGGCTAAGTATCTTTGGTGGACGATGATGATATTAGTACAGGTGATTGATGGTGGTGAATTGGGGAGATTGGTTGGGTGTTTAGGCTTGCTGGTGATTGTGGTTGTTGAGAGGGTGATTGGCTGGGTGATTGATGTTGTAGTGGTGGTGTTTGGAGTGGTGAGTGAGAAGATTGTGCAGAATCAGCAGATGATTCTGCTTCATCTGCCCATGCCAACTCTTGTGGCAGGTCTGCTTGAGGATCTATAACATGTGCGAACATTGGCATATCCGGACCCTCATACTTCCCACTAAGTTTGTTCAACACTGATTTGCTCAGGTGTGCTTGTATAAACACTTCTCCAACTCTGCTCAACCTTGGAAGCTCTGAGTTAATCACCAGTTGAATGAATCTCGGGAACATGTACATCTTGTCATTCTTTTGCAGTTTGACTTGCTCAATCAGACAATTGAAGATGTATTTGGCGTAATTATAGATTCTCCCCTCGAATACTCCAATAATTCCGGATGAAATGTGCCGAGAGAATCTGTCTAGCCCCGACTTCCTGTTCGACATGCACTTTAGGTAGGTGTGACACAAGAATCTGTACGGTTTGCACAGCCTACCCTTCTTGATTTCTCCTTTCTCGTAGTCACCATCATACCCCATCAGGTTGAATACTTTTTCAATGTATTCATTCTCGAATACATCGGGGTGCCCTGTTTCTCTATCTCCCAGTTCCAGACATCTTCGTAAGGTGCTTTCATTGAATCGAAGACGCTGACTCATAACCTCAGCCACTATCACCTCCTCATCGTCTTGTTCTTCAACTCGTGCTGATTTCCAGAAATCAATAATGTGTGCCTGATGGATCACAGGCTCAGCCGTCAAGGCATAGAAGAGCCTGGATCGTCGGAGATATCTTATGATATCTCGACATCCTTCCGCTGCAGGATCATCAGCGTTCAAGAACGCGCACACATTGTGCTCTTTAGCGAATCTATTTGCCATCTGTAAAGAAAATCAAGTTAGAAACCATGCAGTTGAATCGTTTAAATGACAATAATCGATTAATCAGTTCCGTATTGATGTTTAAGACATGATTTACCTTTGCAGTAACAGTAAGTTATTACAGGATAATGTTGATGATGTGTTCTTGGAAACGGATATTTTGAAATTTGAACAAGAGGGAAAATGGGCGATTTTCTAGGTTAAAAGTGAAAAAGTGCTCTGTAAAAATATCTGAAACCTTATTTATAGGGGAACATATTAATTTCTTTTATTAATTATGTTCTTTTATTAATTATGTTGGGCCCACTTCCATCATTCCTATCCGCGTACCAAGTGTTTAGAATGCATTTTCTCTTCCGCAGAGCATCTACGGAACCTTGACATCTGCGGATGTCTTAACATCTGCGGATGTAAACGTTCAAATAATGCATTTGTTTTGCTACTGAATCAGAAATCACATAATACTTCTACGGATGGGAGGTATTACTGAAACTTCTGCGGAACATAAAAAGTTTAAAACTTTAAATGTATGATATCTACAGAGTAGAATCAAATGTTGATGTTGGACATTGTTGACTTTATTTGCATGGCAATTAAGTACAGAGAGGCAAGTTTCCTGTATCCTGCATTCAAGTTAGTGCTCAAGTTCCAATTCCTTCAAAGTAATTCAGATCAATTATCAGCTTTTATTATTTTTCATGCATGAACTACTCCCCCTAAATTTGTGATTAATGTGAGACAGTTACATTTATCATAAATTTAAGTTGTAAATAGGCATGACAGGCATATGACAGTCTAAATGAGAGAAAGTCAGTTGAGATAACAATTAAACATCTGACAAACAGTTACATGCATGCATATATATATAGAGGGATCATACTATAGCTTGGTTTCTGCTGATGTTAATTAGTTGATTCAATACATACTTGATTGCAAGTATATGGATCCACTTAAGTTCAAACATGAGTACTGTATCAACTAGGCATGCTATTTATCATGTTGTGAAGTTTGTTAATCAGTAGCAATCATGAGTCCCACATTCAATTATCATTGTAGTATGTCTTCCGTAGGTGAGGTAAATCACTACAGTCCACACTTAATGACTATGTACATTAAATTATAAGTTCTATCTTGAGACAAATTTCAGTCTCATGAATGCTTTGATGTTAAAGCTCTTTGACTTGATGTACAATGGATCACAAGTGATTCCTTTTTGGAGCTGAAATATGATCTTCATAGTCACCAGGTCTTTACTTTCGTAAAACAGAGGTGAACTTTAACCCAGGTCTTTGTTTACACAAAACAGAGGGAGAATGAAGATCACACTTATTAATCACAATCCCAGGTCTTTGTTCACACAAAACAGAGGGAATATGACTTTGCAAAGATAGAATATTATAAAGTATTTTACATAGTGTGCTTGTGTAAGTGATTTGATCACATCAGGAGAGAACATACCTTCCTGATTCTCAAATGGAATCCTCACAGACAGTTACCTCATGCTTTTAGTTTGGCATGCTCTTAGCTTTGTTTCCACTCAAGTTGAACCTACTCACATATCAGTATGATATACGTCAGATTGAGGTTTTGTTTAATAGCCAAGTATAGTCTACTATCATTTCCCTTATATAATACGTGTATAGATGTTCTATCAGACACTTAAGTTATCGTTAACGATTACTCTGCACAAAGTCAATCATATGCTTTTGTTGATTTATTCTAAGTTAATCATCCCTAAAGATTCTATCAGAAAATTAAATCTAACAGAATCAAATGCTTTAGTAAACAAATCAGCAAGCTGATTGGTTGTGTTTACTTTGACTAACTTGATTAGACCCTTTTCAGAGCAATCTCTCAGAAAATGGTATCTGATTTCAATATGTTTTGTTTTACTATGTTGAACTGGGTTAGCAGTTATAAACATAGCAGCTGAATTATCAATATGAATTGGTGTATGAAGGAAATTGTAACCATAATCAAGTAATTGGTTTTGCAACCAAAGTACTTGAGAGCAACCTGCTGAAGCAGCTATGTACTCTGCTTCAGCTGTGGATACGAATGCATTTGTTTGCTTCTTGCACTGCCATGAAACAAGTCTTGGTCCTAAAAACTGACATCCACCAGTTGTGGATTTTCTGTTGTTGTTGCACCCTCCATAGTCACTATCTGAATAGGAGTATAGGCTAAAGTCTCCATCTTTGGGATACCAAAGTCCCAATGCAGGTTTGCCTTTCAGATATCTGAAAATCCTCTTCACAGCATTCAGATGGGACTCCTTTGGGTCAGATTGGTACCTGGCACAAACACAAACAGCAAACATTATGTCAGGTCTACTGGCAGTTAAATACATTAAAGAACCGATCATTGATCTGTACAATCTTTGATCTACGGATTTGCCAGCAGGGTCAGGCACAATCTTGTCTATTGTTGAGGCAGGTGTCTTGCAAGAAGTGGAATCAGCAAGATTGTACTTCTTCAAAATTTGATGAATGTACTTTTCTTGATTGATGAAAATGCCATCTGATTTCTGATGAACTTGTAAGCCAAGGAAGAAAGTCAATTCTCCCATGGAGCTCATCTGAAATTCAGATTTCATTAAGTCTTCAAAGCTTTGACACAGCTTCTTGTTGGTTGATCCAAATATGATGTCATCAACATATATTTGAACCACCAAAAGATCTTGATGTTCTTGTTTGAGGAAGAGTGTCTGATCAATAGTTCCTCTCTTGTACCCATTCTTCAGCAGGAAGGATGATAGTGTATCATACCACTTTCTGGGTGCTTGATGAAGACCATACAAAGCCTTGTCAAGCTTGTATACTCTATGTGGATAATCAGGGTCTTCAAATCCAGGGGGTTGAGCCACATAGACTTCTTCATCAATTTTCCTATAAAGGAAAGCACACTTCACATCCATCTGATAGACTGTGAACTTCTTGAATGCTGCATAAGCGAGGAAGACGCGTATGGCTTCAATCCTTGCAACTGGTGCAAAGACTTCATCATAGTCTATTCCCTCTTCCTGAGTATATCCTTGAGCAATAAGTCTGGCCTTGTTTCTCACTATGATACCTCTGTCATCCAGCTTGTTCTTGAAAAGCCATCTTGTGCCAATTGGATGTTGACCCGTAGGCAAATCTACAAGAGTCCACACTTTTTGTTTTCTGAATTATTGTAACTCTTCTTGCATAGCCTCAATCCAGCTGTTGTCTTTTAGTGCAGCTGTAATGTTTGCAGGAACTGTTTGGGACAAAAAGCAGGTGAACAAACAAATGTTTGCCACACCTCCTTTGCTCCTTGTGGTTCTAGCATGCAGGTCCCCAATGATATTGTCTGTTGGATGAGACTTGTGTACTCTGCTTGTTGAGATAGCATCAACTTGAACAGTGGAGTCTAAGTTTGTGAAACCCATTGAAGCAGATGGTGTCAGCTGAGAAGTTGAGTCGATGAAATAATCAAAAGGCTCATGGTCGTTCGGATCAGCTTGTGTTTGATTGGCTGCTTTGTCTTCTTCGGTAGCGAGTTCTACGGAAGCAGCATTTTGTTCTTCCGCAGGAAGTTCTACGGAAGCAATATTTTGTTCTTCCGTAGGAGGAACTGCAGCATCGACGGAGGCATTTTGTACTTCCGTAGGAGATACATCACCATCCACGGATGAACAATGTTGGTCAGCTGGCAATGGTTGTTGACTCACTACCTCCTCTCCATCTCTAGCATCAGTAGTTGCACCAGAATTTATATCTACGGATGAGGGAATATCTGCTGATGAATTTCCATGTGCTGGGGATGAAGAGTTTGCTTCTCCGGAAGTAGCTTCATGCTGCTGACTTGATCTTTGCTGTGGTCCAGGTGACACTTGTGCTCTTGGTGGGTCAGCTGTTAAAGGCACTTCATTCACACTTGGGGGCACAAAGGGATAACATGTATCCGCAGCACCTGCGTTGATCAGATAACCAGTGTTAAATGATTCAGTTAATGCATCTATATCAAATAACCAAGATGATCCTTTTACATTGGTAGTAAACATGGATTCATCAAAAGAAACATTGGGAGTCTCTTCAACTATGTTATGTTCTGGAATGTACACCCTATATGATTTAGAAGTGGATGAATATCCAACAAAGAAACCATCATAGGCTTTTTTAGAAAATTTTCCCAATTGTTCTTTAGTATTTAAAACGGACACATGACACCCAAAAGCTCTAAGATATCCTATAAAAGGTTTTCTTTTAAATAAGAGTTCATAAGGTGTTTTATTATGTTCTTTGACTATCAAAGTTCTATTTTGAACATTGCAAGCTGTATTCATAGCTTCTGCCCAGAATGTAATGGGCAACTGAGAATCAGCTAGCATTGTTCTGGCTGCTTCTATCAGTGTTCTATTTCTCCTTTCAGCCACTCCATTTTGTTATGGAGTTCTTGGGGCACTGAATTGTCTAGCTATTCCTTTAGTCCTGCAAAAAGAATCCAAATCAGCATTAACAAATTCAGTTCCATTGTCAATCCTAAAAATTTTAACTTTTAAATCAAGTTGATTCTCAATCTTGATCACAAAGTCCATTAATGTTTCAGATGTTTCACTCTTATGTTTTAAGAAAAAGACCCATGTAAATCTAGTGAAATCATCAACTATCACCAAACAATATTGCCTTTTTCCAATGCTCAGCACATTGGTTGGACGAAAGAGATCCATGTGAAGCAATTTGAGTGGTGTAGTGTTAGTGTTGATTGTTTTGGATTTATGAGACACTCTGTGTTGTTTTCCTTTATAACACGAAGAACAGTGATTAGAACAATGAAATTCTTTCTTTGGTAATCCAATGACTAAGTCATTTTTCACCAATTTATTCATGTTCTTCATGTTGGAATGGACAAGCCTTCTATGCCACAATTGAGATTCATCTTCGGAAGATTTGGACAGCAGGCATGTCTCATGTTTTGTGAGTGTTGTGTTATTCATATCCAAGATATATGTATTGCCTTTTCTTGATGCTTTAAGAAGTATCCAGTCTGCCGGAATTTTAAAACCTGGCTTAAGAATGTAACAGTTAGTGTCATCAAATAGTGTTAAATAATTTTGATCACAAATTTGGGAAACACTAAGTAAATTATACTGCAAATTTTCACAGTAATTTACTTTTTCAAATGTTAAAACACCATTAGTTACCATTCCCTCACCAATAATTTTACCTCCCTTCTTATCCCCACCAAATGCCACATAAGAGGCATGTTTATGTTTGAAGTCATGGAGAAGTGCACAGTTGCCTGTCATATGTCTGGAACAACCACTGTCAACATACCACTTGTTGTCAGCTCTCCTTGATTGTTCCTGCACACAAAAAGAAATTAGTTAGAAATGAAAACCCAAGGCTTAATTGTCTTGGGTTTGCCAGTTGTGTCAACAATAGTTATTCCTTCATGAATTAATCTTGAAGTTTCAGTATTAGTTGTTTCTTTTTGATCTGATGGTGGTGAGGATGATTCTGTTGAAGATGATTCAGGTTTCTGAGTATCTTCATGCGTATCCGAGTCATTCTTCAACTTGGCTTGTTTTGGTTGGTATCTTAACTTTGAAGAGGATCCTGTAGTCTTGAAAGTTTCTTTATCTTTCTGCTTTGATTGAGACACAGGAATTCCTTTATCAAAGTTGTCAAAGAAATCATCAACAGCTTCAGTCTGTTTATCAGACAAATCCACCTTTTTGTGAGGTGTCTTAGCCTGTGCTGGTATTTTCTTCTTCACAGTCTTGTCCGCAACAGATGATCCTTTTGTTGACTTTTGTTGTTCTTTCTGAGCCTTTGTCTCTTTTTCACTTTCTGAGTCGGATGATGCAACTTGTGACTTCTTGTTATTCTTTTTCTTATTCTTCTTATTAAAATAACATTCCTGAGTGGAATGGTTATTTTTGTCACATATGGCACAGTGTTTGTTAAAGAAACAATCATCAGTCATGTGATTGTTCATGTTGCAAATGGAACAGTAACTGCTGAAATAGCATTCATTAGTGTTGTGATTCTTCATATCACACCATTTGCAATATTTCTCTGAAGTTTCTTCGGGTTCAGCCTTCTTTTTGTTCTCACTCGCTGAAACATCAGGTGATTTCTTCTTGTGTTTGTTGGGGGCTTCATTAGCTGTTGTTTGTTTGTCTTTGGCTCCCTTTTGTTGCTTGATATTGAGCTTTTTCTGAGCATGTTTGTTTGTTTCTCTTGTTACCTCGTCCGCAGAATCAGTTTCTCTCTTCCGTTGCTTTTCTGCGGATACAGTAGATTTTGTCTTCCGCAGATGATCTACGGACTTGGCAGTTTTTGCTTTCCGCAGATATTCTACGGATTCCTCAGAATTCTTTTTCTGCATATGAGCTACGGATTCTTCTGATTTCTTTTTCCGCAGATGGTCTACGGATTCGACAGTTTTTGCTTTCCGCAGATATTCTACGGATTCCTCAGAATTCTTTTTCTGCGTATGAGCTACGGATTCTTCTGATTTCTTTTTCCGCAGATGGTCTACGGATTCCTCAGTAAGAGCTTTCCGAGGATTCTTGTTTGTTTGTTTCTTACCTTTATCTGAAGATGACAAAGGTGCTTCATTACTTGATCTGCAGCTATCAATCTTGTGAAGATTCAGTTCTTGTAATCCTTCATTAAGTTCAGCAATCCTTTTGCAAATAGTCTTCAGCATGTTCCGTTGCTTTGGCGGGTACTGCAACTTTGATTCTTCAAGGACTCGCGGAAGACCAGTTTCAACTTGAACATTCTTACCAATGTTTAGTTGATCAGTATCATGTTCATCAGAATCATCCATGTCATCATAGTTATCAAAATCTGATTCATTATGTTTAAGTGATTCTGATTCAGTAGATTCAGTTTCACTCATCTCAGTTTCATTATTGTTTATTTGACTATCTTTGATGTCAATTTTGGTGCTTTGCACAAAATGATTTGACAAATTGTTGGTCATTGTTTCAGGTAAAGGAGTGTAGTTATCATTAATAGGTGGTGCAACAGCATTATAACCCAACCCGGACCTGTTCTTTGATTCAATATGAGAATTTAGCAACTTCTCATATTGCTGAGATGATAGTTGAAACTTCTGAAGTTTCACTTCAGTGGATGCATGATCAGCCATGGATTTTGTTAAGGAAGAGGTCAGATGCTCAACTTGGGCTTTTAGACTGTAGTTTTCAGAAACATATTTTTCTAAATCTTTTTGTAAAGAGTTTATTTTGATTTGATATAGTTTTTGTTCTCTTAAGTGTGATTCATTTAAAACCATAGTTTCTTTTACTTTATCAGCCAATTGTTGAGCATGGACTCTATATCTCTCAACTTCCTCAACACATGTTGATGAACATAACCTGTCTTTTACCTCTCTGGCCATAGGAGGAACTTTGTTTTCCATATGTGCCATCAGTGCTTGATTCTCCTCTATCACTTCCTTCTCATACAGGCTCCAGTCACATGTTCCATCCTGAAGTATGATCAGCCCTGTCTCCTTAGAGTTGCTTGGTCCTGCTGATGTATTTGTGGCTGGTGGGGATGTGAGCTAAGGTTGTCTATGCAGAGATCTTTGAGAGGTTGGCTGCTGATTTTGTTGCTGCTGCTGCTGATACTGTGGAGTTGATTGTTGGTTGCACTCTCTAGAAAAGTGACCATAGAGATTGCACTTGTAACATCTGACTTTAGACTTATCAACTCCAATCTTTGATGTTTTGCTTGCTGCTGCCAGATTTTTATTTCTTCGAAGATATTGCTTGGCTCTGTAAGCAATCATTGCCATTTGCCATTGTAGATCCATCTCTTCGACTACATCAGGAGGGAGTTCCTCCAAATCTTGCTGACAGATGTTTGCTGCTGTAAGGGAACTGCCAAGATATGCTTGAAAGCTTGAACTGAAGGCTGCAAAGGCTGCTTTTTGTTCTTCAGAATCCAATATCACAGTTATTGGTTCTGAGTTTGCTGTTGCTGATGTCTCTCTTTTCTCTGTAGATTTAGCCTTTCCTTTTGAGTTTTACTTTGAGATGATTTCTTAGTGGGTTTGGACGCATAAAAGCTTACTTCCTCTTCATCCTCACTCAAAGTACAAGAGTTATCACCTTCATTATTAGAAATAAATGCACTTCCAGCATTCTTGGTTTCCTTGAAGTGATAAGGTGAGACATGAGTTCTCACACTCTTGTTTCTTGTTTGTTCATCCAGTTCAAGTGCTTCAACCTTGGCAACCAATGTATCTAGACCAGTTGTCTTGAGATCTATGGTGTTCTTGAACATGGAGACTGTTTGCTTCCAACTTTCAGGCAAAGTGTGGAGCATCTTCTTGTTCAGTTCCTCAGTAGTATATTTTAACTCCAAGATGTTCATCTCAGTAACAAGTTGCATAAATCGATGGAGTTGCTGAGGAATTGACTCACCCTCAATATGATGAAAAGTTTCATATTGTGATCTAAGGGTGTCTTTCCTTATGCTTCTGATCTCATCACTCCCTTCACAGAGAGTGTGAAGTATCTTCCACAGGGAATTTGCTGTTTTATAGTTCTCGCACCTGATCAAGATTTCTTCAGGCAAAGCCATACTAAGCAAGCTGTATGCTTTAATATCAACTTTGACCTTCTTGACATCATCAGGTGGCAAGTCCTTAGTGCTGATTGGCTGATTTTTGTCATTATAATCCGGCCCAAGAGTGGGTGGAATATAAGGACCTTGAGTGATGGACTCCCACAAGTCAGAATCTGTGTAGTTCACATGATTCCTGAACTTGATCTTCCAGGATTTAAAATCAGCTTTCGTTTCCAACTTTGGCGGTTGATAAGATCCTCCACCAAAAGTACTCATGTTTAATGCAAACGAATGAATAAAAACTTAAAAGCGAAAATTGACAGATCTATCAGAGACGCAAATCTAGTATTCAATTGATTTGAATATAGATCTAAATTAAACAAGCAATGAGAGAGTGCTTGCTGAAAAATCAGTCGTTGATTGAATTGTTTGAAAATCAATTAAACAATTTTAATACTGATAGATCAATTGATCTAAATCAATGAGCACCAACGCTCTGATACCACCTGTTAATCCAAGGATCGAACTACAGGAATTATCAGTATTAAAATAAATCAATTTAATGATCGCGGAATTATCACTAATTGTCGTTTAATTGTTTTTAATGATTAATGATGAACACAACCACAGAAACACAATAAATACGAAATCAATAATAATTCAAATGTATTTCATTAACTATACTGTAATGATTACAAAAGAATAATAATGAATGACTATGAACAATCGAATTCTGTGAAACGAATAATGTTTGATGTTGATGTGACGGCAGCTAGGGTTGCACAATGAACTCTTGACCGCCGTAATATTGATTGATTGTGTTCACCCGAGATGTGAAACCTAGGACTCATATTTATACACGGTTTGAGTCGGTTAAGGAAACACCGGATCTCTCGGGATTTGCTATTGATTGTGTTGACTTGTTTGACTTCTTGATAGTTGCAATCGCACAAGTATAATGATCTTCCGCAGCAATCTTCTCGTCCGCAGAACATTTGTTCTTCCGTAGATGATTTAGTTTTCCGTAGCAAAGTTGTTCTTTCGTAGGAAATTCTTCTTCTGTAGGAGTCTTCACTTCATGGTACTTGATCATCCGCAGGAACATGTACTTGGTCATTTGGTCTTGTATGAAACATATCTACGGATTAATAAAATTGTTCATCCGTAGATGTTTCATACACTTGGTCAATTCCATGAATCCATCCAAGTATATTGTTTTTCCCTGTCAAGTCACAAATCAACACACATATATATGGGGTTATCCTATAGATTCAAATCACATATATATATATTTTGACTGTTACAAATATTAATTACAAGACTTGATTTTCAAGTACTAAGCCTATACAAAATTGATCTAGCCCTATACAATCTAGACCTAACAATACTCCCCCTTAGGCTTAGCTCCTTGTAATCAGTCCTTCAAAACAGCAAGATCCTTGACTCTTGATATGATTTTGTTGTAGAAGTAAGATACAGCTGCCTTTTGATCATCATACTTGTATTTGATCTCCATTTTGCTGATCTTCTTCAGAGTCTCGTAGCCAAGTCCCAGAACATCCTCTTCTGTAGTGAGAGTCTCCAATACTCGGTCATTCTTCACTACTTCAAGTTCATCTTGTTCGGAGAGGCGAAGTTCTGTAACTTCATCATATTCTGTGCCCTTCAGCAAGCCTGCATTGTGTCTGCGTCATTTGTAGGCCTTTGCATGAAGTTTGTCTATGACTTGGATCATGTGTACATGCAGGAACAGATCATTTTGAGCTGCTTCATCACTCAGCTTCGGAAAGAATTTGTCATGAAGGTAAGAAGTGTAGCTTGGATGAAGCAACTTGATTTCCGCAGGATCAAAGATCCTGATCTTTCAGCTTGTTTGTTCTCTGCAGTTCTCATTAGCACCAGCTCTTTTGTTCTCTCTACATATCCCCACTCAGTAATAGGGAGTGTGTATTGAGTTCCTTCAATGCGTTTGAGGGTTGCTGATGTTCTATTGTTATAGCCAACCCTCTTTAGAAATTCATCATCTACTGAGTCAGAGGCATTTGACTTGGATCTTTTCAGCCCTTGAGTTCTTCGTTTGTGATCATCATCATCTCTTTTAGCTCCTATGATCACATCATCTTTGAACCTTGTTTTCAGTTGACCCACTCTGCTTGAGAAGTCCCTGCCCCTTGGGTGTATTAGATAATTTGTCAAGGTAAGGCTTTGCAGGTCCTTTAGATCATTCTCAGGAAGGCAGAGTACTGAAAACACATCACAGAAGTATTCAATTCTTCCTGATGTCCTTTTAATCACTGCACAATCCCACTCCTGATCATATTTCCATGCCATGATCTTATTTTCTTCAGCTGAGTTAGGAGTTGTGAGGTGATCAATCAACTGAAGCAGAGTAGACTTCTGATCAGTTATTTCTCTGACAGTGGTACCAAGGGGCCATACTTTGCCTGGGATGACTTCCCTTGGTTCCCTGATGAGCTTATCCTTAGCTTTATGCTGATCCTTGGGTTCCACAGTGATTGGATCAGCAGATAGTTTGCTTTGTTTATCATCAGTAGGATGAGGAGCTGTTGTTCTGAATTTGACACCCGTTTCCAATTCCACCTTCATTACATGCTCCATCATCCTCCGCAGTTCTCCAGTGGTTCTACCTTTGAGCTCATGCGGTTTGTAATTGTGGCGCTGTAACCAGCAAGTCATATTGTACTTTGTAAGTTTTGCTGTGTCACAGTGGCCCAATCCTTCCTTATCTTCTCCAATGATTGAAAAGTTGTAAAGGCTTCATAATCACAATTTGGGATTATGAACCTTGCAAACTCAAATTCTTTCAATGCATTCTTCATTTCTGATGTGTTCATCCTCTCAACCATGTCATATGAAAAACCATGGTTGATAAGGGTCATAAACATACTGGAGTCAGGCCTCTCTTCCATGATATCTGCTGTTGTTAGAAGGTCATCGGCCTTTCCACCCTTATCATCAGTGGGGGACTCCATTCTTGTTAGTTCCTCCCACTCTTTATCACTGTCTTCTTCTTCTCCGGAGGATACCTTCACAGCAGACACTTCTACTGAAGGTGTAGGTGCAGGAGATGGAAGTTTTGGTTTCTTTGGAGAGCTTTCATCTTCTGGTTTCTTTTGAGTAGCTCCAAAGTATTTTCTTTTTCGGGTGTATGAGATCAGTGGCTTAGTAGCTCTACCCGACTGTTTTGCTGGCTCAGCTCTTGAATCCACTTTTGTTTTCAGATCTGAGAGTTTTCTTTTCAGGCTTTCTATCTCTAGATCCTTTTGCTTTATTTGCTCAGCCTTTTCATTTTGCTCGTTTTTTAAAGTAGCCTCCAACTCCCGTTTTGTTTGCAACAATGCATCAATAACTTCATTGTTGCATAGTGCATGTAACACCCCGAAAAGTCAAAACGAGTCGCCGGGGATAATGGGCTTAATTATGGGTATTTAATAAAGAAAGAAAAATGGATTATGGGCTAATTAGGCTAATGGACAAGAGCCTAAGTGGATTGAGGCCCATAATCATCCCTTAACCTTCCCAAAGCAGCCACCATCTTCTTCATTCCCACCCTAAGTCCAAAAATCCGTAGAGAGAGAAGTAGAGAGAGAAAGTGCAAGAAACTCAAGTTTTGGAGCTTCTAAGGTCAAGGGATTGAAGATCTGGGTGTTGGGGCAACAAATCTCAAGAAAGGAGCAGCAAAACAAGGTAAGAATCAACCCCTAAACCCTTCTGTAGATCAAACCCGGATTCTAGGGTTTTGGGTTTTGAAAAGTTGCAAAGAATCGCATAAAGGTCACATTTTTACGTATGAAAACATGTATAAAGCTTAGATTTAGCCTCATGGATGATAAACTAAGAGGTTGGACGTAAAAAGTTGTGATTTTGGGTTAAAAACGGACTGGTTCGTGATTTTTATGCGATCTGGGAAACTGTATATGCATCCAGCGAATTTGCATAATCATCCAGCGAAACTAAGAACATTTCCAGCGAAATTACAGTTTCGCTCGGGCGAAACTACAGTTTCGTTCGGGCGAAACTACAGTTTCGTTCGGGCGAAACTGTGGACCCATAGACATCGCGAGACTAGGAAATTCCAACGAAAGTTGGGCGCTCTAGGTAGCGAATCTGTCCAGCGAAACTGGCAGAAGTGCTGCCCAGCGAAACTAGCAGCGAAATTGCCAGCGAAACTGGCAGCGAAACTGCTAGCGAAACTGTGGGCGAAATTATGAAGAAAATGATGTTTTTGTGTATTAACTTTCGTGCAGCTAGAGCATTCGGACCATAGCTTAAGTAACTTAGGAATTAAGCTATTTGCTAAGTTCAGGTGAGTTCTAGATCCCCTTATTTAAATGTTTTTCCTTGTTTTTGGGGCTATTATGCATAGTAAACATAAGGTTTTCAAGATAAGGATTTCAAGGTGTTTTAACAAGGAAATACATTTTTCTAATGTAAAATGTGACATTTAAATAGCTCAAAATAATTTTCGGGCGCGCTGACCTGGCAGCCCGGCCCCAGCCAGGGGCGTTGCCCCTTGGACCCCACTAGGGGCTGCTGCCCCTAGGACCCCGCTGTCAGGGGCTGCCGCCCCCAAACCCCCGCTGTCCCGCGGAGGGTCGGTTACGTGTTATGATGACTAGTATTGGGTATGCTGTGTACTTAATAAGCTAAGTACTATATATATATTAAGTGAAAGATAATTCTAATGAGAAGTGGAACTTAACGAATGTTACCCCCGGGCCCGTTTGATGATGAAAGTCTTGCAAGAACTATGATAGACTTCACTTATGTGTGAGTCTGATGTATGATGATGGATCCGTATTCATGAGCGGGCTATGTGCCTGCTAGTGTGGATCAACTGTCGGGGGAAACTACCATGAAGATGTGTACCGACGGGGATCGATCGACCGTCGGGGGTAGTGACCATGGATAACGTGTACCGACGGGGATTGACATTCGTTGTCAATCAACATGGAGATGCTGCTTTGTGCAGTCTCGCCTATGACGAAGAGAAATGAAATGAAAGAATGAAAGATAATGAACGTGTCTAATGCGATGCAAGTAATGTTTGTAGTATGATGTATGCGTGTTCATTATATGAAGGATAAAAGATCATATTTTTCTTATTTATATAAAACTAGAACTCACTCAGCGTAGCTGACTTTTTATGCATAATAGTGGGCAGGTAGGCGCTGATGCTGAGGATGGCACCACGGAGCTACTTGGGGAAATATGGATGGCATTCCTATTAATGAAGTCTTTATTGTAACTAATGAACAAGGAATATGTTTTGTTTACCTTTAAAGGACAAATGTATGAGTACAATGGGGTTTCTAAGTCTTTAACGAATGTTTAATTATTTTCCGCTGCAATGTTTTGTTATTAAACTGATTTTGTGCTATGGTTAACCAACTGTGAGGTTTCCCGGGAACGGGGCCTTACAAGTTGGTATCAGAGCCAAAGTTTAAGAGAAATGGGTAAAACATTTTTCAAACCTAAACTTAAACTGAGCATGGGACCCAATGAGGGATGCCAACCCAAGTAGCTACGTGCCATCAGGTAAAATATTTCAAGTAAACTGGCAATATGTGCGTGTACTATTTGTTTTATATACGTGTAGATTTGAATGCTGGCATGTGTTAGGATAGTGATTGCTTGGGACAGGAGGGTAAGGTAAGTAGTTAATCACACTTGGCCACTGTAATTAAGGACTTACCATACTTGTAATGATCTGAGCAATTAACTTGAATAACCATTTCGGTGTTTAAATCTTATAGGAATTAGATATGGCGGGTAGGAAAGCTGGGAAGGCTACACGTGGACGTCCTCGAGGTGGTCGTACCACTACACCACGTGTCACCCGGAGCAAAGCTAAGGCTCCCGAGACTGTTCACGAGGAGTCAGACCTCCATAGTCAACCAGAGGGCGAGGGATCAGCCACCCTCAAGTCCACTGTGAAGGAGGCCATCGCCGATGAAGTCTACAATGTCATGCAAGATGTCTTACCCTCGGTGGTGAATGAGGTGCTTAAAGCAGTCAAGGATGGAGATAAAGCTGATAGGAAGGAGAAGGAAAATGAGAAGAATTCTGGAAGGTCCACTAGGAGGACGGAGGAATCTGAAGAGGAGCCATCAAACCCTAAGGTGGTAATCCACGATGACGACAGTGATGAGGAGGCTGAGAGGGAGAAGATTAGGGGGTGCAACTATGGGGCATTTCAAAGGTGTAAGCCCCCGACCTTTGACGGTAATGGCAATGCTACTGCCTCTCATCGATGGATCAGAGAAATGGAGGCGGTACTGGAAATTAGTGAATGCCGCGAAGATCAGAAAGTTAAGTTTGCTACTCATTCCTTCGTCGACTCAGCGCTGTGCTGGTGGGACAATATTGTCCAGGCTGAAGGAAAGCGGTTGATAGCCAAACTGAGGTGGTCCGAGTTGAAGGAGTTGGTGCTGGAGGAGTATTGTCCCCATCGGGAATTAGACAAGATTGAGAAGGAGTTCTTGTATTTGGAGGCTGGAAACATGACTCATCAAGAGTATACCTCTAAGTTCAATGAACTTGCAAGACTTGTGCCAGACATGGTAACACCTGCATCCAAGAAGATCAAGAGATACATGCAGGGTTTGCCAGTGGACATCAGGAGGCACATGATTGCGGCTAGACCAGGCACGTTTAGGTCTGTGGTGGATTTAGCTGGAAGGTTGTACGATGAGAGAGACCCAATACCTGTGCAAAAGAAGGTGGAGAAGTGGAGCGGGAACAAGAATGGAAATGGGAAGAGATTCGGAGGTGATAACTTCAGGGGTGGAGAAAGAAGATGAGAGCTGAGGGTCAATCAGGGAGACAGGAAAATACAGGTGAAGGGGGTGCCTGTAGAAAATGTGGAAAACGCCATTTTGGGGAGTGTAGGGTTGGGACTGGAAGGTGTTTTAAATGTGGGGGCGAGGGTCACTATGCTAGAGAGTGCAAGGCGGTGAAGTGCTACCAATGTGGCGAGATAGGGCATGCGGAGAAAGACTGCAAGAAAGGAAAATCGGGAGGACCAGGAACAGTTAAAGCTGGAGACAAAGGGAAGGGTGACGGTTTAAAGGCAAAGGCGAGGGCGTTTAACATAACTCGTGAGGAGGCCAGGGCAGATCCAGAAGTAGTTTCAGGTATGTTTCTGGTGGATGACGAATATGCTTCTGTGCTCTTTGATTCTGGTGCTAGTAAGAGTTTTGTGTCTACTGCCTTTTGTCGTTTATTGCATGATAAGAGTAGGAAGATAGACGAGCCCTTTTATGTAGAAACAGCCATTGGAGAGTCCACTAAGGTAACTGAAGTGATTGAGGATTGCCTGATTGAGTTAGAAGATTGTAAGTTCCCTGCTAGGTTGTATGTTATGGCCTTAGGAGGTTTCGATGTGGTGTTAGGCATGGATTGGTTAGCTAGCTATGAAGCCAATATTGTATGTAGCAAGAAAATAATTCGTCTAAAA
The DNA here is from genome assembly GCA_024085815.1 of Flaveria linearis. Lineage (NCBI taxonomy): Eukaryota > Viridiplantae > Streptophyta > Magnoliopsida > Asterales > Asteraceae > Flaveria > Flaveria linearis. The sequence goes on from CM044011.1 coordinate 24,343,228, forward strand.
GCGCCCGATGGTAGTTCTGTTACTGTACGTGGGGATAAGGTGTGTTGTGTGCCGAAGGTCGTGTCGATGATCACAGCGGAAAAGTACATGAGACGTGGGTGTAGCGCTTACTTGGCCTATGTAAAAGATGTGGACGTGCTAGAGCCACAATTATCAGACGTGCCGGTAGTGCGCGATTTTCCTGACGTCTTTCCTGAAGACCTGACTGGTGTGCCGCCTGACCGCGAAATCGAATTTCAGATCGATTTATTACCGGGAGCGCAGCCCGTCGCTAAAGCACCATACCGATTGGCTCCTTCAGAAATGGTAGAATTGAGGGACCAATTACAAGACTTATTGGATAAGGGCTTCATCCGACCGAGTATCTCTCCATGGGGTGCTCCAGTTTTATTCGTCAAGAAGAAAGATGGTAGCATGCGGATGTGCATTGACTATCGCGAGCTTAATAAGCTGACCGTAAAGAATCGATACCCGCTACCAAGGATCGACGACTTGTTCGATCAACTTCAGGGTGCCAGCTGGTTTTCAAGGATACATCTGCGGTCTGGTTACCACCAACTGAAGGTGAAAGAACAAGATATCCCTAAAACAGCATTCCGGACGCGTTATGGACATTACGAATTCCTCGTCATGTCCTTTGGTTTAACTAACGCGCCAGCTGCTTTTATGGACCTTATGAATCGGGTATGTCGGCCATTGTTGGATAAATCGGTAATAGTGTTCATCGATGACATTTTGATCTATTCGAAAAGTGAGGAAGAACATGCCGATCATATTCGAGAAGTATTGGAGACACTCAGAAGCGAGAAGTTATATGCTAAGTTCTCCAAATGTGCATTTTGGCTTCGAGAAGTTCAATTTCTGGGTCATGTGGTTAATCCCGAGGGGATCAGGGTGGATCCTGCGAAGGTTGAAGCGGTGATGCAGTGGGAACCTCCAAAGACGCCATCCGAGATTCGCAGTTTCTTAGGTCTGGCAGGTTACTATAGGAGGTTTATCCAGGATTTCTCCAAGATAGCTTCTCCATTGACTAAGCTGACCCGGAAGGACGTGAAGTATGAATGGGGTCCTGATCAGGAGAATGCCTTCCTAGAACTAAAGATGAGGTTAACGCAAGCCCCTGTCCTGACGCTACCTAAGGGGAACGAGGACCTGGTAGTCTACTCGGATGCCTCATATGCAGGATTGGGTTGCGTGTTGATGCAACGAGGGAAGGTGATAGCCTATGCTTGTAGACAATTAAAAGTCCACGAGGCCAATTACCCTACCCATGATTTGGAATTGGCCGCGGTGGTGTTTGCATTGAAGATTTGGAGGCACTACCTGTATGGGGCGAAGTGCACCATCTTCACCGATCATAAGAGTCTGAAGTATTTCTTTGAACAAAAAGAACTCAATATGAGGCAGAGGAGGTGGCTGGAACTGATCAAGGACTATGACTGCGAAATTCATTATCATCCAGGCAAAGCTAATGTGGTTGCTGACGCCCTTAGCCGAAAGGGACGACCCGAACCAATTCGGGTGAGGGCTTACCAAATAATTATGACGCCTGATGTTATGAAGCAAGTGAGGGAGTTTCAGGATGAGGCATTAAGAGAGGACAGAGTCAACTCTGAAAGAATGAAAGGGCAAACTTCAGATTTGGGGGAAAACACCCTGGGTGTTAGAACTCGATCTGGGAGAATGTGGATCCCTCTCTATGGGGATTTGAGGGGAAAGATCATGGATGAGGCTCACAAAACTAGATATTCTATTCATCCTGGTGCCACAAAAATGTACCAAGATCTGAAGAAAGATTATTGGTGGCCAGGAATGAAGCGTGACGTGGTTAAGTATGTAAGCAAGTGTCTGACTTGTTTACAGGTGAAGGCAGAACACCAAAAGCCATATGGGAAAATCCAGCCGTTGGATATTCCTGAATGGAAATGGGAACACATCACGATGGACTTCATCACGAAGCTACCTCGCACGACGAAAGGAAGCGACACGATCTGGGTGATTGTTGACCGCTTGACAAAGAGCGCCCATTTCCTACCAATTCGTGAGACGTTTTCCTCTGAGAAGTTGGCAGATCTGTTCATCAAGGAGATCGTGGCTCGTCACGGCGTGCCAGTGTCTATCGTTTCGGATAGGGACACGCGTTTACGTCTAAATTCTGGAAGAGGTTCCACGACTCAATGGGGACTAGACTGCATATTAGTACGGCTTACCACCCCCAGACGGATGGTCAGTCGGAAAGAACAATTCAGACATTAGAAGACATGCTGCGAGCATGTGTGATCGATTTCGGTGGAAGTTGGGATGAGCACTTACCGTTGGCGGAATTCTCGTATAATAATAGTTACCATGCCAGCATTGGTATGCCACCTTACGAGATGTTGTATGGTAGGAAGTGCAGAACGCCCGTGTGTTGGGTGACATCGGGCAAAAGGAATTGGGGAGCCTTGAAGTGATTGAGGTCACAACTGAGAAGTTAGATAAGATTAAGGCATTCATGAAGGCTGCAAAAGATCGCCAGAAGTCTTATGCGGATAAGAGGCGTAGACCGATAGAGTTTGAGGTTGGTGACAAGGTTATGCTCAAGGTATCGCCTTGGAAAGGGATCATCAGGTTTCGAAAAAGGGGAAAGTTAAGCCCAAGATTTATAGGGCCATTCCGTATTATCGCAAGGGTAGGGGAAGTGGCCTACAGACTAGAATTACCTGATGAGTTGAGTGGAATTCATCCCACATTCCATGTATCTCATCTTAGGAAATGTCTAGCAGACGATGATGCGTTTGTACCGTTAGAGGACATCGAAGTCGACGAGCGACTGAATTATGTAGAGCAGCCGGTGGTCATCCTGGATCGGAAAGAGAAGCGCTTACGTAATAAAGTAGTTCCGCTAGTACGAGTACAATGGAAACACAGAAGAGGATCAGAATCTACGTGGGAGACCGAGGAAGAGATGAGGAGATTTTATCCCCAATTGTTTGATGACTGACAGGTTTCGAGGACGAAACCTAAATAAGTGGGGGAGACTTGTAACACCCCGAAAAGTCAAAACGAGTCGCCGGGGATAATGGGCTTAATTATGGGTATTTAATAAAGAAAGAAAAATGGATTATGGGCTAATTAGGCTAATGGACAAGAGCCTAAGTGGATTGAGGCCCATAATCATCCCTTAACCTTCCCAAAGCAGCCACCATCTTCTTCATTCCCACCCTAAGTCCAAAAATCCGTAGAGAGAGAAAGTAGAGAGAGAAAGTGCAAGAAACTCAAGTTTTGGAGCTTCTAAGGTCAAGGGATTGAAGATCTGGGTGTTGGGGCAACAAATCTCAAGAAAGGAGCAGCAAAACAAGGTAAGAATCAACCCCTAAACCCTTCTGTAGATCAAACCCGGATTCTAGGGTTTTGGGTTTTGAAAAGTTGCAAAGAATCGCATAAAGGTCACATTTTTACGTATGAAAACATGTATAAAGCTTAGATTTAGCCTCATGGATGATAAACTAAGAGGTTGGACGTAAAAAGTTGTGATTTTGGGTTAAAAACGGACTGGTTCGTGATTTTTATGCGATCTGCGAAACTGTATATGCATCCAGCGAATTTGCATAATCATCCAGCGAAACTAAGAACATTTCCAGCGAAATTACAGTTTCGCTTGGGGAAACTACAGTTTCGTTCGGGCGAAACTGTGGACCCATAGACATCGCGAGACTAGGAAATTCCAACGAAAGTTGGGCGCTCTAGGCAGCGAATCTGTCCAGCGAAACTGGCAGAAGTGCTGCCCAGCGAAACTAGCAGCGAAATTGCCAGCGAAACTGCTAGCGAAACTGTGGGCGAAATTATGAAGAAAATGATGTTTTTGTGTATTAACTTTCGTGCAGCTAGAGCATTCGGACCATAGCTTAAGTAACTTAGGAATTAAGCTATTTGCTAAGTTCAGGTGAGTTCTAGATCCCCTTATTTAAATGTTTTTCCTTGTTTTTGGGGCTATTATGCATAGTAAACATAAGGTTTTCAAGATAAGGATTTCAAGGTGTTTTAACAAGGAAATACATTTTTCTAATGTAAAATGTGACATTTAAATAGCTCAAAATAATTTTCGGGCGCGCTGACCTGGCAGCCCGGCCCCAGCCAGGGGCGTTGCCCCTTGGACCCCACTAGGGGCTGCTGCCCCTAGGACCCCGCTGTCAGGGGCTGCCGCCCCCAAACCCCCGCTGTCCAGCGGAGGGTCGGTTACGTGTTATGATGACTAGTATTTGGTATGCTGTGTACTTAATAAGCTAAGTACTATATATATATTAAGTGAAAGATAATTCTAATGAGAAGTGGAACTTAACGAATGTTACCCCCGGGCCCGTTTGATGATGAAAAGTCTTGCAAGAACTATGATAGACTTCACTTATGTGTGAGTCTGATGTATGATGATGGATCCGTATTCATGAGCGGGCTATGTGCCTGCTAGTGTGGATCAACTGTCGGGGGAAACTACCATGAAGATGTGTACCGACGGGGATCGATCGACCGTCGGGGGTAGTGACCATGGATAACGTGTACCGACGGGGATTGACATTCGTTGTCAATCAACATGGAGATGCTGCTTTGTGCAGTCTCGCCTATGACGAAGAGAAATGAAATAAAAGAATGAAAGATAATGAACGTGTCTAATGCGATGCAAGTAATGTTTGTAGTATGATGTATGCGTGTTCATTATATGAAGGATAAAAGATCATATTTTTCTTATTTATATAAAACTAGAACTCACTCAGCGTAGCTGACTTTTTATGCATAATAGTGGGCAGGTAGGCGCTGATGCTGAGGATGGCACCACGGAGCTACTTGGGGAAATATGGATGGCATTCCTATTAATGAAGTCTTTATTGTAACTAATGAACAAGGAATATGTTTTGTTTACCTTTAAAGGACAAATGTATGAGTACAATGGGGTTTCTAAGTCTTTAACGAATGTTTAATTATTTTCCGCTGCAATGTTTTGTTATTAAACTGATTTTGTGCTATGGTTAACCAACTGTGAGGTTTCCCGGGAACGGGGCCTTACAGTGCATCTTCTCTGAGTCTTTTTAGACTGGCATCCTTCTTCATCAGTTCTTCATCCTTTTCTTGAATTACACCTTTCAGCTCCAGAATTCTTTGTTTTCGCTTATTGGTTTTAAGTACCAACTTGTTGTACTTAGCAACCAGAAAGCTTTTGCTCACAGGAATGTCACTGTCACTTAAGTCATCTTCATGGTATGCAGTGACATCCTGAGCAGATTCTTGAACTTCCCCGTGTTCATCAGCAAGTTGTTCATCTTTCAATGAAGGTATGGGCTCGGTATGTGCTGATGAAGGTTGTTCTTCTGTGTGTGTTGGTGAGAAAGGAACAGTGCTGGCTTCAGATAATATTTCTGTGTCTCCTGAGTGTATGGAGTGTACAGACTCAGTTACCTCAAAAGGTTCAGTCCCAGCACTTTCCGGTGATTGATGTTTTGGAGATTCTGGTGGTGGTTGTACGGGGGATTGGATTTGTTGTGGAGAGAGTGGTTGAGTGTGATGAGATGATGACTGAGAGGATGATGATGATTGTTGTTGGATAGGAGATACTGGCTGAGTATCTTTGGTGGACGATGATGATATTAGTACAGGTGATTGATGGTGGTGAATTGGGGAGATTGGTTGGGAGTTTAGGCTTGCTGGTGATTGTGGTTGTTGAGAGGGTGATTGGCTGGGTGATTGATGTTGTAGTGGTGGTGTTTGGAGTGGTGATTGTTGTTGGTGTTGTGGTGTTTGGTGTGGTGAGTGAGAAGATTGTGCAGAATCACCAGATGATTCTGCTTCATCTGCCCATGCCAACTCTTGTAGCAGGTCTGCTTGAGGATCTATAACAGTGCGAACATTGGCATATCCGGACCCTCATACTTCCCACTAAGTTTGTTCAACACTGATTTGCTCAGGTGTGCTTGTACAAACACTTCTCCAACTCTGCTCAACCTTGGAAGCTCTGAGTTAATCACCAGTTGAATGAATCTCGGGAACATGTACATCTTGTCATTCTTTTGCATTTTGACTTGCTCAATCAGACAATTGAAGATGTATTTGGCGTAATTATAGATTCTCCCCTCGAATACTCCAATAATTCCGGATGAAATGTGCCGAGAGAATCTGTCTAGCCCCGACTTCCTGTTCGACATGCACTTTAGGTAGGTGTGACACAAGAATCTGTACGGTTTGCACAGCCTACCCTTCTTGATTTCTCCTTTCTCATAGTCACCATCATACCCCATCAGGTTGAATACTTTTTCAATGTATTCATTCTCGAATACATCGGGGTGCCCTGTTTCTCCATCTCCCAGTTCCAGACATCTTCGTAAGGTGCTTTCATTGAATCGAAGACGCTGACTCATAACCTCAGCCACTATCACCTCCTCATCGTCTTGTTCTTCAACTCGTGCTGATTTCCAGAAATCAATAATGTGTGCCTGATGGATCACAGGCTCAGCCGTCAAGGCATAGAAGAGCCTGGATCGTCGGAGATATCTTATGATATCTCGACATCCTTCAGCTGCAGGATCATCAGCGTTCAAGAACGCGCACACATTGTGCTCTTTAGCGAATCTATTTGCCATCTGTAAAGAAAATCAAGTTAGAAACCATGCAGTTGAATCGTTTAAATGACAATAATCGATTAACCAGTTCCGAATTGATGTTTAAGACATGATTTACCTTTGCAATAACAGTAAGTTATTACAGGATAATGTTGATGATGTGTTCTTGGAAACGGATATTTTGAAATTTGAACAAGAGGGAAAATGGGCGATTTTCTAGGTTAAAAGTGAAAAAGTGCTCTGTAAAAATATCTGAAACCTTATTTATAGGGGAACATATTAATTTCTTTTATTAATTATGTTCTTTTATTAATTATGTTGGGCCCACTTCCAATCATTCCTATCCGCGTACCAAGTGTTTAGAATGCATTATCTCTTCCGCAGAGCATCTACGGAACCTTGACATCTGCGGATGTCTTAACATCTGCGGATGTAAACGTTCAAACAATGCATTTGTTTTGCTGCTGAATCAGAAATCACATAATACTTCTACGGATGGGAGGTATTACTGAAACTTCTGCGGAACATAAAAAGTTTAAAACTTTAAATGTATGATATCTACAGAGTAGAATCAAATGTTGATGTTGGACATTGTTGACTTTATTTGCATGGCAATTAAGTACAGAGAGGTAAGTTTCCTGTATCCTGCATTCAAGTTAGTGCTCTGATACCACCTGTGAATCCAAGGATCTCAATTCAGGAATTATCAGTATTAAAATAAATCAATTTAATGATCGCGGAATTATCACTAATTGTCGTTTAATTGTTTTTAATGATTAATGATGAACACAACCACAGAAACACAATAAATACGAAATCAATAATAATTCAAATGTATTTCATTAACTATACTGTAATGATTACAAAAGAATAATAATGAATGACTATGAACACTCGAATTCTGTGAAACGAATAATGTTTGATGTTGATGTGACGGCAGCTAGGGTTGCACAATGAACTCTTGACCGCCGTAATATTGATTGATTGTGTTCACCGAGATGTGAAACCTAGGATCATATTTATAGATGTTTGAGTCGGCTAAGGAAACACCGGATCTCTCGGGATCTGTTGTTGATCGTGTTGACTTGTTTGACTTCTTGGAGTTTGTAATCGCACAAGTATAATGGTCTTCCGCAGGAGTCTTGCCTTCCGCAGATCTTTTGTTCTTCTGTAGATGATTTGCTCTTCCGTAGGAATGTTGTTCTTCCGTAGGAAATCCTTCTTCCGTAGGAGTCTTCCCTTCATGAAACTTGATCATCCGCAGAAACTTACACTTGGTCATTTGGTCTTGTATGAAACATATCTACGGATTAACAAAATTGTTCATCCATAGATGTTTCCTACACTTGGTCAATTTCAGGAAATCCATCCAAGTATATTGTTTCTCCTGTCAAGTCACAAATCAACACACATATATATGGGGTTATCCTATAGATTCAAATCACATATATATATATTTTGACTGTTACAAATATTAATTACAAGACTTGATTTTCAAGTACTAAGCCTATACAAAATTGATCTAGCCCTATACAATCTAGACCTAACATCTATTATATGCAAGTGTCAAGTCAAGGGGTTTATATTATGTCAATTTATCTATATGCTTTGCTATTGCAATATAAGTCTTAACGTTACCTTGTGAATTGGTTTATTCTCAATCAATCAATCAATCTATATGTTATTCAAAACTGTGTTTACTCACCGGCTAATTTTTATCTGACTCGTTACTTTTCACATGATTTCAGGTTAAGCAAGTTAGTGGACTTCTACATGCTCATATAAGACCAGGACTTAGTCAAAACAAAAGACAATTACTATTTATGACTTCAATTGTTGTATTTGCTCATGTTAAATTCACGCTATCTTGTAATCTGATTTTAATATTAATTCCACTATTAGACAATCATGTGTTATGAACAATCAATCATTCCTTCGTCCGCTCCGATGATTCCGCCGTCGGTCGGGGTGTGACACTGGTCATGACTTTGACCGGGTCTTGAAAAGAGAGAACCCACCAATGGGACCGAAGGGTTCTTTCTTATTAAGGTTGGTCGGGTGTTGGGTGTTTAATATAAACACGTTCAACCATCTCACCTTTTCATAAAATCCCGAATCCTAAAAACCCTCAAACCAATAACCAAAAACCTCCTCAAACCAACATAAAAATTTCACATTATCTTCACTTAAAAAACCCATCCTCAAACAACTTAAACGGAAACCTCTTCGAACCAACAAATTTCATCATTTCTAGACCTTATTTTATCCAAATATACCGGGGTGGTGATGTTTCCTTTATGAACGGAAATGTTATGTGTGATGCTTCTACCAGAAGTACCACTATTGTTCTTCAGAAAATTTCATACGAAACGTTTGTTGATTTCATTTACGATCATCTTCAACTTTCATGAGAATATTATGATCTGAAGTTGTAACAACCCGAGCGTTTAGGTCATATGAACTCCGCATTTCACATATTGACAAACGAGTAAGTAATGAGTAAATTGTCTATTTAAAGTTTGAAGTTTTTGGATGAAATTTTTATGTTATAAGAGACCGTTTGAATATAAGAATATAATAATAATATATTATATTCGAACTGCTCCGTTTTTTACGAAACTTAGGTTGACTCGTAGAGAAAAATAAGCTCGTTACAACGACATATTTGAAATTTCATAATACGCTATATATTAAAAGTTATAAGAGAAAAACGAGTTAAGCAGCTGAATTAATTAGAATAATATAATAATATAATAATATAATAATATAATATTCAAATTGAGATTCAAATTGCAATTCATCCCACGTCGACTTCTGTAAAGTTTCTCATCCCACATCTTCCCTGAAACTTTTTCACCTGCTTTCAACTCCCTTATAAATAGAAGTCTTAAGGTTGAATTTAAAACATAAGTTTCTTTGGGAACGCTCTAATATAAAGAGAATCCCGAGTTCTCAATACCCCGTTGGGTGTTGCTAGTAGTCGTTTTGGTACTCGAGTAGGAGCACGACTAGGAGCGCGAGTAGGGGAGACTATACATCAAATTGCCGTAGATAGTTTTCAGGTACGCCCTTGTTTAAGGTTATGTTTAATTATTATTATAGTCGTTATTATTATTATTATTATTATCATTGTAGGTATTAGTGTTAATATAGTTATTATTAATATTATTATTATTATCTTTATAGTTATTATTATTATTATTATAGTTGTTATTTTTATTGTAATAGTTAGTATTATTATTGTTTGTTATTTTTAGCGTTGTAGTTGTTATATTTATTATTATTAGACTTTAAGGTTATCATTAGGGAAGGTATTGGGTAACCCCGAGGGTTGGCTCGGGTATGATGGAAACGCCCGAGTTATGCCAACTAGTAAGGGTTGTATCAAAGGGTTGGCATAGGATAAAAAAAGTACCCAAATAAAACCAACAAATAGGAAAAGATAACGAATCATCCCTAAAGTTGTTACTAGCTAGAATATAGCTTAAGTAATGTTATTTTGCTTATAGGATAATGACTGATAGCAGTGAACCTGAGCAGACGATATCACTGACTTGATTGATCGAGGTGAGTTTCTCTGAACTGTTTTCTAAAACGGGATGTGATGTTTTGATAACTGGTAATAATTGAAGAATTGACTATCAATAGCATCTGTGATATGTGACAATGCTTGATAGGATGCTTGAGGGCTGCTTGTATGATTCTGCTTTAGCCAGTGGAGTTTGTATACATAGCCTGGTTATGTGAATTTATACTGTGCTTACTCTGTTCCTATCTGTTTGTCATGGCTATATCTGCTTGATGCAATAGTCAATGATAACATGTTTTGAAATTTTGAAGAATACCATGTTTATGAACTCACAAGCTTTATGTTGAGTCCTAAATATTTTCTATTTTATGGACACACATCCTAGGTGCCAAGTGATTACAGGAATTGAAGATTACGAGCTAGTTTATGAGAAAATAAAGTTCTAGAATGTTGTTGAAGATTTGGATCTCTAGTATAGTTAAACTGATGTAATGGTATTATCTATTATAACAAATGTATTGTACACGTTGATGTATATTTAAAGTTAGACTTCCGCTGTTTATTCTCTGGTTACTATGTGTTCTGTATATCCGATGTGTAACGCTCCCCGGGGTGAGCCCTGGGAGGCGGGTGTACTTTCATGAGAATATTATAATCTGAAGTTCAAACTATTTTACACGTACGGTGGTTTTTCTCAAACATCCGAAATTTTTAGTGACTCGAGTCTTGAAGTATTGTATCAATTGGCAGATTATGTGGAAAATTTCATTGGAAATATTCACGTAATTTCGGATCCAATAATGTCACTCCAACAATCAAATTGTATGGATCTCCTATGAGGGTTTTCTGTATCCGAATCACCTGAACAAACAGTTACTACCTTTCCAGGCAAAGCAAGTTCACATGATCATCAAGCCGGTCCGTCAAGTAATTTTAACGTGCGGTATATTTCAAATCATCAATCAAATGTTGATCTAAATGACGATGAACACGGAGGGTTTGATAACTCGGATGATGATGGTTCACAAAGAAGTGAAGATACTGAATCTGTTCCGTCACATGATCAATCAACCGACAATGAAGATGGCTAAGTAGTAAGCACCATAATTTTGTGGTTAATCAAGGAATCTCTTACGGGGAGGTAACCTTTTCTGAAGATCCCCGAGAATTAAGAGATTATGAAGCTGCTGATTTTGATGATAAAGACTACATGGATGTATAGAATGAAGAAACAAAAGAAATCCATGTCAGCATGTTCTTTAAATCAAAATATGATTTGACGCATGCGGTGCGATTATAGAATGTTGCACGTAACCGGGAAATGTTTGTTGTTGAAAGTAAAAGTGATGCGTAGAGACAAAATTATAATACCCATAAAAATATCAAATAATTAAAATAACAAACCTAATAAACTACAGGGACCATTGTGTAATTTTGTAAAATTACAAAACACACCCAACCCCACCCCCCATCCTTCCCGTCTTCCTCTTCCCCACTATCGTCCTGAATTTCAGCCATTATCACGCACTAAAACTTACAATAATGAAATTAATCGGAAGTGGACAAATATATATCTGTTTCTAATCGAATTCTATACTCAAACTCATACAAAACAAGCACAAACATCACACCCGATTCCCTCGAAGTCGCGGACCTGCAACTGACGTGTTCACCCTCCTTCGAGCTTCAAACTTCGAAATTAACATAGGGCTTTGCATCAATACCATCATTCAAAGCTTCCATCGAGTTTAATTTGATTATCATTGGAGATTTCCACATCCACTGTGAACCCACGGTCGCGGACCTGTTCTTGTTGGGTTCAACATCGATTTGTCATCATACAAGTAATTCCTCACACCCACACACTTGATTTTTCATGGGGAATAAAAGCCCTAAGATTTTAGATACTATCGAAATCGAATTGGGGTTCAATTGGATTGAAATAGGTTCTAGGGCTCATATGGGTTTGGGGATCGTTTGTAACCGTGTTTAAAAGATTTAGAAACCAAAGTAAACCGCGGCCACGGCCTTGGTTTACTGGTTCTGCGCTCACATTCCTTACCCGAGGTCCCGGGTTCGACCCCAGGCCACCTCACACATTTTTTAAATGTCTTTTTAACCTTTAAAAATTATGTAAAAATTCCTAAAAATTATAAAAATCCTTTTTATAATCTCTGTTTATTTTTAAATCATCAACCTGATTTTCTGTAATTTTCTTTAAGCTTAAACATTTATAAAACAATATAACAATGACATTTAGTTTAATTATTTTTATGGATTCTTTTAAATAAATGGTAAACATCTGATTAAATATAAAACTTCTTTTATAAAAGTACCTAATTAATTTCTATAAATTAGTCTAGTAAAACCTTAACAATTCTTATATATATATTGTTAACGAACGTTATAAATAGTTTATTTTGTTTAAAAATAAACTGTAAACAATTGATTTAGGCCCGTATTTTACAGCCAACTTATAGAGGCCATAACTTCTTCATAACAGATTCAAATCAGTTAAACCTTATGTCCATGACGAAGTTCGTCGAAAATCGAATCTGTTGATATATAAAACATAGAAAAACTCATTCGTTTAGACCTCCAAATAGTCGTTTTCAACAGCTAGCAGTTCTGCGCAGCTGTAAAGATCCACGTTTTTCTCATATTTCGGTAATCCAAATCAGAAACTTTTCTAAATGAAAGTTGTTTAGAAATCACTAATCTAGTAAACTGGAGATTTTCAGAATTTTTAAATGTAGTTTAGTATTTTTAACGAGTGCGAAAAGACAAGGGCAGAACTGGAATTTTCCAAACTATAATTTGCGTTACGTTATCGTAGGTTCTCGCGGCGTTAACCGAGCCTAGAACTTGTTTCTGATCATTGTCATTCGTGTATAAGGTACGGATTCTTGGTTACCTTTATCATAGTATAAATTCTGTTCTGTTACTTTGTAGTACAGATTTTGATACCATGTTTCCGTTAATATGACTCGTTTGGCCTTTGGTATTTTACTAGTCGTCTAACATTATTTGTTATGCTATGACTCGTTCGACTTGTTAATTTTTACTTGTTGAAGGCTTACAGCATGCAATATATATTTTATAAGTTTGTGCTCATTATTGCATGTTCCTATAAATGTCCTATTGATACGTTATATGTTGGTAGTTGTACTACCATTTGATTTGATACTCTGTTACCCGAGCTCTCCGACATGTCATTGTGGCGTCAATGATGTGACACTTTTCATGACGGTGTGTAATAAATAGTTCACGGCGTCTCTGTTAACACGTTAGTACTCAGGTAGTACTTGGCCATAATATCTGGGAGGCGGATGGATCGATCCTAGTTCAGTTCAGTTCTGGGGGATGGAATCATGTGTGCACGCCCCACACACCATCTCATTAGTGCATAGTCTAGCTAGCTATGTATTTATCAGTTCAGTTTCGGCTCTGGGTACTCTTATATTACACGACTTATTTTGTTTGTATATACGCGTCGTGTAGATCAGTTCAGTTCAGTATTACATGTTCAGTTCAGTATCAGTATTATATGTTAAAATCAGATTTCCGTTTCAATACCATATGATCCATTCAGTATCAGATATCAGTATTTTATGTTTCGTATCATTACTATTGTTCTTTCCGTCACTGAGCAACTTTTGGCTCAGCTGTATTTTCTTTTGTGGTGTTTTCTTATTTGATTGTAGGTAATCAGGGTATTCCGGGAAATCAGTGAAAAGTGGTTGAAGATCAAGATTATATTTTACCTTAATTGATGTAATGAACAACTTAATTAGGTTCTTTCGGATTATGGAGTTTGTTTGAATTTATTTCTTTTGACAATCTCTTTAATATCGTGGATTTGGTTTTTGATTTAATATCTGTAATAGTGACACGTCAGCCTCTCCGGGTTGGGGTGTTACAGTTATGGTATCAGAGCAAAGGCTCTTTCCTGTAGAAAACTTAAACATTAAAAATAAACTTGTGAGGTAATGGGTAGACGTTGGGTTAGGATCTAATTTTTGTTCCTAATCTAAATTCCAGTGTTCACACGTGTATCTTCATTTCAGATGGCTCCTAAGAGACGTGTGAACAACCGCAATAACTCGAATGGCCCCTCATCTGATACTCCTCTTGAAACCCTCGTTGCTAATGCCGTAAACGCTGCTATTTCTGGAATACTCCCTAATCTGATGACTCAGACTGCTCAAACAGTCATCCAGCAGATACAACAGGCGAATTCGGAGGGAAACAACACAGGACCTCCACCCGGTGGAAATAACTCAGAGCCAGCTTCTGGCGGGAACAACACAGGAGCACCTTCCGGTGATAATACACCACCACCCCGTGATGGTATTCATGTCTGGTTGGAACGTTTCCAGAAGCAAAGGCCTAAGTCTTTCAGTACTTCCAATGATCCGGTCGAGGTGCAAAACAGGATCAGTCATATTGAGAAATTGTTTGAGTTACTTGGTGTTGGGACGTATACAAAGTAAGGTTGGCTACATACAAGTTAGAAGATGATGCTCACAGATGGTGGACGACTGTGAAACAAGCTAGAGGAGGAAACGAATATGCAGCTACACTTCCTTGGGATAAATTCCGAGGAATGTTTTATGAGGAATACTTCACTGCTGCTGACCGCACTGAGTATCGTAGACAATATGCTAATATTAGACAGAGGGATGACGAGCACATAACAGATTTCAAGACACGATTTACGCGGTTAGTGAGTTTTCTTGGTGCATCTGCAGGCTCACCGCATGAGCAGACAGAAAATTTTCAGTGGGCCATATGTGAAAGAGATCGAAAGTTTATATTGAATCATCAGTTTAAAGATATTAATGAAGTGGTTGATGCTATTAAAAACCTATATAATGATAAAAAGAATGGAAAGAAGTCGTATGATGATAACCGTAAGCGGCCTAGAGAGAATGACCATGATCAGTCATCTTCTCATACGAATAAGAATCAATCTTCACCACCACGAGACCGTCGAAACCGTTCTGATCGCAACAACAACAATAACTCTCGATCATGAAGAATTGAAACCAGAACCAGAAATCAACTCATAATCAGACTCAGCAGGCTCCTACTCATGCTCAACCACCAAATCAGCAGCACCCTAATCAGGATCGGAATGCTATCCCTCAGTGTAACACATGCGGGAAACTTCATAAGGGAGCTTGTCGTCTGGCCGGAGGATTATGTTTCAGATGCGGACGTGCAGGACACATGATTAGGGATTGCCCTCAGCGCGACCCTCGTAATAACGCTGGAGGGAATCAAGCTAAACCTGCAACTGGAGGACGAGTTTTTGCACTCACTGCAAATGAAGCAGCTAACGCACCAGGTATATTTCTGACCCCTTAGTTAGGGACGTATTATATACATATATATGTCTTATCCGATACTGATAGTAAACGCCCTAGGTATGATCTCCGGTACCCTTTGCATAGGAAAGCGGGATATTTATGTCTTATTTGATACGGGCGCTACGCATTCTGTCGTATCTCTTTTATTTGCTAAGTACTTAAGGACTGCACCGACTGCGTTAGAGCACACTTTGGCTATTACTACTCCATTAGGTGATTCGACTATCATCTCGCATGTCTATAGAGATTGTCCGATCAGAATCGAGTCTATTATTCGTAAAGCTGATTTGTTTCCAATGCAAATGAGTGACTTTGATGTCATACTTGGTATGGACTGGTTAACTCGACATCACGTTACTATTGAATACTAGACTCGTCGTGTTTTATTTGGAAATCCTCAATGCCCTGAACTCGTTTATCAAGGGACTCAGCCTCGGAAATCGTTGAAAATCATCTCTGCGTTTAAGGCTCAGAAACTCTTATCGCACGGTTGCGTGGGATTCCTAGCTTCAGTGAAAGCTACATCTTCTGAAAAGCCGAACATATCTGATTATCCGATTGTATGTGATTTTCCTGACGTGTTTCCTGAGGAGTTACCCGGACTTCCACCAGATCGCGAGGTAGAATTCACTATTGATCTTATTCCAGGTGCTGAGCCGATTTCTAAGGCACCATATCGTATGGAACCTATGGAGCTTAAGGAGTTAAAGGAGCAGTTACAGGAATTACTAGATTTGGGATTTATTAGACCAAGCGTCTCGCCTTGGGGCACACCGGTCCTATTCGTGAAGAAGAAAGATGGTTCTATGAGACTCTGCATTGACTACAGAGAACTCAACAAGATCACTATCCGTAATCGTTACCCTCTGCCTCGTATTGATGATTTATTTGATCAGCTTCAGGGTGCAAAGTGTTTCTCTAAAATCGATCTGAGGTCTGGTTACCATCAGTTAAGGATCAAAGATTCTGATGTTCCTAAATCTGCCTTCCGTACTCGGTATGGTCACTATAAGTTCCTGGTTATGCCGTTCGGGTTAACTAATGCCCCGGCCGTATTCATGGACCTAATGAACTGAGTCTTTCGCAAGTTCCTCGATAAGTTCGTCATTGTATTTATCGACGACATTTTAATTTATTCTAAAAGTAAGGAGCAGCATGAGAATCATCTTCGTATCGTGCTCGAAACACTACGTGAAAAGAAGCTTTATGCTAAATTTTCAAAGTGTGAATTTTGGCTGAGCAAGGTAGCCTTTTTGGGTCATGTCGTTTCTGCGTATGGTATTATGATGGACCCTGCTAAAATAGAGGCGATCACTAAGTGGCCTAGACCTACCTCAGCCACAGAAGTCCGTAGTTTCCTTGGCCTTGCTGGTTACTACCGCAGATTTATCGAAGGTTTTTCTGTTATAGCTCTACCCCTTATGTAACTGTTAAGGAAAGGGGTTAAGTACTCTTGGAATGACGAACGAGAGAAAAGTTTTGAAGAGCTCAAGAAAAGATTGGTGTCTGCTCCTGTTCTCACACTTCCATCGGGCACGGGTGGATATCAGATTTACAGCGATGCCTCTAAAAAGGGACTTGGATGTGTGCTAATGCAGCATGGTAAGGTCATTGCTTATGTTTCACGGCAGTTGAAACCTTACGAGGTTAATTATCCTACGCATGATCTTGAACTCGCTGCTGTTATTTTTGCGTTGAAAATATGGCGTCACTATCTTTACAGAGAGACTTGTGATATTTTTACTGATCACAAGAGCTTGAAATATATCTTCACACAAAAGGAACTAAACATGAGGTAGAGAAGATGGTTAGAGTTATTAAAAGATTATGATGCCAATATTCAATATCATCCGTGAAAGGCCAATGTGGTAGCTGATGCTCTTAGCAGGAAGAGCTCAGGAACAGTAGCCTCCCTACAACTACAACCACACAACATTACCGATCTTGATAGATTGGGTATTGGCCTACATATTGGCAAGAGCGACGGATATCTCGCTAGACTTCAGATTGAGTCAGACTTAATATTCCGGATTAAGAACGCACAGAAAGATGATGGTGAACTCTGGGCAATCTTACAGAATGTGGAGATTGGTAAACAATCAGAATTCAGAGTAGATGAACATGGAGTAATCTGGTGTGGTAAACGGTTATGTGTTCCTAATGATTCTTCTCTTCGAGAATCGTTCTTAGCTAAGGCACATAGTTCTCCGTTCTCTATCCATCCTGGATCTACTAAGATGTATCGGGACCTTCGTCAGAACTTTTGGTGGAATGGAATAAAAGAGGATGTGGCTAAGTATGTTAGCCGTTGCCTTACTTGTCAGCAGGACAAGATTGAGCATCAGAGAGCTAGTGGTTTGCTTCAGCCACTACCTATTCCTGTATGGAAATGGGATGATATTTCCATGGATTTTGTGACAGGGTTGCCAAGATGATGTATTGCAAAATACATCGGTTATTCATGCATATTTTATTTAGTTTTTATTTGTTTAGTGTCGTTTTCCTTTAGAATAGATAAACTTTTGTTTTTATTTTATTTTGCAGGCCTTGTGGGTTAAAAAGAGCCTAAATAAGCGGAAATACAAGAAGAAACGAGTCCCGAAGCGATACGCGAGATCACAAGCTGAAAGGAAGTCAATGTCTAAAACTAGGAGCATCTGGCTGGGCGCGACCCGTTTGCCAGATCCTCTCGTGGCCCGCGAGAGAGTGTGCGAGACGTGGGTGTTTGCTTTAACAAGGTGGCGGGTGGCGACCGGAATTACAAAGCCTCTCGCGCCCCGCTAGAGGCCCGTATCTGCAGAAAAGTCGTAATTTTCTTGTTTTTAACCTACTTAAGCCCTCTTTAAGAAAAGACGAACCCTAATGACGAAAGAGGCAGTTCTTTGACGATTGGGAGAGCAAAAATTGAGTCATTTTGAAGCATTCGGAGCATCCGGTTCGAAGATTGAAGGCAAGGAAGCATTCGGGTCGCCCTCGTGACGTTCGGGTGTCTTTATTTTCATTCTCTTTTTGTCTTAGATGTTTCGTTTCATTGTTTCAACTTTACTTTTGATTGAAACCGCAATTATGAGCGGCTAGACACTTTGTTACTACCTAGATTGGATGATTGATTGTTAAAGTTATGATTTTTATAGGATTCTTATGAAAACCTTAGTAGTCTTTGAATTGTAAGAATAGTTGGCTCTTTAATTGAATGCATATGAGTATTTGAATGGGTTTGGTTGTCGTTTATTTGCTTTACATAACTCTTGGTGACGGTCTTTATCATATAATAGAGTTGTGTTAGGTCTTGAGTTTTGGTGATTGTCTATGTCACATAATAAATTTAGGATCTTTAATGTTGAATGTACAATAGACTTTAAAAGCAATTAATCGGTAATCTTACTAATTCAAGTGTTTTGCTAATCTCATAATCTGTGAGGTGCGAGTTTATTGGTAGATCTAAGTCATTAAGCTGCAAGGCAGGAGCTTCTGTGAGGGAGTGGCCTTTTGACTAATGTCTAGCAAGTTCAATTAATAGAGTTCAACTTACCTTGATTTAGATCCCGTGAAGGAGTGAATCACATAGGTACTTTCATAGACCCATTAGACATCTCGTGAGAGTGAGTCTAGCATCCGGTAGTTACACTAATCTTAGGATGTCACTTTAGTACTCTTGAGAGTGATTAGGAGGCTTTAGGCGTCCCAAAAGGTGAAAACTTTAAGATCCCGGTTCCCCAAAGTTTATAATTTCCCAAACCAATCATCTCTAAACAAAATCAGGATTCCAATCTAGGTAGTGCCTTTCTATCATCCAAGTTAAGTTGTTCTAAATTCGTGCCTTTAGTTATTTCTAGTTTTCAATTACTTGTCTTTTGTAGGAATTGTTAGAAAACCCCCCTTTTTCAAGAACAGAACAAACAGTCCGTGTCTTTTTAGACTAGATCGAGTTAATTATTGCAATACATTAGAGTCTTGTGGATTCGATATCCGGACTTACTTTAGCTATACTAGAGTCGACCGGTACACTTGCCGGTTAGTAGTTTAGTGTAATTTAGTAAGTCTAGAGTATTACTTAGTGTCTAGAATAGGGTTAATTTAAGTCGTTTTTACTAAATTACTTTCTGCACATCAAGTTTTTGGCGCCGTTGCCGGGGAAACTTAGCAATTGCGTTAATTAGCTTGTTCTAGTTTTTTTTTCTTCTTTTTTTTGCTATTCTGTGTCTACTTTGTTTTTTTTCCTTTTGTTTGGTTTATTCTTTGCAATTTTTATTAATTTTTATTACTTTGTTTGCTATTCTTGAGTTGCAGTACATGCCACATACCCGATCGAAGGGACCACCACCGAGACACACAGCTGATTCCGCGCTCTCTTCCGTCAGATCAGGGGTAAGTACTTCTACTTCAAGATTAAACTTTCCTACCTCTATTCCACCCTCGAAACCATCCATCTTTGATAGCACCCCACAAACCTCACCCAAGTCCACACCAAACTCTACACCACCCATTTCCACACCTACTAGTCCTAAAGCCAATCCTTTACCAATGGGAGACCGTAGGACCATCCACCAGCAATCCACTCAGGGTTTTACCGGAGTTAATTCTCCAATCACTTGCCCCCAAATTGCCAATGAAAACTCTTGGCAAATCCCATCCTACATCATGACTGCGATCACCAATTCATGCCAATTCCATGGACGTGATGATGAGGATGCACCTGCTCATATTGCCCGCCTGACCCGCATCTGTGGTACCTTCAAGCTTCAAGGTGCCAATGATGATGCAATCTTTCTCCAGTTGTTTCCTTTCTCACTAGCGGGACGAGCCGCCACTTGGCTTGACTCGCAGCCTGCTGGGACTTTCACTACTTGGGCAACCCTTCGCCAAGGGTTTCTGAACAAGTATTTCCCACCTGCAAAAGCATCCAGGCTTCGTGACCAGATCCACTCATTTCGTATGGAGCCAGATGAGCCTTACTATCTTGCTTGGGAGCGGTTCCAAAACCTATTTAGCAAATGCTCACAACATGGTTTATCTGATTGGGCCCTTGTAGAGAAATTCTACAATGGTCTCACTTATGAAACGAAGGCCCGTTTTGATACTTCTGCATGAGGGCACCTGATGGGAAAGAAAACTGTAGATGAGTGCCTTGACCTTTTTGAGAGTTTTGCCCAGTCTGAGTATGAGCAGCAGTCAATTAATAGGAATTTCACTCCTTCCTCGAGCCAACCCTCGTCTTCACGAGGTGTTCACCAAGTCACCTTGGACACTCAGGTGGCTGCTGCTTTAGAAAACCTGACAAGAGAAATGAAAGAGCTTAAGGCTAAGGTTGATAAGTGTGAGATGTGTCGGGGAGGTCATGGTACGTTAGAGTGCCCCTTGCTCAACCAGGAGCAAGTAGATTTCATAGGAGATCAGAACCAAGGACCCACTAACCCCTTTGGTCCTCGTTTTAATTCAGGTTCTAGGTTCAACAATAACTTTAGGTCTTCAGGAAACCCCCCCGGATTTCATTCCAATCAACAATATAATTCCGGGCAGGGTCAGTTTGCTCCTAGGAATTCAGGAACTAATTCAAGTGGGGATGGTGGGAACGGTTTGGGTGAAATAAAAGACTTGTTGACACAGTTAGTTGCTAAGGATGCTACCACCCAAAAGACCCTTACAGAGCATGACATCCTACTTAAGAATCAACAGTCTGCATTTTTAGATCTTCAGCGTTCTGTAGGTGACATAGCTAGACGGTTGGATGAGCGCGCCCCGGGTCAGTTCCCGGGTAACACTCAACAAAACCCAAAGGGTCAGATTAATGCTGTTACCACACGCAGTGGTAGAGGTGGAGAAGTAGAGAAACCCGTAGTGGTAGGAGAGGAAGAGGAAGAGATTATGGATGAGGAGATAGAGTTAGAGACTCCACCTAGTAGGGTGCAATTTAGGCTAAGCCCAGCAAGTACCGCACCGAAGAGTGAGTCTAGGGTTGAGAAGAGAGTAGGAAAGAAACCGGTAGAGGTTAGGTCTTACCCGGTCATTGATCACACACGTGTCCCATACCCCGAGCGTTTGAAACACCAAAAGAACCAAAAGGAATATGGACATTTTCTTGATCTGTTCAAGCAGCTCAAGATTAATCTTCCATTCATCGAGGCTCTCCAGCACATGCCCAAATATGCTAAATTCCTGAAAGACCTGCTGAAAAGCAAGGACAAATTAGGAGAGCTCGTAAATATTCCTTTATCAGCGGGGTGCTCTGCAGTAGTTCTGAACAAAATGCCAGAGAAGTTGTCGGACCCGGGAATCTTCACTATCCCGTGTGTTTTTGGTAGTAACGTGCAGAGTCACGCGTTGGCAGACTCAGGTGCTAGTATTAATTTGATGCCTTATTCACTTTATGAGAAACTAGACCTGGGAGAGCTGATCCCAACGCGCATGACGTTATCCCTTGCAGACCGATCCGTGAAATATCCGCGAGGCATTGTAGAGAATCTGTTAGTCAAAGTTGATAAATTCGTCTTCCCCGCTAATTTTGATAGTAGATATGGAGGCCGACCATAGAGTACCTCTTATTCTAGGGCGTCCATTTTTGCGTACCGCCAAGGCAATCATTGATATATTTGACGGGAAAATCACTCTTCGCGTTGGAAACGAGAATGTCACCTTTGAGATCGCCAAGTCTATGAACCACCCAGGAGTTCAAGATGACTTTAGCGGTCCTTCAAACTCCGTTTACTTCATAAATTCATTCATCTCATGTGTGGATCAATGTTTGGAGTATATTTGTGGTGCCGACTTAGTGAGAGAGGATAGAAAGGAGGAGCCGGATGTGGTTGAGGAAGAGGCTCCTCTGATTCCGGAGGTATTAGAGAGTAGTGAGACTAGCAAGGAGAGTAAGACATCATCAGTAAAGACACCACCACCATTAGAGCTTAAGGTCCTACCCCCTCATTTAGAGTATGCCTATCTAGGAGAAAATGCTAGTTTGCCCATCATCATCTCATCTAAATTAACGGAGGAAGAGAAGTCTAGGTTGATTGATGTATTGAAAACACACAAAAAAGCCATTGCTTGGAGACTCTCTGATATTCAGGGCATAAGCCCCACCTATTGCACCCACCGGATACTCATGCAAGATGATTACAAGCCCGTGGTGCAACCTCAAAGGCGGTTGAACCCCAACATGCAAGAGGTGGTGAAAAAGGAGGTTCTTAAACTCATGGATGCAGGTTTGATCTATCCCATTTCTGATTCCCCCTGGGTGAGCCCGACCCAGGTTGTCCCCAAAAAGGGGGGATGACAGTTGTTACGAATACCAAAAACGAACTCATTCCCTCCCGTACGATCACTGGTTGGCGTGTATGTATTGAATACCGCAAGCTTAACGACGCCACCCGGAAGGATCACTTTCCTCTCCCGTTCATTGATCAGATGCTTGAACGCCTCGCAGGGCGATAATTTTATTGCTTTCTTGATGGTTTCTCCGGGTATTTTCAGATCCCAATCGCACCGGAAGACCAAGAGAAAACCACTTTTACATGTCCCTACGGCACATTTGCGTACCGACGCATGCCTTTTGGACTATGTAATGCACCAGCTACTTTTCAGCGGTGCATGGTGGCGATTTTCCAAGACATGGTGGAAAACTCTATGGAAGTCTTCATGGATGACTTCTCAGTTTATGGTGATTCTTTTGACCATTGTCTAGGTAATTTAGAGAAGATGATGAAAAGGTGTGTTGACACTAAGTTGATGTTGAATTGGGAAAAGTGTCACTTCATGGTGACAGAAGGGATTGTGCTAGGACATAAGATTTCAAGTGTCGGGATAGAGGTGGATAGAGCCAAAATAGATACCATCACCCGCTTACCTCCACCCACTAGTGTCAAATCAATCCGGAGTTTTCTTGGTCATGCGGGTTTTTATAGGCGTTTCATTAAGGATTTTTCTAAGATCACTCGCCCCATAACCCGTCTTTTGGAAAAAGACATTCCATTCATCTTCGACGAGGAGTGTCTCAAAGCCTTCATTTTTTTGAAGGAAAGGCTCGTCAGTGCACCTATTCTTATCTCGCCCGATTGGAGTTTGCATTTTGAACTCATGTGCGATGCGAGTGACTATGCCGTTGGTGCGGTATTAGGACAAAGAAAGGACAAGCACTTTCACCCGATTTACTACGTGAGCAAAACGCTAAATAATGCTCAAGAGAACTATACTACCACAGAAAAAGAGCTCTTAGCCGTAGTATTCGCATTCGATAAATTCCGGTCCTACCTTGTTCTTTCCAAGACCGTAGTCTTCACTGATCATTCCGCCTTGCGTTTTCTTTTCCAAAAGAAAGACGCGAAACCACGACTCATTCGGTGGATACTCCTGCTTTCCGAGTTTGATATAGAGATTAGGGACAAGAAGGGAGCCGAGAATTTAGCCGCCGATCATCTTTCGCGATTAGAAGACCCGAGTAGGGAGGAAATTCGTGAGGAGGCGATAGGAGATAGATTTCTCATGAATCCATAGATTTTGTAGCGGCCGAGAGAGAGGGTTTGCCTTGGTTTAGTGATATAGCTAACTATTTAGCTAACGGTTATGTGATGGAGAGTATGAGTCCTCAACAGAAGAGGAAGTTGTTTAGGGATGCGAACAAGTACATATGGGATGATCCTTTTCTGTTTAGGATAGGTGGAGATCGAATTCTTAGGAGATGTGTGCCTAAGGAAGAGGGTTTAAATATTCTTAGGCATGTTCATGAGGGATTGACGGGTGGTCATCATGGTGCAAACACCACCGCCCAGAAAGTTTTTGACTGTGGTTTTTACTGACCTTCGGTGGTTGCGGATGCAATAGAGTTTGTTAAGAAGTGTGATGCTTGCCAACGAACCGGTAATATTTCATCCAAGGATGAGATGCCCCAACACCCGATTCAAGTTCTTGAAGTTTTTGATGTGTGGGGTATCGATTTCATGGGACCCTTTCCCTCCTCCAGGGGGAATAGGTATATCCTCGTGGCCATTGATTACGTTTCTAAGTGGGTGGAAGCTCAAGCTTTGCCTACTAACGATGCCCGAGTGGTAGTGAAATTTCTGAAGAAGTTGTTCACACGTTTCGGTACACCAAAAGCCCTCATCAGTGATCGAGGGACCCATTTTTGCAATACTGTGATGGAGAGAGCTTTAGAGCGTTATGGCGTTAATCACCGCATTTTAACCGTGTATCATCCACAAACAAGCGGTCAAGTTGAAAACGCCAATAGGGGAGTGAAAAGGATTCTAGAGAAGGTTGTAGGTAAGAGCCGAAAGGATTGGTCGGATAAACTTGATGATGTGTTGTGGGCATTTCGTACCGCCTACAAGACACCTTTAGAAACCACTCCATTTATGGTTGTCTATGGCAAAGCGTGCCATCTCCCGGTAGAGCTAGAGCATCGGGCGCTGTGGGCGCTTAAAACAGTGAACTTACATCTAAACCAAGCTGCTAGGAGGAGGTTCTTCCAGATTCACGAGTTGGAAGCATTGCGAGATGCGGCTTACGAGCGTTCTTGGAGTATTAAGGAGAAATCAAAAGCCGTGCATGATAGGAAGTTGAAAGGTTTGAAGGAGTTTAAAACCGGGGACAAAGTTCTTTTATACAACTCACGCCTTAAGTTGTTTCCCGGTAAGTTGAAATCTAGATGGACGGGTCCGTATGTGGTGAAGGAGGTATTCCCGTATGGTACAGTGGAGCTAATGAATGAATCTGACGGGTGCACGTGGAAAGTGAATGGTCATAGGCTTAAGCATTACCTAGGAGGGCCGACTGACACGGCCGAGGTGGAGGAAATTCCTCTTGAAAATGTTCCCACCAAGGTTTAGCGTCAAGAGAAACATCTTTGTAGAGTTTGTACCATTGGTAATTCCGTTAGTTTTCGTTCATTTTTGGTATTTAATAGTAGCTTTTGATAGTTTGTGGGTCTTTATTTTGTGTTCTCGAGTCATTTACAGGAATTCATAACCGAGGATGCTCGAAAGTAGGTAAGAATATGAAATTATTGGTAGATTAAGTGTTAGACGAATTTTGGGTTTGGTTTTGAGAGTTGGTAATTTTCTAAAATTTTTCTAAGGCAAAACACCAAAACCTTCTGTCGAAAAATGACCACTCGCGGGGAGCGAGAAACGTGCTCAAGTGACTCGCCACCCATGCTCGGTCGCCGGGCGCGAGGCACGTACAAAAGCCCTCGCCACCCGCGAGCAATTTGAAAATACACGCTGGGCGCGAGCAAATCTCCCATATGACTCGCCACCCGCGAGTCGCCCGCGGTGCATTTCTTCTGCAGCTTCAAATCCCCAAAATCCCATCTTTTTCACTTCATATCTTCTCCTCCACTCCGACGAACACCACCATTTTTCCACCATCTTCATCCATTTTTCTTTTTTTTCACCCAAATCCATCACCATTCCTCAACCATAACTATTCCCCATCAATTTCCACCATCAACTTTCCATCTTTCATAACAAAAGCGGGATCTTGGAGGGTTTTCAAAAATTTAAAGTTCTTGCACAAGATTTGCTAAATCTCTTCTCATTTGCTTCACCCCGAGGTATGCTTTCTTGTCATTCTTGTACCACGAGTTAGTTCTTTCAGTTGTGCTTCGTTTAGTGCTCAAATTTGTGTTGAGTCTTGATTTAAGTTTGTATTTTAAGTTGTAGTGCAAGTTTGAGGTTGCGGGTGGTGTGGTTTGGTTAGATAATGATAATGCAGGTTGCGGGTGGCTGGTTTGGGTTGATGATTACGCTGTTTCGCGATTGATTATTTGCTTGGTTATAGGTTTGTTCTGTTTGTATTTGCTTGATTATTTGCTTCATTATTCGCGGTTTGTTCTGGTTTGTATTTTGCTTGGTTATAGGTTTGTTCTGTTTCGCGGTTGTATTTTGTTGGTTTGGGTTGATGAAAATAAACATTGAATGTGAGGATATAGGTTTGTTCTGGGCACTTCGGATTTAATTGAGGTCAATTAAAGTACCGGGAGAAGGTAGTGTACATTGTGTCTAGCTAGTTTCATTCGTTTAGTGTTAGATTTGTTTTGGTGTCATGGATTTATTTAGATTTTGTGCACGTACAAGTATAAAACGCCTCGCCCGTACTCAATCTCCATTCGGGCGAGATTGTTTAGAACTCACACTTTTGTAAACGGTAATTTTTCTGCTAACTTTTCTGCTATGTTGGTTTTTCTTTGTCTATCTTGAACTGTTTTGCAGATGTCAGGTGCAGGATCGTCCAGTAAGAGGAGTAGGAGAAGAGAACCACCAACTCATCCTCAAGAGCCTCCAACAGCGCTAGCACAAACATCGGCACCTGAGTACTATCGGGTAGTAGAGTATGCTGGATCAGGGATCCCGCATGGCCAGAGCACTAGGATTAGGGATAGCCCATTATTACAGTTTGAGGACGAATCGGGTGAATACCAAAGACTGGGCAATTTAATTATGGTGGACCTATTGCCGTTTAGAAAAATTGACTGGGATTTGATGGATCGCCTAGGGGCAAGGGCAAGGATCTAGCAGCTGTTAGGACCGAGGTTCAGAAGGGTATTAGACTGCGATGCAAGGCAGTATAAGGAGATTACCTTGGAGTTTCACTCCACTTTTGAATTCAAACAAGGGAAGTTCGATGAGAAGGAGGCAGTTTTCTTCGCCCTGGGCAGGAAATCTTACGAGATGACCATACCTCAGTTTGCAGTAGCCCTACAATTCTAACTCAAGAAGAAGTTGAAACCGATGAGTTCAGGACCAGTCTGCAGGGAGTATACAAGAAGCCCCACCAACATGCTGTCCCGGTGAGAGAACTGGCTAGATTCTGGGGGACTATTTCTCGGGTTCCCTATTCAAACAACATGGTGGCAAGCGATATCACTGATCTGATCCTTCGATTTATTCACAAAATACTCACAGCCACTCTTGTGGGTAGAGGTCAGGGCGATAACAAGGTAAACCAGATCAGTTTATTTTGTTTGATGTGTATGGCAGAGGGAGGAAACGCCAACCTGGCAACTATTTTTGCATTGTCAATGAGGAGACCATGGAGAGGCGGTAGGGGGGCAAGGATCTACTGTGGTCCTTATGTGACATGGTTAGCCGAGAGTTTAAGGGTGTTCGACAGGTACCCGGCTGAGCGGATGAGGCAGGGTCCTGCGCCATGTGT
Source organism: Flaveria linearis (assembly GCA_024085815.1). NCBI lineage: Eukaryota > Viridiplantae > Streptophyta > Magnoliopsida > Asterales > Asteraceae > Flaveria > Flaveria linearis. The sequence continues at coordinate 24,370,860 of CM044011.1, forward strand.
TATGAGAGTTTTGATTTGCAGGCTTCGGGTATTCTGACATATTCCGACCCGCCAACATGGGCGAGTATTAGTGAGGGTCCACAGATTCCACCTCCGGCAGGTACGCCAGCAGAGGCAGCTATGCAGAGCTCTATACCTCCACGATATCAGGTTCCACAGAGGACCCGCCAGTATAGGCCAGCACCTCAGTACCCTACTAGACAGCCACCACCCGATCAGATCACACTAGAGACTCTTTATGAGCGGATGGACACTGGGTTCGCTCAGATGGATCTTGGGTTTGCCAGGATGGATGCGGGTTTTGTTCGCCAGGATCGTAGGCAGGATATGCAGGATAATGCGATTCGACATATGATGGGACAGATGAACATACCTGTTCCAGATTTCTTTCAGCCTGCTGCCATCTTGAGTCAGTTTCCGATGCCCGGATTTTATAATCCAACTGGTCAGGGTAGTTCGCATCGGGGGGCCTCAGGATCAGGTCACGGTGGCTATGCAGACATGGAGCCAGAGTTCCCAATTCTTGGTGAAGACGAAGAGGATGAAGAGGAAGATGAGGAGTGAAGAGACAGAGCGTGAGGATGCAGCTTACGTTTATTTCACATCTTAGTATTTTTTTATCTTTTATGCTGTTTTTATCCTTTCCTAATGGTCTGTACTTTAAACTATGGTTGGTTGGGATTTGGGTTGGTTGTTTGGTTGTTTGGTTGAACTTTGACCTGTTACACTCTTATCGTTTATTATCCTTGTTGGTATTAGCTGTTTGATGATACCAGTTTTGCTGAGCAGTTTCGAGTAGAGAGCACATGTGGAATTGACTGGCACACTGACAGTCTCACATATTCAGCTAAGTCGTTTCCACTTGTATTCATAATATATTTACAAGATTTAGTTTTCTTTATCTTCAGTAGGTAGTTTGTCAGTTTTTGTTTTCCATCTTTGCATTGAGGACGATGCAAGATTCAATGTGGGGATGGGAAATATGAGTCATAGTTGTTGCTTTGGTTTTTAGCTTAGTGGTTAAAAAAAATAAAAAAATAAAAATAAAAATAAAAATAAAAATAAATTTGATAATATATATTGTTTCTTGAAAGAAGCTTTTTGCATCTAAATGGAAGATGATATAATTACCGGATTTCGTGATCTCTAAAAAGTTAAAACAATCTTGTTTTCTGAAAAAAAAAACACAAAAGGGATATGTGATTAGGATGTGTTGGTAGGCCTAACGGGTTTTGAAAAATCCCCTTAAGTGTTTAATTAATCACACCTTAAGAAACGCTTAGAAATCTCGTGGGTTATCATCTTGGGAGTATACGGTAAGGCTAAAAACTGCTAATATAGTGAAAAAGGGCCATTGAAAGTCCACCCTAGGATTGTGCAATTGGTGAAACATGAAAGCAACACGAAAAAAAAATTGACAAAGCCTATGGTGTTGCTCAAGGGGATGGTGACTCAGTGGGCAACAACTCTCTAGGTGGAGTCTTATGAAAATATATATATATATATATATATAAATAAATAAATAAAATAAAAATAAAAATAAAATAAAATAAAATAACAAAAGCATTTCCGGGTCTATGGTGTCGTTCATTGGGATAGTGACTCAGCGGATAACAGCCCTCTAGGACGAGATGTGTAAAACTAATAAAATAAATTGCTCATGAGAATCCATTATTCGTTTCAGGTTGGTATTTAAACCTGGAGGGGTGTGTACAGAAAATGGTAGGGCAGTCCCTGTACCTTATAAGCTTGAAGTGGGACTAGGTTGAGTCGTGTGCGTCCAAGTGTGAGACCCAGAGATTTTATAATCAACGAACTTGAACATAAAACTTTACACGAAGGGGGGTTTGATGAGTCGGTGGTTGGGTTTAGGTGGATTACAATACCGACAATCGTAGTCACATCCTTTATGTGTTTATTTATCTATATTGTTTGATGTTTGACTTTATAGAGAACTTGTCTTTCCGGTTATGATTCCATTGCAAATTAGCTGTTTTTCGGGGATGAAAAAAAGATAAGTGTGGGGATATTTGATGTATTGCAAAATACATCGGTTATTCATGCATATTTTATTTAGTTTTTATTTGTTTAGTGTCGTTTTCCTTTAGAATAGATAAACTTTTGTTTTTATTTTATTTTGCAGGCCTTGTGGGTTAAAAAGAGCCTAAATAAGCGGAAATACAAGAAGAAACGAGTCCCGAAGCGATACGCGAGATCACAAGCTGAAAGGAAGTCAATGTCTGAAACTAGGAGCATCTGGCGGGGCGCGACCCGTTTGCCAGATCCTCTCGCGGCCCGCGAGAGAGTGTGCGAGACGTGGGTGTTTGCTTTAACAAGGTGGCGGGTGGCGACCGGAACTACAAAGCCTCTCGCGCCCCGCTAGAGGCCCGTATCTGCAGAAAAGTCGTAACTTTCTTGTTTTTAACCTACTTAAGCCCTCTTTAAGAAAAGAAGAACCCTAATGACAAAAGAGGCAGTTCTTGGATGATTGGGAGAGCAAAAATTGAGTCATTTTGAAGCATTCGGAGCATCCGGTTCGAAGATTGAAGGCAAGGAAGCATTCGGGTCGCCCTCGTGACGTTCGGGTGTCTTTATTTTCATTCTCTTTTCGTCTTAGATGTTTCGTTTCATTGTTTCAACTTTACTTTTGATTGAAACCGCAATTATGAGCGGCTAGACACTTTGTTACTACCTAGATTGGATGATTGATTGTTAAAGTTATGATTTTTATGGGATTCTTATGAAAACCTTGGTAGTCTTTGAATTGTAAAAATAGATGGCTCTTTAATTGAATGCATATGAGTATTTGAATGGGTTTGGTTGTCGTTTATTTGCTTTACATAACTCTTGGTGACGGTCTTTATCATATAATAGAGTTGTGTTAGGTCTTGAGTTTTGGTGATTGTCTATGTCACATAATAAATTTAGGATCTTTAATGTTGAATGTACAATAGACTTTAAAAGCAATTAATCGGTAATATTACTAATTCAAGTGTTTTGCTAATCTCATAATCTGTGAGGTGCGAGTTTATTGGTAGATCTAAGTCATTAAGCTGCAAGGCAGGAGCTTCTGTGAGGGAGTGGCCTTTTGACTAATGTCTAGCAAGTTCAATTAATAGAGTTCAACTTACCTTGATTTAGATCCCATGAAGGAGTGAATCACATAGGTACTTTCATAGACCCATTAGACATCTCGTGAGAGTGAGTATAGCATCCGGTAGTTACACTAATCTTAGGATGACACTTTAGTACTCTTGAGAGTGATTAGGAGGCTTTAGGCGTCCCAAAAGGTGAAAACTTTAAGATCCCGGTTCCCCAAAGTTTATAATTTCCCAAACCAATCATCTCTAAACAAAATCAGGATTCCAATCTAGGTAGTGCCTTTCTATCATCCAAGTTAAGTTGTTCTAAATTCGTGCCTTTAGTTATTTCTAGTTTTCAATTACTTGTCTTTTGTAGGAATTGTTAGAAAACCCCCCTTTTTCAAGAACAGAACAAACAGTCCGTGTCTTTTTAGACTAGATCGAGTTAATTATTGCAATACATTAGAGTCTTGTGGATTCGATATCCGGACTTACTTTAGCTATACTAGAGTCGACCGGTACACTTGCCGGTTAGTAGTTTAGTGTCATTTAAGTCTAGAGTATTACTTAGTGTCTAGAATAGGGTTAATTTAAGTCGTTTTTACTAAATTACTTTCTGCACATCACAAGAACATTTAAGAAGAATGATACAATATGGGTTGTAGTTGACAGATTGTCAAAGTCGGCTCACTTTCTCCCAATTCAGCAAGGATTTTTAGTTAGCAAACTATCTGAAGTGTTTACACAAGAGATTGTTAGACTTCATGGCACTTCGGTGTCTATCGTGTCTGATCGAGACCCGAGGTTCACTTCTCGCTTTTGGAAGGGTTTGCAAGCTGCATGGGGTACCAAGTTGAGGTTTAGTACGACATTTCATCCTCAGACTGACGGTCAGTCGGAGCGTACTATTCAGACACTTGAGGACATGCTTCGAGCTTGTGCCCTAGAGTGGACTGGGAATTGGGATGAGTACTTGTGTTTGGTCGAGTTTGCTTACAACAATAGTTGGCAAGCTAGCATTGGCATGGCACCTTTCGAATTATTGTATGGTCGTAAATGTAGAGCACCTATTTGTTGGGAAGAGGTCGGTAAAAGAGTCATCGAAGGACCCGAGTTAGTTCAGATCACGAATGAGAAAGTTGCTATTGCTAGAGAAAAGTTAAAGGAAGCTCAAAGTAGACAGAAAAGTTATGCAGACCGACACCGTCCACTTTTGGAGTTTAAGATCGGTGACAAAGTGTTCCTGAAGATGTCGCCTTGCAAAGGCGTACGACGTTTTGGTCTAAAAGGGAAACTTAGTCCACGGTTTATCGGACCCTTTGAAATCCTAGAAAGAGTTGGTGAGGTTTCGTATCGTTTGGCTTTACCACCCCAACTGTCACATGTGCATAATGCCTTTCATGTATCTCTTTTAAGGGGGTACAATTATCATCCTCTTCACGTTGTGAATTATCCGCTTCATTTGATTCGTGAAGACTTAACGTTCGAGGAGGAACCCGAGGCCATACTTGACCGACAAGAACGCATTATGCGTAAGAAAACTATTCCTTTTGTTAAAGTATTATGGAAAAATCATTCCGAACGTGAAGCTACATGGGAGACAGAAGATGAAATCCGTTCTCAATATCCGTATCTATTTACCTCTTAGTTACTATCTTTTATATGTTTCTGTTATTAGTTATCTGTTTCTTGAACATCACGTTAGTCATCTCTTATACGATTTTGTCTATCGAATCGATTCCGTTTTAGCAATTGAATAATTGTGAGTGATTTCGTTCACTGGTTGATTTTTACTACTCCGTGTACGTTATGTCATGTCTTTGTTCGATCTGTACCTAGCAATTTCGTGGACGAAATTGTTTTAAGGGGGGTAGAATTATAATACCCATAAAAATATCAAATAATTAAAATATCAAACCTAATAAACTACAGGGACCATTGTGTAATTTTGTAAAATTACAAAACACACCCAACCCCACCCCCCATCCTTCCCGTCTTCCTCTTCCCCACCATCGTCCCGAATTTCAGCCATTATCACGCACTAAAACTTACAATAATGAAATTAATCGGAAGTGGACAAATATATATCTGTTTCTAATCGAATTCTATACTCAAACTCATACAAAACAAGCACAAACATCACACCCGATTCCCTCGAAGTCGCGGACCTGCAACTGACGTGTTCACCCTCCTTCGAGCTTCAAACTTCGAAATTAACATAGGGCTTTGCATCAATACCATCATTCAAAGCTTCCATCGAGTTTAATTTGATTATCATTGGAGATTTCCACATCCACTGTGAACCCACGGTCGCGAACCTGTTCTTGTTGGGTTCAACATCGATTTGTCATCATACAAGTAATTCCTCACACCCACACACTCGATTTTTCATGGGGAATAAAAGCCCCAAGATTTTAGATACTATTGAAATCGAATTGGGGTTCAATTGGATTGAAATAGGTTCTAGGGCTCATATGGGTTTGGGGATCGTTTGTAACCGTGTTTAAAAGATAAAACCAAAGTAAACCGCGGCCACGGCCTAGGTTTACTGGTTCTGCGCTCACATTCCTTACCCGAGGTCCCGGGTTCGACCCCGGGCCACCTCACACATTTTTTAAATGCCTTTTTAACCTTTAAAAATTATGTAAAAATTTCTAAAAATTATAAAAATCCTTTTTATAATCTCTGTTTATTTTTAAATCATCAACCTGATTTTCTGTAATTTTCTTTAAGCTTAAACATTTATAAAACAATATAACAATGACATTTAGATTAATTATTTTTATGGATTCTTTTAAATAAATGGTAAACATCTAATTAAATATAAAACTTCTTTTATAAAAGTACCTAATTAATTTCTGTAAATTAGTCTAGTAAAACCTTAACAATTCTTATATATATTGTTAACGAACGTTATAAATAGTTTATTTTGTTTAAAAATAAACTGTAAACAATTGATTTAGGCCCGTATTTTACAGCCATCTTACAGAGGCCATAACTTCTTCATATCAGATTCAAATCAGTTAAACCTTATGTCCATGACAAAGTTCGTCGAAAAACGAATCTGTTGATATATAAAACATAGAAAAACTCATTCGTTTAGACCTCCAAATAGTCGTTTTCGTAACAGCTAGCAGTTCTGCGCAGCTGTAAAGATCCACGTTTTTCTCATATTTCGGTAATCCAAATCAGAAACTTTTCTAAATAAAAGTTGTTTAGAAATCACTAATCTAGTAAAATGGAGATTTTCAGAATTTTTAAACGTAGTTTAGTATTTTTAACGAGTGCGAAAATACAAGGGCAGAACTGGAATTTTCCAAACTATAATTTGCGTTACGTTATCGTAGGTTCTCGCGGCGTTAACCGAGCCTAGACCTTGTTTCTGATCATTTTCATTCGTGTATAAGGTACGGATTCTTGGTTACCTTTATCATAGTATAAATTCTGTTCTGTTACTTTGTAGTACAGATTTTGATACCATGTTTCCGTTAATATGACTCGTTTGGCCTTTGGTATTTTACTAGTCGTCTAACATTATTTGTTATGCTATGACTCGTTCGACTTGTTAATTTTTACTTGTTGAAGGCTTACAGCATGCAATATATATTTTATAAGTTTGTGCTCATTATTGCATGTTCCTATAAATGTCCTATTGATACGTTATATGTTGGTAGTTGTACTACCATTTGATTTGATACTCTGTTACCCGAGCTCTCCGACATGTCATTGTGGCGTCAATGATGTGACACTTTTCGTGACGGTGTGTAATAAATAGTTCACGGCGTCTCCGTTTACACGTTAGTACTCAGGTAGTACTTGGCCATAATATCTGGGAGGCGGATGGATCGATCCTAATTCAGTTCAGTTCAGTTCAGTTCCGGGGGATGGAATCATGTGTGCACGCCCCACACACCATCTCATTAGTGTATAGTCTAGCTAGCTATGTACTTATCAGTTCAGTTTCGGCTCTGGGTACTCTTATATTACACGACTTATTTTGTTTGTATATACGCGTCGTGTAGATCAGTTCAGTTCAGTATTACATGTTCAGTTCAGTATCAGTATTATATGTTTAAAATCAGATTTCCATTTCAATACCATATGATCCGTTCAGTATCAGATATCAGTATTTTATGTTTCGTATCATTACTATTGTTCTTTCCGTCACTGAGTAACTTTTGGCTCAGCCGTATTTTATTTTGTGGTGTTTTCTTATTTGATTGTAGGTAATCAGGGTATTCCGGGAAATCAGTGAAAAGTGGTTGAAGATCAAGATTATATTTTACCTTAGTTGATGTAATGAACAACTTAATTAGGTTCTTTCGGATTATGGAGTTTATTTGAATTTATTTATTTTGACAATCTCTTTAATATGGTGGATTTGATTTTTGATTTGATATCTGTAATAGTGACAGGTCAGCCTCTCCGGGTTGGGGTGTTACAAAAATGCTACATAACTAGCCCCAATTATAGCAGTGATCTTCCCATTGGTCCTGAATGTAGTTGGTTTGTGTATGCTACAAAGCCTAAACATCACAACATGTGGAGAATATCTAGATGGGTCAATGCACACACTGCGGGGAGTAAGGCTTATGCCAATTAAAGCCATTATTAATTGCACGTTTGATAAAACAATTGAGCAATATAAAAAACACCAGGAAATTGCAACAACTTGCAACACAGGTTTACCCCCCGTTTATGGTGTTTGTTTGAATCCCGTGATCTTATTGGGCAGCAACATATCATAACAGATTTTGATCACCACAAGGCAAGATACAGGGTTTTGTCAAAGATAAATAATAATCAAGTTGGTGGAAATGTTTATGCTGTGGAGTTTAATGATAGAACATGCACTTGTGGTAAATGGCAAATGCTAAGATTCTCATGCTCACATGCAATTGTTGTTTGCCGACACAAGGGTGTGTCACCTTTTTACACTGTGCATGAGATATACACTACTTCAGCTTATCAAAAGCAGTATAGTGGTCATTTTTACCCACTTCGTCACCCTGATTACTGGATAGACCCAGGTTGGAGGATTAGATCAGACCCATTTTTAAACCTTCTATATGATGGGGATCAAGAAAACAACCTGTCAGACGCCCGAACAAATCTATTATTTCAGTTTTGTTCAACACCACATCAGTACCAGTAATTGCATCACCATCAACTTACAAACCCCATAAGACTTGAACATCTTGAAGGGTTACCATGCATTCTCCCAAATGTAAATGAAACGTGTGGGTTTCAGGCCTTCATCTCTCCACCAAAGCCATAATCAAATCACAATCAAGCTTACGGTAACCGCAATCAACAATACCACGAAAACCTGCCATCCTTATATAAGACATAACATGATCGGGTATAGGCTTATGTTTGATGAGTCTCCAAAAATTGGTATCCCCCCGTCTAGGACGCAAGACACTGACATCGCTCGTTGGATTCTGAAAATAGTGAGCAGCTCTATGCTCACCAACCAAAAATAACAATTCCCTATTCAAAGGAGCCGATGTAACACCCCAATTCGCCATTGAATCAAATACGTGGGTTTTGTTGGAAAATAGAGAAATTATGGTGAAAGATGTTTTTTTTGTGAAATGAAGTTGTGTGTTGTGAAAGAAATGAGGTGGTTTATGTAATATGAAAGTAAAAAAAGTTTTAAAAAATTTTCATCCGACCAAACCCTAATTTACCCAAGAACTCGCCCGTCCCATTGGCGGGTTCTTGGGCATTAATGTCTTGTCACACAGACCATAGAACGGTCAAGTCAACGAACAGTCAAAGCCAGAACTCGCCGGTGGCACTGGCGGGTTCTGAGGAAAAGGACAAATGCTGTGAAATCTTGGCAGGGCACGTTTTTTAAGAAAGGAGACCTCGCCAGTCATACTGACGGGTAGCCCTAATGTCAATTTTTGATTTTATTAACCCCCCAAGTCAATATATTTTAAATTTTACCTTATAAATAAAAAAATCATATATACAATCTATATCTAACAAAACTCGAGCGACCCCCAACGAGACCCACAAAGATAATTTGTATTTAACAAGTGAAATACCTAGTAAATTTTATTGTGTTGCATACTTGTATAAGTGGTTCTGTCAAATGAGTTAGTTCAGTAATTTTATCTTCAAACCACTTATAACAAAAACCGAACCACAATACCCAGTTTTTAGAATTAAACTTAAACAACTCATCTGTTGTTGTTTGGTTTGGCTGTGTTTGTTAATTGGTTATGATTAGGTTAATCTGTTTTATGGTCGCCGATAGTTATTTTAATTTTAAAATTTTGAATTTTAATAATTCAAACTATTAAGTATAAGCTAATATTAATCTAAACTAACAATTTTACCGTTATTAATCACAACTTTTAATTTTATTACCAATAATAGTCTCGGTCTAACTGTTTTATAACTTCGTGAGTTTTTTATGATATGACACGTGAAATTATTTATATATGGTGTATTACATAATTATATATATATATATATATATGTGTGTGTGTGTGTGTGTGTGTGTGTGTATATATCACTAAACTTTTGTATCTCCTTATCTTCAAGCTACTCAATTGGCGAGAAAAGGGTTATGCTAAATAATTTAAGTAAAATAATCTTTTATTAAAAATTAAGTAATATATATATATATATAATTGTAAGTATGTCATACGTCACGTCTAGCCACATCATTTAATATGTCAAAAAAACTAACGTAATTAATAAAAATTGAGACTGAAACCGTTATTAGTATAAAAATTAAAATTAGATTTAATATTGGTTAAATGGTTAGGTGATATTAATACTGATGAATAGTAGTTAGTTTAGGATTACTTTAATTTATAGGTATGTATTCATGCTTCTTTTATTATTGCATTGTTTAATACTTTAACGGGTAAAAAAAGTATGATAACATGTATCAACATAGTAAAAAAACTAATGACATGATTGAAATAAATCACTTTTGTTAAGATATATGAAGACCAAAATTTTGCCCCCATAAAATTATTTTCTGGTTCCGTCACTGCTAGAAAGTTTGTAAAAGTTTGAAGTGTTGGAAAGTTGTGTGTTGCGGTGGAGATAACGACATAGTTAATTGGAAAAGACTAAGAGAAGTGTATGAGGTTGTGGTAGCTTGTTTACGAAAATAAAAACGATTATAAAAAACACGTCACATACGAAATTCAAAAATCATTTATGTCGTCGTCAAAATGAATGCTCGGTAGCACGAAATTGTTTTTGAATATAAATAAGTAAAATTTGATTTTGAATAAAGTTTATGTTGACATAAACTGACTTGTTTTTACCAAAACATAAATTGACTTGGTTTTGAATGAAATTTATATTAAAACGTTGAATAAATAAAAAAAAGCTGGAAAAACCAAAACTGATTTTAAAATCAAAAGCAATATAGTAACAGGTTGGTGTTGGATGCAATTATAATACATATTAAAATCATATGTCGGTGGAGACAACATAGTTTTAGATTCTTTTAGATTTGCCACCAAAATTCTGTAATTTACAAATAGGCCCTGACATCATTTCTTTTGTATAGCATACGTAAACATGTGTTACCTGAATTAGAATGAGTAAACAAACAACAATGTACGCAAGTGCCATGTACACATGAAACAACTATTAAAAAGTTAAACCCACTGTATTCATATTTAGAGAAGAAAGAAATAGAGGAAGAAAGAGAAGGGGAAGCCAAGAGAAAGATAGATAGAGGGAATGACCGACATCTTTCCACGATATTTCTCTGGCGGCTACGGTGGTCACGCGATGAAGATCAACCATGGAAACTAAAAGGGATCGTCTTAGCGATGACCATGACCGTCGTCTCCGGCACCGCCATCGTCATTGCTTTCTGCCTCTGCCTCCAATAACAACCCACCATTACCGTTGCTAGAGCTGTCATCTTCACCCACCAACCAAGACCCTGGATCTCTAAAGGTTTGTGTGTATTTCATCTTTTTAAAAATTTGATTTTGAAAAGCATGCAGATGAAACAAAAAAATGATTCATTTTGTAGGAGTTGAGTAGGTACTCCGATCACCACGATCTAGATTTAGATGGTGAAGGTGGATCTTGATGTTGTCGTTCAATGGCGATGGAAACTATTGATCATCAAACTGCGAGAAACCTCCAACTCCAACGACATTCATCATCATTGGTTTGAAAGAAGATTAAAGAGAGGCTAAAACACAGATGAGAGAGAGCCCGGGGGGGAGGTGTGTGTGAGAGAGAAAGAGAGATAGAGGAAGATTATAAAGATCCACACTAAAAAACTTGCACTTTTAAATTACTTACATGTAGTTTTAAGAAGTTAAAAGATTATATTTACCTGTACTTTTAAATTGTTGATTTACTTTTCTTATTTATCATATAAAATATAAATAATATTTAATAAAATTATTTTTATTATATTAAAAGATTGACTGAAAGCTTAATTAAATGATGTTTTCACTTTTTGTTTGAACGAGAAAAAACCAAAATAATTATGTTACCTAATCTTTACTTGATTTATTTTTCTTTTTTCATTTAAAAATACTTGATACTAAATCGGTTATTCATAAATAAATAAAAAAACTACACCTAACTACATAAATTATATAAGTAAATACACAATTTGCATAGATTTAAATGTTTAAGACTTCCTTATAAATTATATGTTATGTTGTATTTGACTTTTGTCTTTATCTATGTTATTGTTTGATATATGACATAACTTATGTATGTATGTATTTGACTGAACTCGATGTACTATTTTGTTTAAAACTATTGTAGCAAACATGCTGATGATTTCTGTGTTTAATTTCGTCGCCACAACGTGTCGAGAGGATCCCGCAGCAACGCGCGGGCAACAATAACTAGTTAATATTAAGATACAGGTAAAAATAAGCGTGTTTATAAATTAAAGAAAACAAAATATGTTAATAACATAATAAATATATTAAAATTAAAATATTGGCTTAGCTAGCCCAATGCAAAACCAAAACCTATATGGGAAGAATAGGATCTACACACGTTATTTATGCTAATGTGAGAAGAATTCTCAAATATTTTTAGATGTTACTATGTTTGTTATCATTTTGAGTGTGATCCAAAAGCAAAAGCTATATAATACATGCATTCCCATCAACTCCACTCGATAACTCAAAACCCAACCAACCAACGATTACACACACATACACCATTAACCTAGAGCGAACATGATATTATCAATGAGTATGGCAGTAACGCAATACGACCAGTTTAACATCCCCATCCTGACTCCAAAATGACAACCGAGTCAAGAAGTTCCTATAGCGAGTCAACTCGACGACTCAGTTATAGAACTCGAGAATTCTGATGGAACAAAAAAATAAATAAATAAATAGTCATCCCGATTCAAGAAGGACAATTATCTGATTACAAGTCATAAATAATCCAAATAACCAAGACAAAAACCTATAGCTAGAACACAAAACTTAAATAAACCTAAATAGCAGAAGTAACTGTTGCAGTTATCCCCTAAACATTAGTTGCTCAATTACCCACTAGCCCTCCCAGCAAGTCTAGGGGTTTGTTTGGTATGAGGTAATGGAATGAATGAAGTAAAGGAATGAATGAGAGAGTGAAATGGATGAGAGAATGAAATGAATCATTACATTCCATACTCTTGTTTGGTTATTAAAAATGAAAAGAATCATTACTTTGTGTTGTTTATTATGTATGAAAAACGAAGAAAATGAAATGTGAAAGTAGTTATGGTGGTGATGGTGGCCGATGGAGGTTTACGGCAGGGGTGGTGGCCGGTGGTCCCCTGGCGACGGCGGTGGCCGGTGGTGGCCCCCGGCGGCGGTGGCCGGTGGAGGCCCCCGGCGGTGGCGGTGGCCGGTGGTGACCCCCGGAGGCGGCGGTGGCAGGTGGTGGCCCCCGTAGGCGGCGGTGGCCGGTGGTGGCCCCCGGAGGCGGCGGTGGCCGGTGGTGGCCCCCGGAGGCGGCGGTGGTCGGTGGAGGCCCCCGGAGACGGCGGTGCCGGTGGAGGCCCCCGGAGGCGGCGGTGGCCGGTGGAGGCCCCGGAGGAGACGGTGGGCGGTCGTGGTGGCCGGTGGTGATTGTTGTGGTAGGTGAGTGGGTGGTGTTGGTGACAAGAAGGGTGGAGGCCCCTGGCGGCGGCGGTGGCCGGTGGAGGCCCCTGGCGGCGGCGGTGGCCGGTGGAGGCCCCCGGAGGCGGCAGTGGCCAGTGGTGATTGTTGTGGTAGGTGAGTGGGTGGTGTTAGTGATAAGAAGGGATGGAATGAAAAAAAAAAGAAGGGGGACTAGATGGAATGAATTTAAAGGAATGGAATCAACTACGTAATGGTTCATTCCATTACCTTTACTAACCAAACATGTCTTTTTTCATTAACCCTCAATGATTCATTCCATTCCGTCCTTCATTACTTCATACCAAACGCTACCTAGGGGTGTTCAAAAATATCTGAATCCGAAATATCCAAAAATCCAAAATTCGGATATCTGAAATTTTGGATATCCGAAAATTCGGATATCCAAACTTCGGATATTCGAAAATTTGGATTTGGATTCTGATAGTGATTTTGAGAATTTTTGGATATTTCGGATATCCAAAATATCCAAAATATCCGAAATATCCGAAATATCCGAAATATCCAAATGTTTTTATAAACAAATTAAAAATATTAAATATTAATAAAATATTTCGAATATTTTTAGATATATCGGATATTTTAAAAATAACTTCGGATATCCGAAAAAAACTTCAATAAAAATTATTATATATTTATAAAATTTATTAAATACAATTTTTTTGAATTCGGATATCCGAATCCGAATCCGAAATTTCGGATATTCGAAATTCGGATATCCGAAATTTCGGATTCGGATTCGGATAGTGAAATTCACTATCTAAATTTTTTGGATATCCGAATTTGAACACCCCTACCAGCAACTAACTGCCTTTACTGAGGTTGAATGGGTCAAAACTAGACTTGAATACCCGCCGGATAGACCAAACTGGGTTGACATGAGTTCTGACCCATTTTCTCATATCAATACTGCCCCGCCGAAGAAACGACTTGTCTGCAAGTCGAAAAGGAGGGAATTGTTGTGCCAAGCAATAAGCCATTCAATTGTAGGCTGACCCGCTTCATAGACCCATTGATGTACCCAAACGATTTATGATTGAAGGTCGATTTCTCTACGCTTTAAATTTGCATGTACAATTTCATTCCCGGGCAGCAACACCATAATAGCTTCATAAGTGGTGGCTTGTTCCTTCACCCTTATAGATAGGTCTGTGAACTTTATTGGCATAGTCAGACGACTAGAATTAACATTCTAATCATTATATCTAAACCACTCCAGCTAGTCCTTGCATAAGACTTCATATTCGTCTTTAATTATTTGATTATCTCCTGCATGCTTATCATCTAACTCTTATGACTTCGAACATGGGAATGTCACAGATACAGTCCTCCTTGATCAGCTCTATCACTGGACAGTTCTCCTTGATCAGATCTATCACTTGACAGTCCTCCTTGACCAGATCTATCTCTGAACTTTGAGGTTCATCCTTAGATTTCTTGTCATCCTTGAAGTCATCATCAAGACATGGGCGACATTCATAATCACCACTCTAACTGTTGCACCAAAAGTGGGTTCCATACATCAAAATCTTGTGTTCTGTAACATCCTTCTTCAAAGGGACAAAAGAGAGTCTAATCGAGCAGCAATGGCTGCCAATTAGGCAGCAACAGACCCAAGGTTAGAACCGCTGCCCTCGGGTGGACTACTCCGGGTAAAAGGTGTCATCGTTTCCTGGTAATGGAACCAAATGATAGAACTCGAGAATTCTTATGGAACAAAAAGATAAATAGATAGATAGTCGGCTTGATTCGAGAAGGGTAGTTCTCCGATTACAAGTCACAAATAATCCAAATAACCAAGACAAAAACCTATAGCTAGAACACAAGACTTAAATAAATCTAAATAACAGAAGTAACTGCTGCAGTTACCCTCTAAATATTAGCTGCTCAATTACCCACTAGCCCGCCCGACAGTTAACTGCCTTGACTGAGGTTGAATGGGTCAAAACTGGACTTGAATACCTGCTGTACAAACTAAACTAGATTGACCCGAGTCCTGACCCATTAGAATCGTATCACTCAGGAAGAACAAATCATCCACCCCGCCTCCTATATCTCTCAAAACTCCAACTCTTAAATCATTGTTTCCATGCAGCATCCTGTTGCTGCTCAAGCCATGAAAGTAAAACATAACATATTCACATACAAAAGCTGGTATCTAACCGCCACAAATCGAAAATTAACCACTTGAACAATCGGCCATATCCCGCCTTCTACAATCAAAGCGGGTAGGAAATCGCGCGTCACCTCTTCCTTAACTTGATTAAGATTCTTCCCCGAAGCGATACCTATGCATGCGAAGAACACCAGTAAATACACTGACCCGAATATGCTCCCATCAAGCGCAATTGAACCTAGTTTTATTTGTACAGTTAACCATTCCCTATTTCTAGCAAGGTATTTTGTATCAGATGATGTACCACCCCCAACTTCACCACTAGGTCCACTATAATTGACTTGCATTTTATAGCTAGTTTTATAATTTGTAAAAGTGAAGCAAGAATATATAAAGTTCTCTATATCCATCTTAGACACACACATCACATTGTTTTTAAACACCTTATTATATATCTATAAATTCAATTTTGGATGATGGCTCAGTAAATACAACACTCTAATGCAAAGTCTAAATAACTTTTTAGGTTTTAATTAATTTTCTTTACGTTTATATAATTTAAGTTTAAAGCTAATCAAATTCAGCTTGGTATAGATGGTTGAAGCGCTTGCCCTTTTTCTTACATAAACTTTCAAAGACATTTCCTTTTTCGCCGTTTAACAACTATTTTTCTTATTTGCGACGTACATATGTTTACTAGCATTTTGATAACATTTTATCCAAACCGACACGATCCAAATATAATATATATGTATACACTCTTTTTTAAAATCATTTTGGTTTTACTTTTACAAGTTTTTTAAAATTTTGAATACATCATGATGATATACTTATATTTATCTATTTTATTAGTTCTCGTTTCCTTATGTGTTTAATACATTTACATTTGTATCAATTCATCTTTGTATCATGCAACAAGGTTTAACCCTTGCTTAAAAATAAACACACAAAAATAGAATCATGACATAATTTTCTTGTAAAATCATTTTAATGAAATAACGAGAAGACCTACGCAGCAGCACACGGGCTTCAATCTTAGTTGCTTCTATATCTTCATATGCTCTACGACGTTGCCACACGATTAGGAATACTTGCCTAGAAGTATTTTAACCCTTAATCTATCTTTAATATCTGAATAATTTGAATATATTTAATTAAGAGTGAATTTTAACGATTGGTCCTGATGATTTCATTAAAATTTTGGATTTGGTTCTTAATCTTTAAAACTTGTAAATATGATCCCTAATCTTTTATCCTCTTTCTTTATTAGTCCAAGAACCTAACTTTTGTTAAAATCTAATCTAAATGTTAATAAAATGGTATTTTCATCTTTTCATTTGTAAAAGATCTGTTAAGATTTTGGATTTAAAATTTAGGTGAGGTTATTCTACAAATTGTATTTTTTCTACAAATTGTATTTTTTCTACAAATTGTGAGAAGACACAATGAGGCTAAAAAAATCACAAAAAAATTTATATCTCACAATCTAAATCGAATTTAAAAAAAAAAACACTTCCGAGCCTTTGTTCATCTCGTTGTCCTCTTTCAAAAAAAAAATAAAAAAAATATTTTTTTTTCATTGTGTCATTATATGACACAATGACGTCATTGTGTCTTTTTAATTGACACAATGACGTCATTGTGTCTTTCATAATGACACAATGAAAGTTATTGTGTCTTTCATAAATGACACAATAAAAAAACGTTAATTTTTTTATTTTTTTTATTTTTTCGTTTATTTTTTTCTTATTGAGGACGACTAGGGGACAAAAGCTCCGAATTACTTTTTTGAAATTCGATTTTGATTGTGAGATATAATTTTTTTGTGTATTTTTTTACTCATTGTGTCTTTTTTTGACTCATTGTGTCTTCTCCCACTTTGTAGCAAAAATACACTTTGTATTTGAACTTTTTTCTTAAAATTTCCTTTTATATATATATGTAGCATCATATATACCTATCCTTGTATTAATGTAACTTAATTAACTTTTCTGCTTTGCATACACTGAATCGTAATTAAACAAAAATCATTTCTTTTTTTTGGTTGTTAAGATAGTTGCTCTTTGTTCATGTATCTGACCTTGGGTTATGCTCTTCTTAACCGGCTCTCTAAATGATCTTTAATCATATATTGATATTAATCAAAGGTTTTCACTTGCGCAAACAAGTCGTTTCATCTAAAAAATGCAGCGTTCCATAAGTATACAAGAATAATTTGGGTGTAGTATGATATCTTGAATTATTATTTTTATTTTTTATGATGTGAAAAATAAGTAACAAAGTTGTTTGTATGTAAATGGTTTTATTAGTGTCTGTCGATTTAGTTTATCTGCACTTAGAGCCGGCTTGATGTTTTTTAGGACTCCAATCGAATAAAGAGAAGTAGGGCTTTTAAAAAAAATACAATCTGAACAAATTAAAGTTACAAAATCAAAAGGCAACCTAATCAAATTTTCTTAAACAAAAACAGTAAATCAAGGAAATTTTATATACTACCTTAGTCCTTGAAAGTTTATTTTTTTAACAAAAAAATAAGCAAAACAAAAGCTATCCGATGTCAATCAAATTAATCAAAGAGAAAGGAACTTAGAAAATGTCGTCTGTTTTGTGAATTGTATGATCGTGTTTCTTCAATATCTGATCAAATTATCAAAATTTTCATCGGAATTTAATTATCAAGTGTAATTTCCGCTTCAAAATTTCATTGGCTCGTATAATACCAAAGTTCACTATAACTTTTTTTTAATGAGGGCCCTTATTTTTAGAGGGCTCCAAGCCTAATACGTCATAAATAACACTATAGAGCCGGCCCTGTCTTCACTGCACCGGTACAGTTATTTTATTTCATAATCAAAACTGATATAAGGTATAAAAAAACTATGGAAGGGGAGCATGTTTTTGAATGCATGTCGTAATATTATTGATAGAAGTTAAACATGTGAGGTTCAAGAAGTTTAGTGACAAGAGTAATTGTATTTTGTAAGGGCAACATAAATTAAGTCGATATACATTTTTTATAAGAAAAAAGTTCAAATACAAAGTGTATTTTTGCTACAAAGTGTGAGAAGACAAAATTAGTCAAAAAAAGACACAAAAAAATTATATCTCACAATCTAAATCGAATTTCAAAAAAGTAATTCGGAGGTTTTGTTCCCCTAGTCGTACTCACTAAGAAAAAAATAAACGAAAAATTAAAAAAATTAAAAAAATAAATGAAAAATTAAAAAAAATAAAAATAAATAATTTTTTGTATTGTGTCTTTATATGACACAATGACGTCATTGTGTCTTTTATATTGACACAATGACGTCATTGTGTCTTTCATAATGACACAATGAAGTGATTGTGTATTTCATAAATGACACAATAATAAATTCACACTTTGTAGCAACAATACACTTTTTAGCAACAATACACTTTGTAGAATAAACTCACCCTTTCTATAATTTTGGTTTTTAAAACTTTAAAAGTATAAGACTCTTGAAAAGCTTTTCAAAAGATAATTAAGTTTCTTAAAATAGTGAAATATATAAATGAATGGTTAAGAGGAATTTTAAAAGGAAATAGTCTTAATTCTCAAAATAAACAAATGTTGTTAACAGAAAAAGACATTTATACTCTTTTGTTAACATTTAAATTTAAAAGTTAGGGTTTTAGACTAATAAAGAAAAAGAAATTCAAAATAAGGATCATATCTGCAACTTTTAAAGATTAGAGATCAAATCCAATATTAAATAAAAGCATAGGGACCAACCGTAAAATTTGCTCCTTAAATTAATTATCTATGAATTAAGTTCATTTCTAAAATCAATTTACTAAATAATAAAATTATAATTATTGTTTAGAATAAATAAATACTATAATTATCTTATGATAAAAGTTCAATAAAAAGTGTATTTTTGCTACAAAGTGTGAGAAGACACAAGGAGTCAATAAAAGACATAAAAAAATTATATCTCACAATCTAAATCGAATTTCAAAAAAGTCAATAGTCGTCCTCACTAAGAAAAAAAATAAACGAAAAATTAAAAAAAAATTAAAAAATTAACTTTTTTTATTGTGTTATTTATGAAAGACACAATAACTTCATTGTGTCATTATAAAAGACACAATGACGTCATTGTGTCTTTATTGTGTCAATATAAAAGACACAATGACGTCATTGTGTCATATAAAAACACAATGAAAAAAAATTATTTTTTTTTATTTTTTTCTGAAAGAGGACAACGAGAGAAACAGAGGTTCTGAAGTACTTTTTTAAAATTCAATTTTGATTGTGGGATATTAATTTTTTGTGACTTTTTTAACCTCATTGTGTCTTCTCACACTTTATAGCAAAAATACACTTTGTAGAATAACCTCACCGTTATCTTATATCTTATACATCCAATCAAATGATATAGTTATGGGTGAGGTTATTCTACAAAGTGTATTTTTACTATAAAGTGCGAGAAAACATAATAAGTATAAAAAAGTCATAAAAAAATTATATCTCATAATCTAAATTGAATTTCAAAAAAGTAATTCGAAGTCTCTGTTACTCTCGTCGTTCTCTTTCAATAAAAAAAATAAAAAAAAATCATTGTGTCTTTTTATAACACAATGACGTGATTTTATCTTTCATAATAACACAATGACGTCATTATGTCTTCTTACGACACAATGACGTCATTATATCTTTCATAATGACACAATGACGTCATTGTATCTTTCATAATAATAGAATGACGTCATTGTATCTTTCATAATGAAGAATGACGTCATTGTGTCTTTCATAATGAAGAATGACGTCATTTTGTCTTTCATAATGACACAATGACGTCATTGCGTATTTCATAAATGACACGATAAAAAAAAGTTAATTTTTTTATTTTTCGTTTGTTTTTTTTTTCTTAGTGAGGCGGATAGGGGAAAAAAGCTCGGAATTACTTTTTGAAATGTGATTTAGATTATGAGATATAATTTTTTTTGTAACTTTTTCGACGCATTATGTATTCTCACGCTTTATAGTAAAAATACAGTTTTTATTTGAACCTCTTTCTATAGTTATTAGCTCATTACCATGATATTCTCCGATATCAATAACAAACAAACAAACAAACGTACCCAGTAAATCCCACTCAAGAGCAGGGTCTGGGAGGGGTAGGTGGTGGCGAGTCTTTCCTCTATCTTGTGAGATAGATAGACTTCTTCCGGAGAGACCCCCGACTCACAAAGGAAATCAAATAACAATCACAATCATAATAAACGACAGACAACACATAGGCATAAATCCTATAGAAACTTAGAAAGTAAGAACAACAAATAAGCAGGAAGAATCACGCAGAATGGCAGATTAAGGAAAACATGGGGCCCGCAACAAGTCTACATCTACCCTTTCCCCCACATGTCCCACTAAAGGTCCTTAACTTTAATTCTACGCCTCCACTCACTCCTATACTCGATCATGTGCTCAGAGAGGTGCAGGTCTATCATATCTCGCCTGATTATGTCGTCCCAGGTCAGCCTAGGTCCACCTCTACTCATCCTTCCCTCTACGTTGATGTTCTCTACTGCTCGAACTGGTGCTACCATCGACCTTCGTTTTACGTGCCCAAACCATCTTAATCTTCTCTCTCGTATTTTATTTGTGATACAAGCCACTTGTAGCCTCTGTCGAAACACGTCGTTTCTTATTCGATCCAATCTTGTGTGTCCACACATCCACCTCAGCATCCGCATTTCCGCGACCTCTATTTGTCTCTGGCGCGATTTCTTTATGGCCCAACAGTCTGTTTCGTATAACATAGCTGGATGTACCACCACTCTGTATAGTTTTACCTTTAGTTTTGTTGGGAACCTCTTATCACACGGGATCCCTGATTCTGCTCTCCATTTGCACCATCTTGATTGCACACGGTGAGTTACGTCGTTGTGTATCTCTCCGTCCCCTTATCACACAGGATCCCTGATACTGCTCTCCGATATCAATAACAACAAAACTCTAATAGTTTTTATTTAAACCTCCTTCTATAGTTATTAACTCATTACCATGATATTCTCCGATATCAATAACAACAAAACTCTATTAATTTATCTAATAAATTAACCCTTAGTCGAAAATTAAATTTGTTGTGAAATGCGACTTCAACAATCCATTTTGCCAATCCAAACACAACAAATCAAACCACTACTTTGTTTCTATCTGCAAGGTGTAGTTTCAATATGATGGTGGACACGTTAACAAAACATCACACTTAATTTTCTAACTAATACTTGGCTAGGTTTGAGTTTCATCTTGAGTATAAATGTTTAAGATTAAGTTGAGAGTTCTTTTTAGTTGTGTTTTTAGAGGGGATTGAGGGTGTGATCTTAATTAGAAATAAATAAATTAATTCAATTAAAATAACACTTGTAATTTAAAGTAGTGCAGGTTTTTTTTTAAAAGATTAATTCCTTAATTGTGAAATCTTTTACCAAGTTAGTAGTTAGTAGGGTTCGAACCCCAACGTCCATGTTAATTATTGAATGCCTTTGCCACCACACCAAGAGGTGGGGTTTAAAAAAAAGTAGTGCTGGTAAAAAGATTTCGCTACAAAAAGTCAAGCCACGCATGATGCAACGGCCAATATAATATCATTTAAATCTCCAAGAATTATAATAATTTAATGACACAACAATATTAAACAATAATTTAAACTTTGTACTTATTAAAAGAAAGTCAAGCCCTATAAATGTTTCATTTCTTAATAAAATAGAGAAAATTACATATTTACCCTTACAAACATAATCAATTATATATATTCCTGACTTCAAATTTTAATTCTATATATATATTTGTAAAACTTAGTTAATTATATATATATATATATATATATATATATATATATATATATATATATATATATATATATATATATATATTCAAATTAGAAGTTTAATTCATATATCTCCTTCTAAAACTTAGTTAATTATATATATACCTGCATTAAAAGTTTAATTACATATATCCGTTTTATTAAACATAAATATTGTATATGTATCCATTTGATTATTTTATTAAAAATAACTTATATAATTAGTGTTTTACTTTTATTTTTAATAAACTATGATTTTTTTCTTTTTACTAGTTTTTCGAGTTTTGATTATTTACTAATATTTTTATACTAATATTTTTTATGTTCTTTTTGTTTTTTTACCCGTTGATGCTAAATTTTTTAGGTTCCTGTACGAGACACTTCCAGTCTCGTTATCAACATGATCCGAACATATAAGTTTATGTTGCATAATGAGACTAGAAGTGTCTTGTACACGCCCCGAAAAAAAAATAGCATAAAAAGATTAAAAAATATAGAAAGAACATAAAAACCTTTAGTATAGAAATATTAATAAATAATCAAAACTCGAAACACAACTAAAGCAAGAAAAATATAATAGTTTAAAAAAATAAGAGTAAAATACTAATTATATTAGTTATGTTTAATAGTAGTAATAAAATGGATAAATATGTAATATTTATGTTTAATATTTTGGATATGTCTCATTAAACTTTTAGTTTGAGTATGTACGTAATTAACTAACTTTTAGAAGGGGATATATGCAATTAAACTTCTAATTTGGGTATATATGTAATTAAAATTTTAAGTTAAGTATATATGTAATTAATGAAATTTATAGTGGAATACATGTAATTCTCCCAATAAAATAAAATCATCATTTGGATTACTTTAATCTTAGTATTCTACTACAAATAGAATACTAGCATGATCCAAAACCTCATACTAAACAATCTGTTCCATAATAAAGCTTAGACCTCATATCCCTCTCTCATTATAGACCCACCGGAGATGGGAGAGATGTCATTGGAAAACCGATCTCCGTTGCCGTTGTTGTACCGGAGACATTCGAGTGAGAAGATCATGAACAATTTGGCGTCGGTTTCGAGTAGTTTGTTGCCGGCTTTTGGGACTGTTGTGGGTGGAGATTCACCTCCCTTAAGGAAATATGTAATTGCACCTTATGATCGACGGTACCGGTAAGTAATCTCCATACAAGTTATAGTGTTTAGAGGTTTAAATTAAAAGATGTATATTACGCATCAAATGTGTACATGTTACATGTTATGTATCAACATAGCTTCCACCGGGATTATACTATGAAGTCTTGAAATATTTCTTGTATTTTGCTCTCAATTGTGTCCTATTTGAGTGATCCAAATTCTGAGGTGTAAATGAGTCGAATCTATTATGAACTATTTAAGATCTGTTCGTTAAATTCTTGAATTGAGTCGAGATTAAAAGAGGTTGAGCTAATTGAAATTCCTTTAATAAATAACATTCATCTTTATATATATGTATACACACACATATATATATAGACACACACACACATATATATATTAAGCTTGTTTAGGCTCAGGTGACTAAACTATTATTGACATAAATATAATAAATTTATTTGATATAATAGATATATATTCACATAATAAATACTATATATACATACTTACAATAAAACTACCAAAATAATATATATTACAGTCTATATATATAAAATTATCCTTATATATATATATAGATATAATTAATATACAAATATAATAATTATATAAATAACAAATAAACCGAGCTCAATTTTGAAAACTCACGAGTTTAGAAACAAAACTCACGACGAGCTCATCTCGAGCTCAAGCTTTCTCGATTAAAACAGCTAGAGCTTGATCTCATGTCAATTTAGACTTGACTTAACTCGTTTACACACTCTCAGATGTGACCGTCCAATCTTTTTGATAAACAAGCTATGAATTGTTTTTTTTCCTTTCAATTCCGACGAGTAAATATTAAATTAGCATCTTTGGAAGATAATTATGAGGTTTAATCTTGAAAGTAACTTCAAACTTGGCCACATATTTCTTGTTTAAGGATATTCTGTTAGATCAAATATAATTTAATCATATTTTCACTATTTATCTCACTTAAACACAAACCCACATCCCGATCTCCTGTGAATCAAGATCAGAAAGACCACTTGTTGATTAAAATCGCAAAAGCAAACGCTCACAACATTCTCTAATCGATCGATGCAAATCTAAGGGAGTTTAGACAGCATAGGAGGTGAGAAGGATAGCTGTCTGATAAGTTTTTCAAGCTTGCTTAAAATTTTTTAAGTTGTGCCAAATTGATACCATTAACCATTAAACTCTTTGTCAATACCAGCTTAACACCCGTACAGTTTAGATGAACTGTAATAGAACGACGTAAATATGTTTTTTTTATTTCAATCTTAGTTTTACTTTTTTTTTTAAGTTCATTCACCATTAAACATTGATCACGATTCACAAGTACAATAACTTAAAGGATTAATTATGTATTTATGTAAAGGAAACCAGAGGCATATTTAGAGGGAAAAATAAAAAGAAAATAAGGGGGTTATTATTGCAAAAGCAATAAACAAATATTATAATTTTACAATACACGATAACATGTTTGTTTGCTATAAAATTAGTCTTTAGTTTTTAACATCATTCGCATGTATTAGCAAAAAAATGAGGTATCATGGGTGCCATGTTCGGAAATAAATAAACAAATAATGTAACTAATGTTATCTAACTACTACGACGTAAATCCCAAGTTGAGATTGGGGCTCTTAACAATATTCGAAACTTTTATAGAATCAAAACCATGAAAAAATTTCAAAGGCAAAACGCTAATAAAAATAGAACATCATAATAATAAATGTGGATTTCATAAAATAAATACTTTAATAATTGTAAGACGAAAGCAAAAAAGCTGTAAAAAATCAAAATCTCAAAGTAGTTTTGCTGCTCGTATGTTTATGCTTCAATGAATTGTATTTTATTATGCACAACCCTTGTTTGAACAAAATTTATATCAAAGCGTGGATAAGAATAAGGACATCACAATGGTTATTTTCCGAATTTTGTATAACACCACATGATAAAAGTTGTAAGAGGGAAAGAAAACAAATCAAAAAATTATGAGTGAGTCATGTGTCACCTATGGTTTGGCAAAATTAAAAAAATAAAAAAATAAAAAAATAATTGTGACGTCCTTGATCAAAATGTCTAAGACGTAAATGGTAACTTTATAATTGAGTGAGCTTAATTGTAGATTTAATTAAAATCACTTACAGTAAATTATACATGTGTGCTTCACATACTTGTTAATTCACCAAAGCATTAAATATTTATATTTTTGTGCTTCACATACTAGTAAGTCACTATTCATATAGGTCCTATCATGCACACTAACCTCTTAGACATTATGTGGACTGTATGAGGCATTATACAGGTCGTATGAGCTTGTCAGTGGTGTGTTCTTATATATTTATCAACTTCAGTAGACAATACAAGTAAATTTCACAAAAATATAACGGTATGGCAGTATAGCACCACAAACAACTTCGATTAGTATGACATGCAAGCATAACTCATACAACCCATATAC
Source organism: Flaveria linearis (assembly GCA_024085815.1). Classification (NCBI taxonomy): domain Eukaryota; kingdom Viridiplantae; phylum Streptophyta; class Magnoliopsida; order Asterales; family Asteraceae; genus Flaveria; species Flaveria linearis. Next base: position 24,396,646 of record CM044011.1, read on the forward strand.
CTTGCACGAATATTAAATCAAACACCCTCATATACACTTCATAAGAGCCATGTAAGATTACTCAGCCGTATGCCATGTCAATCAAAAAACCCCTCTCATTACTCATTTCATGGTCTTGTTAGTTGGTACATTTAAAAAAAAAAACTTTGTATATTGATAGCTATCAAAGATGTTTAGACTTCTTAATTAATCTCCTGAATATCAAATCAAAAATATTTTTATAGTATTATCTCCAAATTATGATTTATAAATAATAAATATCATAGTATTTGAGAAACAATTTATAGATTTAGATTTTAGTATAATCAATTTAACGTTTTAAGAACTCGTGTTTTAACAGGATAATAAATAAATAAACAAAACTCAAATTCATCGCACTTACCTAATACAATTAAACCATTAGAACCAATCTGTCATCCGTGATCCCGCCTACAAACGTGGCTTTGAAAAAGTTGCGAAATCTTGTTTATTTTAACGTTATTTTTATATGTATTCATATATATTAGTGCCTACAGAAACCAATGAATTATTGGAAACATTTATTTTGGTCAAATAACTATAATAATAATTAAAAGATCCAATCCATTAATGTGATTAATATTGGTTGAAGTACAACCATCCCCCCAAATTCAATTGTAAACAGTGAAACCAAAAATCACTGAACATAAAACAATCCGAGTCCAGTGATACTGTTTGTAATACCAACACAAAATTAAATGAAGAAAACAATTTTTTTCATGTCTAACTCAAAATTTCTCAAACAAGAAACCTAAATCAAGGAGCGTGTCATCCCAAATCGAGAAACTACATATTTGATTTAAGACACGTAGAGCGTCTACAATAATGGTTTTTGGGTTCGATGTGGAAAAAAGATGGTTAATATAGTGTTAATATAAAGAAGCTATTGAACGAGTAGGAGAGAGGGGGACGGGGGATAGAATGTGTCTCCACAAGCGCTCGATGGCTAAAGTTCATTGATAGATGGTTAACAAAAATTTAAGTTCTAAAGTTTTAAATCCAAATTCAACATTTTGGCCAACTTTTCTAAGACCCAAGTATTTCAAGCCCATATATTAAACCAAAAACAGACCCATAACTGAACCAAACCCACACGTAAAACCAGAAACCATAAAACTGAAACCAAACAGTTTCCTAAAATCAAAATTTCATGTTTATTATGTTTTCCAAACTGAGCCATACAAGTAAAGGGAACTATTATCAGGTCTTCCGCATAATTCAAATGAATTTGTATTGTTTTATAATCAAACCTTTACTCTTAATGTTGTTGAATCAAGCCTTCATATAGATTTTGTGAACTTAATATCTAAATTTATGGTGTTGGTTAAATTTTGAACCAAGAACTGATACCATGAACCAAACCAGATATAGCCCGTACCGATATGGCTTAGTCCATCCCACTATGGATGTTCGATCCGTTGGTTGTGACGCGTGCATCTATGTAGGAGTCATTAACTAGGTTCTCAATTTCATAAACAAATGCAGGTGGTGGCAAGCATTTCTAGTGCTACTGGTTATATACTCAGCATGGTCATCCTCATTTGAGCTAGCTTTCAAGAAGGTGGCTACAGGATCTCTCCTCTATGTCGATTTGGTTGTCGATTTCTTTTTTGCAGCTGACATCGTCATAACTTTCTTTGTTGCGTATTTGGATAAAACAACATATCTGCTTGTCGATGAGCATAAGAAGATAGCCACAAGGTATGCTAAACAAATCATTCTTGGCACAAGCTATTTACTTGTAAACGGGTCGATATGGGTTGTGTTTTATAAGTCAACTTAGAAGCTAAAGGGGGAACTGATCAAATGCGTTCAAAGTCAGCCGAAGTCTAATTCAAGGCATACAACCTCATGTGAATCTCATCTGAAAGATTCAGATTATTATTATAATAATATTGTTTTTGTAATCCTTAAATATCATTAAAAAGAATTTTCTACTTGGTCTATGTTTTCCAGGTACGTCACACATATGATGTTCCCCATGGACGTGGCATCCACACTGCCATTTCAAACAATATACCGAGTTTTAACTGGAAAGCAGCATCGTGGGGATGTTTTTGGATTCCTTAATCTGCTAAGGCTGTGGCGGTTAAGGCGTGTTAGTGAGCTCTTCTCAAGGTACAGACCACAAAAAGAATTCTTTTTTCCGTTTCAAATGTAGTATGTTCGGGACAAAGTCCACGTAACAGACATTTGTTTTCTGAACAGACTAGAGAAAGATACACGCTTCAGCTACTTCATGACAAGAACCATGAAACTAATATGTGTAAGTAGTATGTTTACTTAACCCACAACTGAATCGACCTGTTTAGAAGTAAATGTGTCAAAAGCTGCCACGTCTAGCGCTAATCAACATGTTGCTACACTAACTTTGTAATTTTATATACCGCAGGTAACGCTTTTTGCAGTGCACTCAGCTGCCTGCTTTTACTACTGGATAGCTACTCATCATAAAACCTCGCAAGATACATGGATTGGATCTATTATTGAGAATTTTGAAGATAGAAGCATTTGGCTTGGATACACGTATTCAATGTATTGGTCAATTGTGACCCTTACAACAGTTGGCTATGGAGACTTGCATGCAGTAAATACAGGGGAGAAGGTGTTCAATATCTTCTATATGTTGTTCAACATCGGCCTCACTGCTTATCTTATTGGAAACATGACCAACCTAATCGTCCATGGTGCTGTCAGAACTTTCATCATGGTAAGTATTCCTAATGCCCATAGGGTAACGCTATGGCAATGCTGACCATTCGATGTCAAATGGGACAAAATGATTCAATGGTTGATTGTTTCCAGGGTGTATTTTAAATTCTTACACCCTCCTGAAACATTTTATTTTTTATAAATTAGAATATAATAATAATACCATAGTTTTTGTAATCTTGTTTTAACACGTTAACTTTTGGCTAAAAAATATACTATAAAATGTGAACTTGACCATTTTGACCCCTTATCCAATGCACCCAACTAGTCTGACCCGCACATACTGCCACATCTAGCTAGGCCCTCTAATCCATCTTTCTGCTACTACCAGAGGGATTCAATCAACGAGATTTTACGATACGCAAGCAAAAACAGACTTCCAGAAGGGTTGAAACAGCAAATGATAGCTCACATGCAACTTAAGTTCAAGACAGCTGAGCTACAGCAAGAAGAAGTTCTAGAGGACCTACCTAAGGCGATTAGATCTAGCATTTCCCAACATCTATTCCGCAAAACGGTTGAGAAGACTTATCTTTTTAAAGGCATTTCAGAAGACCTCAGCAGACAGTTGGTATAATTCTTTACTTGTACCGTACAACACTACAACCATCAATGCACTGGACAGTGATCTATTCTCAACATCTATTGTGGTTCCTGATTGCAGGTTGTCGACTTAAAAGCAGAATATTTTCCACCAAAGGTTGAAGTTATACTACAAAATGAGATACCAACTGATTTCTATATTGTAGTGTCTGGAGCCATGGTATAACTATATAATCTTTCTTAATTCATATTCATACATGATGTAATGTATCTATCTGGAATTCTAATAACTTATAAATTCCAGGAGGTGCTGACACACAAAAATGGAATGGAGCAGGTATGTAGTTTTCGTATTGGGCACATGAAGATAGAAATCTGGACATATGCTCTTTAACAATTTCATGTGCTGAGATTGGCAAAATACCGACACTAAATATCTGTTCATTATAAGCAGAATATGATAATAATCAGAAGGGAAGAACGCAAGAAACTGATGCAATTAATTTGGAAGTAACCCTTCATCAACAAAAGGATGAATGCAGTGAACCTAATTTTTTTCATTTTGAATCATAAACCTAGCTGATATAACGTATGAAACTTCAGTGCAACAAGGGTTTTAAAATTTTACATACCTTGATATTTTTCTGCACGATCAAACATCCTTGGAAAAATGAGCTGAAACATGTATAAAACAAGTCTGCAATGGTTATCAAACACTCAATGATAAAGCTTTGAATAGAACACCTTATGCCGGAACAAATATAAATAGTCAAATGTAGAGTTAATAAAATCATACGGCAGAAAGTAATGACTTGACATAATGACATGGAGATATGATTGTCAAATCTCTATAGCTAATTAAACTGAAATAAAAGCAAATGATGCATGCTTTCTTTTATGTGAGAAACAATATGGCAGCATCATAACAGAATAATAAATAGCAAAAGATAAAACACTGATAAAAGTTATAATAAATAAAAGTAAATTATTGTTTGTGTGTGTATTTCGTTCTAGGGAATTAAGCAAGGTCCCTTTTATGTTTCAGTTTTTAATAAAACTAGGCCCAATGGATATGTTCGGGGAAATTGGGGTATTTTTCAACATTCCCCAGCCTTTCACAGTAAGAAGCAAAAAACTTTCTCAAGTAGTTCGAATTAGCCATCATCATTTCAAGCAACTGGTGCAGCCGCTTGATGAAGATGCAAAGACAATAATGTCCAACTTCACACAGGTTTTAAACTAACACTTCATTCTTCACATGTATTTCTAGATTAAAACTATAAAACTATTAATGAAACGGAACAACTTCTTAAAAAGAACATGCAGTTCTTAGTTGTTTTTCATGGCCTCTTGAAGTGCATGATTCTTTTTTAAGCTGAATTGTTTATTCTCAGTATCTTAAGGACTTAAAGAAGGAGGTGCAAGACAAGATGCCATTCTTGACAGAGCTTCTATTGGACTTAAATATTGAGGTAATTTGGTGTATAACATGTTTGCTTAATTATCTAAAGTATAATTTGTTATTCGGTTTGGATATGATCACATCATGTCATCGTTTATCATATCTCTACAAAATTATTCTGCTCATTTATTTCAAAGCCAATAATCTATACTCTTGTAGTCTTGTTTTGGGACTTCTCTCTAGTATTTGACAAAAGGATCACTCTATGATACATGGAAGTGGTAGATCCATATATATAAACACGACATTGTCATAAAAAAGCTAACTTTTCTCTCTATATCCTCATTGCAGCAAACCACACAAGTTAACGAATTAGAAAACCGCAAAGCATCAAATTTTAGTCGAGAAGATAGAGAAGGTTAGTGGTCTTCAGTTAAGTTCGCAAATATGAAAAGAGAAACTAAATCAGCATAACGAAAGCTTTAAATTTCTTTTCTTTATTGTCAGAACAGCAAACACACACCCATCTAAGCCTACTCCTGGATCTACATTATTGTCCAACATGGGACTTGAACACTCAACCTCATAAGGAGGGACACTACTATGTACACAGACACCATTGGGCTAGAAGCACTTTAGTAACATTTAGGGTGGCTGTATCTAGCTTGATAAATAATTTTAGAACCAGTCTCTAATAACACACTTTTCTAAATAAAAATAAATCAGCCACCCTACATGTGTGTGTTGAACCAAACAACTTTGCCTTATTTCTACCGTAATATGTGTGTGTTAAAAATAACTGGCATAGTTTTATACTTTTATTACCTTTCTTTTCATTTTTCGATAGACTGAATGATCTAATAAACAACTTAATGCTATAAATTGCAGGAACACCCACATCTGTGCCCTTAAACGCATTTCCCTTGAGGGTGGTAATCCATGGTCATCATCCACATGAGAAAACAGCAGATAACAAAAGGACAGGAAAACTTGTCCACCTGCCAGACTCAATAGAGGACCTTCTGAACTTGGCAGGTAAGAAATCTAGCTGCAAATTGTTCATTTTGAGCTGGAACACTTTTTTAATGCCAAAATGAGGGATTTCCATTGTTTAAAAGATAACTTTCTTTAGTTTCTTAGTTTTATAACCTACTTATGCTGCCATGCAGAGAGGAAGTTTGGGAAAAGAGGAACCACAATTCACATGGCTGATGGGTCTCAAGTGGAAGACCTTAATGCTTTAAGAGAGAATGATCACCTATTTATATCTTGAATACATGACAATGTAAAGTCCAAGTACTGTTTTTCCAGATAAAGTTGTTTTAACTTCTGTAGTGCAACAACCCACAAATCCAAATGTAATGTTTTCTTGTAAAAAAATGGCGTGAATTGTTATAAAATATATTTTATATATTATAAAAAATCCAAGTAAAAATGAGAAGTCAAATGAGAACTAAAATAAATAGAAGTTGAAATTAGTGTAAAAGTCGGGAATGGTAAAGTTGAGGGGCCAAAAGTGTTAAATGGCCAAACTATTATAACCTTTGCAAAAGAAGGTGCAAGAGCGTGTTTAGGGGGGAGGTGAGACTTGAGAGACGGAGTCAAAGGTGTCAGTGGGTGTTCTTGGATTCTTGAAGCATCAATGAAATTGATCTTAAAAGAGCATTTTAATCGTTATTTGGAAGTGTTTAAAGTTTCTTGTCTAACAGTGGGTTTTAACCCCAAGGATAAATTTCAATGTTAGACTTAAATTAAACACTTTCACTAGCTTATAATTGATGTTTGGGAGGTTTAAAACTTTCAAGATTAGTTTAACTTGATATCTAGAAAGGATTGGTTCATGCATGCTTATTCATGCCACAAGTGATCAAATTTGACCTAGAGTGGGTTTTTGTTATAAACATGTTTTAAACCCTATTTAATGGTTAAAATAAACTATAATCATCATTGAAATTGTTTTGGTGATAATCTAAGTAATAAATAGTTAATTGTGGATTATTAAGGAATAGACATTTATTCGCAGGAAAAATGACCCAAAGTGTGAAACTTATGAAATTGTTGATCAATTTAGTTATGTATGGTTTTAACATGTTTGAAGTACGTGGAAGGTGAGTTCTTAAGTAATAGATTTCAATTGTAACAATGTTTGTAACAAACAGATTGGGTGGAGAATTGGTGATTTTATGAGATTTTGAGGTTTAAACTCACTTAAAGTGATGCTATATGATGAAACAAAAGTTAAAGGGATAGGTTTGGTCATGCTAGGTTGGAAATTGGTCATAAGACCCATTTAATTAATTAGAGTGTATAATCCTAATTGTGCGAGTGTGTGACAAATGTAAATCAGGTGTGGGCGCTGAGAGCTTAGAAAAACAGAGGTAAAGAAGAAATCTTGTGGCCAACGTAGAGTATGAAGTTTACAAATGCCATATTCAAGAAGATGTGTAATCTATACCATATTCTATAACTAATTGATTTTATGATAGTCTCATAAACATGTAAACTTTATGATCATGCTAATTATAGCTTTGCCAGCTATTGTACTTTAGATTACAAGTAGTCAACAGTCACAATACATTGGTGGTAATGTGTAAGTTATCTTGTTATACATGCTAAAATGTCCTAGTTAAGTAGTTTAATAGGTTTGATATGGAACTCGGATGTAATTATGTAAACCCTGGAGTGGCAATTGCATATGGTAATTTCCCAAGATGCTTAATCCTTAAGTGGAAAATGTGTTGAGATGTTAGTCCCTAACAGGCTAACTGGAGATAAGTTTTTGGATATAATTCCCGGTGAGGAAATACAATGGGGAGGTTGAACTTCCTAAGTGGGAACATTTTGGACAATAAATTCCTAAGCACAAAGTTGACTTGGGATGTAAATTCCTAAGTGGAAATACAAATAGTATGTGAAGTCAATAAACGGTTTTAAGTTGAGACTGATACAGTGAGCCTTGAACACAATTTTCACAACTTTTTTCTTTGAAAGATTAAAAGAAGTTCTCAAAGAAAAATGATTACCAGAATTTAGTTATTCTCTCTGCTGTTCAGCATGTCCAAAACAGAGTAAGCTGCTTTCTGGAAACGCTCTTTCTCTTCCTCTAAAGTTCTTTTTCTCTCAAGAGCAGAGTCCTTGCATTTCTCTATTTCTTCTATTATTCCACCCGAACTTTGGTCAATTTCACTGTGTAAAAAAGAAATATGTGTTTTCATGAATATAACCATCTGCACACGCTAAGAATAGTAGCCACGAAGATCACTGAGATATATGAGGCCCAACACAAAGTGTGATATATGAATGGAGAATCCAGATGCTAGGAAAAACAACATTTTTGGCAAGAAGCCTTTTCACAATCTCAAAACTGATTGACCAGCTTTAGACAATCCTACAGCTTTACTATTCATTTCCTAACTTTGTTTACTCACCTAATCATCTTAAGCATATTCTCCATTCCAGCTTGCACTTGCTGTGAAAGCTCTGCAAGTACACAAGAATGTCCAGTTCTTTTTAAATGAGATGGAAACGAAACCATTCACATCAGCAAATATAAAGCTTCCACATTCATGAAGGGGGTAAACTTTGATAAGTTTGCATTACTTAAGATGAAAGAATCAAATTTGTGGTAAACAATAAACAATCCTTGATATGCAAACATAAAACTATACAACTAAATGCAGTTATGTGTAGACACCGAATCACATCTTTCAATCTATTCACTTATAAGTTGAAGAATAACAAAGGCTAGAGTAAAACCAAACTATAAATAATACAATGTTCGAAAAAGCATAATACAATAAGTTCAGCATCAATTTATGATGAATGTTAAGCTCTCAGACGCTTAATAAGTTAATTTCATCAGTGTAATTAATATGTAATGGTGCTTGTTAAAAAGCATGAGATAAATATATAGACATGCATTGATATAGATCTAGCATAAGGGATGAGCATGGTACTTGTTGGCTGGTTCATAGATCAACAATCTGATAACACATATATTGCTACAATGCTACCATATTATCCAAACACAAACGCACACAGTAAAGTGCAGGAAGTTCAACAAAACACAGTAACGTATCCAACCCAATCCCAGTTTTCAAATAATAAGCTCCAACAGAAAGTGCAAGAAGTGCTGAATGGAGAGTCTAAGTCAAGCATTCCAGCTTGAGTTATGAAAACATTCATCGCAGTTTCAGTACATCAAAACATAGCACGACAAAGCACTCTCAAATGGCATGGACTGTCACATTTTTGTAAGAATTTTGGCAGTAATGCATCTATATATCTAAGTAGAGAGAATAACCTCACTTACACCATTGCATACCAATTGAAATAGCACTCATTGTAACATTGTACAGGAAATTGATCTAAAAAACCGCTACTCCGCTAGGGTAAAAGACAGCTAAAATCAGGCGATCAGCTCTCAGTACACACAAGAAACCACGAAACATTAACAGAGTTCTACAAAATTCAGTACGTGTAAGTCTTAACTAAGCAGAACATTGTCACAGAACATTTTATCTAGTCAGATACATGAAATTGTTAACAGAATAGGTTCACAACAGACAGATTAATTCGAATCGTATATCCAACATTCATTGATCGCAAACGTAATTACAGATGATGAATATAAAAGTTCGTGTCTACTGTCAAATGGAATCGAGTTTCACATTTTTGTAAAACTTTTGGCAGTAATGCATCTACATATCTAAGAAGAGAGAATCACCTCACTTATACCATTACATACAAATTGAAACAACACTCATTGTAACATCTGTAAAGGAAATCGATCTAAACATCCCGCTAGTGTAAAAAACATGTAATATTAGCCGATCAGCATTCAGTACCACAAAAAACTACGATACGTAATAGAATTCTACAAAAACCAGTACGCGTAACTAAGCAGAACATTGTCACAACTCACAAAACAATTTATCTAGTCAGACACATGAAATTGCTAACGAAATAGGTTCACAACATACAAATTGATTCAAATCGTACGTGGAACATTGATTGATCGCGAACGTAATTACGTAATTGCAGATGATGAATATACAAGTGCGTATAGAGAGAGAGTGTGTGAGGATACCGTAGATGACGGAGGAGAGAGGAGATTGAGCGTCGGAAAGTGGAAGAAGTTGAGAGTTATCGGAGAGAGAATGGCGTGGGGAAGAAGACGCCATTAAAGCCTTGGAGAATATTGAACAAACCTCGTGTCACCGCCTTTTATAACATCCCCCTTCTTTTAGTTTGGGGTATATTTATCAAATAAAGTCTAGTCGAATTCAAGTTAATTGAATTGAATAAGTGGATTTTTGAAATTTTCAAACTGAATTTAAATTCGGAAAAGATAATTCGCATCGAATTCAAAACTTTCAAACAGGACTCAAATTTGATTTATATTCGAAAAAAGTTTGAATTCGAATCGAATTTGAACATATTCAATTTGAACATATTCGCATCGAAAAAAGTTAATCGAATAGGATTTTCAAAATTCATTCGACAAATCCAATTTCAAATGCTCAAAACAAATAAACAAGCATAACATATGAAATATTACAAGGTTCAAATAAGTCAAAAGGTATCAATTAAGCTTTAACATTTTAAATTATCTTTACTCCTATATAATACATAAACAGTGGGCAAAAGAGTCATTTCATACATGTTGTAAGACGCGCCTCTTCCTTTCTCCCCCACCATCGTTACCCTACAATCAACACAGGTCACCCCAATCGCCCTTCTGTTACCCTTTCCAACAACTGGAATCATCGATTGAATGAAGGCAGTGAAACCGACATTGATGTGCTACTATAGCGTCACATGGAACACTCGATTTCAATTGTCTCGATTTCAACAGCATTGTTCTCCTTCTCACCACATAGAATGGTCGATTGTGTTGTTCAGTATTTGTAAGGCGTTGCTCCGGTGATTATGATAGTTGGTAAGATGTTGCTTCTCCATTAACGACTCTCTCTGTTTCCAATTGTTTTTGATGATTATTATTCTTTCTGATGGTTCCTTTGATTTGATGAATTCGGGTTCTTAAAAGGTAACTGCTTGTTTAAAGAAAGGTAATCACAGATTGTTTTCTCTTTATAACATAGAGTTACCCATTTGCTCTTTTCAACCTCTATCACCCATATCTCATTTCGAGATATACGCTTTGCAGATCCCTATAACTTTGATAAAAGGTACAATTTCATCAAAATTTAGATCTAATTCGTTTCGTAAGTCGATAATTCGCCACTCATTCGATCAAATTGAGTGAAATTCTCGTGTTTTTGTGTTGATTTCGTGCGAAATTTCGTGTTCTTCTTGATTCATCAATGTATGTACGTCGATTGAACTGATACAGTGTGTGTTATTGTGTTTTATTTGCCTAAATTGCTTCTGATTTGTGTTATGGATGTAATTATGTGAAACTGTGAAAGTATTTATGGTGATGGTACTGATGCTTGCTCTGTGAGGAGGTTTTGTTTGACAGTGACGTTGAATTGATTAAAGGAAGGGGAGAATATGAGCAATTCAGTAGGGCACATTTTCCTTCAATCGACGGTTTTAAAGCATCAAGGTGAAAGGAATTCTTCTACTTGCATTGCCGGAAATACTTTGTTTCATGCTCAAGCGACTTCACAGATACGGAAATCATGAGCAGCTGACCATCTACTCTCATTACATTATTGTAATTATTGCTATTATTATAAATTTAAAATTATAATAATAATAATAATTGTTATATTATCTTAATGATGTGATTGTTGTACAGGAAGCAAGAGCATTGCTAGGAAGATATGAGTATCAAAAGGGAAACATAGAAGCTGCTCTTCATGTATTTGAAGTATCTTTGCATTTGTGTCATCTTGTATATCTCCATCTAATCTTGCAGAAGCTGCTCAATCATGCAAAATTATACTCGACATTGTTGAATCATCTTTGCCAGAAGGCTTACCTGAAAACTTTGGTGCTGACTGTAAACTACAGGAAACAGATGGTCTCAAGCTCTGATCCACCACAAGAAGTTGAAAATAAGAAGGAAATCATCTTCACTTATGATGTTGATTTCCAGGTGAGTCTAGCTATTATTTAGAGGCTGCCATTTTGCTCTATTTACTTAGGAATAGGTAAATATTAGTTAAAAGAAATAAAATTAGCTCAAAGGGGGAACACATCACAGTTTGTTGCAGTAATTATAATCATTTTACTATCAATGAAAACTAGCTAAAAGGGGAACTCCCATAAATATTGTACATTTTTCTTATCTGTAGGAGAGTGATATTAAATGGGCCTCCAGATGGGACACTTATCTTCTAATGGCAGATGACCAACTTCACTGGTTTTCAATTGTCAACTCTCTTATGATTGTTCTTTTCTTATCGGGTATGGAAGCTATGATCATGTTAAGAACACTTTACCGTGACATTTCCAAACACAACCAATCAGAAACCCAATAACAAAGTTGAATACAAACTCAGTGATAATGACATCAGATGATACGCATGAGCGTACATTACAACTTCTAGAATCAAACGATTATTTTGGAATGAAACCTACACAAGTCAAACTTTTGAAACAGGTAATTTCGTGTTAAATTTGTTAGTAATTGCAACGTTAAGATGGTCTTTACAAGTCACCTTAATCATGTTGCAGGAAAAAGTTGCTTGCTTGGCTGATAATGATGCTAGGCTTGCTTTAGACCCAAACAATAAATACAAGATACAGGTCAATTCTTATTTCCCTTTCTTTCTTTTTGATCTGAACTTATTTGCATCAAGAAGATTTTGAAATGTTATCGAAGTGATGTGATTGTTTTTCATTTAATTTCAACAGATACATGCTCAAATCAAACTATTTCTGTATCAATTGGTGGGTGCACAAGTGGAAATGTAGAAGAAGTTGAAGAAATGACCAATTCGTAGTTGCTTTGCAATGGGTGTGGGATCAAATAGATAGGGTTTATACTTTGATAAGGTACCGTATTTACGATATTATACATTTGAACAAGGTATGCGTTTGGGCATGTTTATAATTTCAATTTAGTTGTTGAATTTAAACATATTAACTTGCATACAACAACAAAAGTGTTTAAGTTCTATCCTTTTTAAAAACACATTCACTTGCTTATAGTTTCTGCACGTAGCATTTATGGTTACTAGAGTTGTGCTCATCATTGAACCTGATAAAGTAAGCATTTGGACAAGGTATTATATATTTGAACAAGGTATGCGTTTGGGCATGTTTATAATTTCAATTTAGTTGTTGAATTTAAACGTATTAACTTGCATACAACAACAAAAGTGTTTAAGTTCTATCCTTTTTAAAAACACATTCACTTGCTTATAGTAAGTTGTAACAAAGTGATGTACTTTTTTTTTTTCATTAGAGAGTGATAGGTGTGGGATGAGTGATAGGTGTGGGATGGTGGAGAATGATGACTCCCATCCTATTATGCAATACTGCAAGTCAACTCTCAACATTGTTTTTAACTTTCACCCTTCTAGGATCCTTTTTTAACACCCTTAATCCTCCATAAATCTATTTAGTTCCTTTATTTATTTACAGTTTTATTATATTATGATTATGTTAATGAGGGTATAAACTTCTTGAGCAGTATCCATATTTCTTTGTTGAGCTTCTACATTTTTTTGTCTGAGGTTTTAAGCAAAGTTGAGCTTGATTCTAAAAAGACGAGTGGGTGTTTTGATAATGTGATATTCATATTGCAGGTCTTATAAATTTATAAGGTAAATATAAAATATTGTATCCACATTTCAAATTACACTTTGAACCATATTCATAACTTGTCTAAAGATGAATCAAACCTAAGTCTAGGCAAGATTGTGCCATATCAGTTTACAATTACGGCTGCTTATGGTTTGTGTTAGAAACAAAGATAATGTATGTATAAGTCACCCAAATATCCAAAAGGTTTCACTAAGGTTTAAGGCTGTTTATATATATATTCAAATAAATAACAAAAGCAAAATGAGAGTTAGCACATTTTAGCTAAAGACACATCACACCCGCCGCAACGCGCGGGTTTCACCCACTAGTATATTTTTTAAACTTTTAATTCTTAATTTCTCATATGCATATTTCTAAATTAATATACAAAATATATAAATGTATGTGTGTGTGTATTTGTAATTCAAATTTCAAATCAAATCGAGTCGAAAATCACAAATTCGCAATTCGATTCAAATTCGATAAGTAGACGTCGAAAGAAAATCGAATTTGAAAATTCAAATCAAATTTTGAATCGGTGATTTTCGACTCGAATCAAATTTTGAGTTTTTCGAATCCGATTCGAATATTGAACACCTCTAGAGTTGTTATACGTGTATGTTTGTGATTCTCAGACGGGTCCAAAGTGTATATACGTGACAGATAAATGTTAGATAGTTGGTATGGATTTTGTAATGTTACATTAAAATTTTCAGAAAATATGACCATGGTATGGGTGAAGGATAACTATTATTTTAATTGATTTTAAAACTTTTAGTAAATATAAAAGAAAAAAAGAAGAAGCCAAAAAGTATTTTCATTCACATAAAAGAAGCTGCTAAGAAAAAACAACACAATACTATCCGGTTCAATGTGAAGCAAAAGCACAATATATCCGGCAGAATGTGAAATCTATGTTCTATATTTGGAATGAATTATATAAACGATAAATGTATATTGAAAAAGCAAAAAAAAAAAAATACAACAAATTTAATGACACATGAACCAATTAAAATAGAGTACTGCAGACCATCACTTGCTAAATGTTATAATAGTAATAAGAGAGTTTGGGTTAAGTTTCTACTTAAACATTAAGTAGAATTAGTATTAAAACGCGCGTTGAATTGTAAAAAAGTTTGTCATCAAAAGGTTAATAAATATAAGTATGTTTTATCATGCATTATGATTTGTTTCACGCGTTGTGGAACTCAGTTATTGTGCGTTATTATGCAATTGTGCTAAGTTTTAAATAAAATTCTATATTGATGTAAAAAAACAACGTGTAAAGTCACGAAGTTACGGAAATATTATTCAAAACTTTACATAAAAATAAAACCATTTAGTATAATAACATTAAAATGTCGAAAGAAAAAAAAAATCATTAAAAAGCCAACACCAAAATGAATTTTTAACGTTGATAAAACTTATATTAAAAGTCGAAACTGTTAAAGAACTATAGCGGCACGATAAATTTGTTAGAAGATTTAGTAACAAAATAAATGAAATAATTTAGAAAGCAAATATTAAAAAAAAAAGCAAAATAATCAAGAAAAAAAAGGTGCGAGAGTTGAACCCATGTTGAATGCCTCGAACTCTAAGGACCTGTTTGGTATGTAATAATGAAATATACGAAGGAATTTAATCATATTTTTATCTTAAAATATCGGTTTTTAATTAACAATTTTTATTATATATAATATTTTATTTATCTAACACGTGTAATACATGAGTTTACTAAATATAATTTTTTATATATTTAGAGTGAAATGAGAGTAGATAACAAGATAATTTAAAGTTTATTTATGCAAGATTTTTGTAATTTTCTTAGAAGATGAATGTATAGTTGGAGAAGAAAATATATGACACACATTAGTTCTTTCTGATAAACTTTATAAACAAAAAGAAACTTTTTTTATTTCATTAAAAACCTCGATTTTAAAGTTCGTTACCCAAAATGTGTTGAGTCTCCCTTAGCATGATTGGGTAGAGCTAACTTATACATAGCACATCAATTAATTCAGATATAATTCAATTTGTTGTGCCTAAAGCAGTTTGAAGCTCCATACAAAATTCATCCAAAGCAGTTGATATCCAGATCACGCGTTGCGCGAAATTAATTTTCGTTCAGATTGTACATGTACTAGCGTTCAAGACTCGGAAAAAAATACAAACACAAATCTAATACCTATGCTTTAAACAAAAAAGCCAACAAAATATAGTAGCTTCTCAAACGACGATACTATCATCATCATTGAACATACGGAAATCACAAAACAGCTAACAGGTTCTTAGATGACAGCCTCATCGTCATCAAACAAAAAAACTATGCTCAAAACATTCAAAAGGAAACCCAAAATAATAGAAATGGCAACAGACCGAGTAACTTGGTTTCTCAGATGTGACATTCTCATCATCACAAAACCAAACAGGATTTAGATCTGAAAATTTCATAACAAAAGCCCTGAGAAACAGGTTAATCAGATCCAATCTGTTCTCAGGTGAGGCATTCCTCATCATCATCGAACAAAGCAACAAAAACCTAACAGAACAGATATAACAGTTTTCTGAGGTGAAGAAATCCTCATCTTTACCGAATAAAATTTGTGTTCCAGATCTAAAACATCGATAAACGAACCAAACCAACTATTCATCACCTTCGTTTATTCATATATATGAGAATAATGATCAATAGAAGTTGTCATACCATCATAATCAAGACCACCACCATCAAAAGGCCCACCATTAAGAGCACCACGATGAAGACCCCCACCATCAACACCACTACCGTGAAGACCCCCACCGTCAACACCACCACCGTCAAGACCCCTACCGCCAACACCACCACCGTCAAGACCCTCACCATCAATACCGCCACTGTGAAGGCCACCATCAGAAAATGGTTGATGCATGTTGTAGATTGGGAAAGAAGGAGGTGCCCAGAGTGCAAACCCACCGCCACCATGGCTAACTTTTTCGGGTATCACCGGTAGCGGTGGCGAGCACTAACGACATGTTGTAGCAGCGGTGATAGGTCACGGCGGTGGTAACAGGGTTGCGGTCGTCGTGCGACGGAGGTACCGGTGTCGCTGATCATGAGATCAAGAATATCACCACCACCATAAAACCCTAACCCCCTGTCACACCCTCAATTTCCACAAACGAGGTTTTACCGTTAGGCTTGTGACATACCAGGATCTCAGACACGGTCATATCAAACGACACTATATGAGTTTAAAAAATAAACGTTTGACTTAAATCAGAGTACATAAAAGAAATGAATAACAGTGCAGAAGCGTAAAACTGAAATGTAAACAATACTGAAAGTCTGAAAATGTTATGCCAAAACAAATATTCAATGCAACTAAATGAAACTGATGAATGAATGTCCTGAGTGCGTCCTTAATCGTGCATCATGAGCTTAAGCGTTCCTGTGACCTGAGAAAACATGCTAAAGTGTGTCAACATAAAGTTGGTGAGTTCACAAGTTTTATCATAGATAAAAATGTTTGTAACTGTTTGAATGTTTGTAACTGTTCGACTGTTTGTAACTGTTCGACTGTTCGAATGGTATAGTAATTAAAGCATATCGATAGGTAGCTAGCCTATAATCATGTTACTTAGCGTTTCAAACCGAAGCTGACTGTTTGCGTGTCCTATATGTTTGTTGTTCCCCCGTCACGTCTCGCAAGACAGTGACAAATGTTAGGTCAATAATGTACCCGTTTGACCTCCAATCAAGCTAGCGCGGCTAGCCCGGGCGGGGTTTGTCAGACCCAGTAGTATTACTCAGAATTACCTCGCTAATCCCATTACTAACGGTTCGAGAGTGTCAGGACTGTATGTGTGTTTGCACTAACGTAACAGGCGATATCACTAATACTAAAACCATTCATAAAATATGTTTGCATGTTTTCTCCCCCTAAAGGAAAGAAAGTAAAATAGGGGCCGTGAATACTCACCTTGAATGCACTACAAATGAAATAATGTTCGCACAACTGTTAGGATTTCGGTTAAACTGAAGTTCATTTAATACGAATATAATAAATGTTAGTTATTAATTACAAAGTTTAGGGTCGTACGGTTTCGCAATCACGGTTCGGTTACGGTGTCGGTTGTCAATGTTTTCCATTTACACACAAGCACACTCACATGCATTAAAACCACCAAATACACTCACCATGACACACATATTTTATGCAAAAATTATATGTTACAAGGGTTTTTATAAAGAAAAGATGTTTCATTTATATATGTTGAATGAATGAATAATTATAACTCACACACCATATATACTATATATATATATATATCCATACGTTGCACATAAAAAGAACACACACTCATGCTCCTAAATCACTACAAAACACACACACATGGGCGCATGGTGCACTCCATGCGCCTACCTGTAAACATTTACATATACACCCACAATTGAAATCCTCCGTGCGCCCACAAGGAACCCAAAAGGTCTCATGCGCCTAACTTACTAACACATGCATCCACCTCATGCATTCCACTTCATTAACACATATGCTATTTAATTAGAACCACTCATGCATTCCACTTTCATTATCACATGTACTATTTAATTAAAAGCACTCATGCATTCCACTTTCATTATCACATATACTATTTAATCAGAACCACTCACATATATATGCATTCATATACGAACCATATGACAACAAAAGGACCCATGTGCCCACCAAACCCCCCTTTCATGCACTTCTGCCCCCTTCATGCACATCCATATAATTTAAACATCCATATAATTTAAACAATCTTGACCCACACACAATCATACATGCACTTCCACTGTTTCCACTTAAAAAAATATCCCCATGCGTCCCCTGTCAATCCAACACACACACGCACACCGAATCATGCCTGCATTCATGTATACATATATTCGCAGATTTCATGCCTATAATTATATAGCGCAACCAACACACACGGTTTCACACATATGCATACGTACATCCATATACACACACATCAGCAAACTATATATTGACATACGTATGAATAGCCAAGGTTCATACGTGAAAAACTTGGGATTAAACGACCACCCGACCGAGTAACCACAAGGCGTTCACCCTGGTCCATACTCACGCACAACATACGCACGAAACCGAACGTTAAACCGTGACGGTCATTCAAGATCGAACGACCGAACCGTAACTGATACCGTATAACTAAAACGAAGCATCAGATACATACTGTGCGGTTGGATTGTCGCGGTTGCCGGGGAAGTCACGATCGCCAAAACGGAGGTTGATCGCGAGGGGAAACTCCGTGAAGAAGCTGCCGTCGGGAGAGGTTTGTTTAGGGTTTGTGAGGATCGATGGGGAGTGAAGGAGTTTGGTTATGAAGGGGCCGAGAGGTGGGGAGAATGGGTTACGGGGGTTGGGTGTTTTAAATGGATTCTAGTTTGCAACCTTGTCACTAATAGCCCCTCCACTATGATCTAGTTTGCATTTAAGTTTATCTAGTTTAGTTAGTATAATGTTGCTTATTATTAATAAATTTAATAATAATTTGTTTATTTAAACTATAAACAAAAATATATGTTGGGTGATGGTAACAAGGTTAACCTAAAAGCTCGGGTTGTCACATCATCCCCTTGTTGAAAGAATTTTCATCCCGAAAATTAAGATACTACGCTCGGTTAAATGTATGCGATTCAGTTAGGGTTGGTGGTTAGTAACGTGTTTGACATGTTCGACAGAGTTGTGACATCATCCCCTTGTTGAAGGGAATTGCGTCTCAAAATTTAAAGAAAAGGTATCTCAAGAATGAATACCTTAAGAACTAGGTGTTTGATCGTTGAACAGTTGTGGGTACTTCTTCTTCATCTGATCTTCGCGTTCCCAGTAAACTCTGGTCCACGCTTTGAGTTCCATCGGACTTTGACAATGGGGATATGACTGTGTTTGAGTGTTTTGACCTCTCGGTCCATAACTTCCACTAGTTCCTCGATGAATCGTAGTTGTTCCTCAACATGTATCTTGTCTAACAAAACGACGAGGGTCTCGTCTGCAAGGCATTTCCTCAGGTTTGAAACATGGAACACATTGTGTACTCCACTGAGTTCTTCTGGTAGGTTCAGCTGATAGGCTACGGGGCCAACCCGTTTGACAATCTCAAACGGTCCCATGTATCTAGGGTTTATTTTTCCACGTTTCCCGAAATGAATGACACCCTTCCAAGGTGACACTTTCAAAAGCACTTTGTCACTAATCTGGAATTCCAACGGTTTACGACGCTTATTAGCGTAACTCTTTTGTCGGTCACATGCTGCTGCCATATGGTTACGGATCTGCACGATCTTCTCAGTCGTCTCGTGTACGAGTTCAGGACCGGTAAGTTGACTTTCTCCAACTTCTGCCCAACAGATAGGTGATCGGTACTTACGTCCATACAGTGCCTCAAATGGAGCAGCTTTGATCGACGTGTGATAGCTATTATTGTATGAAAACTCAACTAACGGTAAGTGAGTTTCCCAACTGCCGCCAAAATCAATCACACAAGCGCGTAACATGTCTTCCAAAGTCTGGATCGTACGCTCACTCTGGCCGTCAGTCTGAGGATGATATGCCGTACTCATGTCTAGCCGTGTACCCAATGCTCGTTATAATGATGGCCAGAAATATGAAGTGAATCGAGCGTCACGATCAGAAATAATGGAGATTGGCACACCGTGCCGAGAGACTATTTCCCTTAGGTAAATACGTGTTAACTTTTCCATTCTATCAGTCTCTCTGATTGGTAAGAAATGTGCGGATTTCATCAAACGATCTACAATTACCCAGATGGTATAGCATCCGCTGGGAGCCCGAGGTAGTTTCATGATAAAGTCCATAGATATCTGCTCCCACTTCCATACTGGAATTTCTGGTTGTTGAAGTAAACCCGATGGTCGTTGATATTCCACCTTAACCTTAGAACAGGTTAAGCATCTGCTTACGTAAGTGGCAATGTCAGCTTTCATGTTTGGCCACCAGTAAAGGACTTTTAGATCATGATACATCTTGTCTGAACCCGGATGAATAGATTACCGTGACTTGTGAGCTTCGTCCATTACCAGCTCTCGTAAATCTCCATACAAAGGAATCCATATTCGGTCCATGAAATAACGAACTCCGTCAGATTTGGTTTTCAGTTGCTTCTCCATGCCTCGTAGTGATTCGGCTTTCAGGTTCTCGTCTTTCAAGGCTTCAAGTTGAGCATTACGTATCTGATCGGGTAAACCAGTGTGAATAGTGAGTTGTAATGCTCGGACTCGTTTCCGCTTAGGTGTCTCCTTTTGGCTTAAGGCATCAGCTACTATATTAGCCTTTCTTGGATGATACTTGATCGCACAATCATAATCGTTTAACAACTCGACCCCTTGACGTTGTCTCATATTCAATTCCTTCTGTTCGAAGATATGCTGAAGACTCTTATGATCGGTACAAATGGTGCACTTGGTACCATACAAGTAATGTCTCTATATCTTGAGAGCAAACACAACGGCTCCCAACTCTAAGTCGTGTGTCGTGTAGTTCTTCTCGTGAACCTTTAGCTGTCGGGAAGCATATGCGATCACCTTCTAGCGTTGCATTAACACACAACCGAGACCTTGAATAGAAGCATCGCAATACACCACAAAATCTTCGGTTCCCTCCGGTAGAGACAATATTGGTGCCGTACAGAGATTCTGTTTCAGAACCTGAAATGCGGATTCTTGTTTATCACCCTAATTCTATGTAGTGTCTTTATGAGTTAACGCGGTGAGAGGTTGAACAATCTTTGAAAACCTTTCGATGAATCATCGGTAATAGCCAGCCAACCCAAGAAACTATCGTACCTCAGTCGGAGTCTCAGGCGTAGTCCAGTTCTTGATGGCTTCTATTTTTGTTGGGTCAACATGTATTCTATTTTCATTGACCACATGACCCAAGAATTGGACTTCTCGTATCCAGAAATCACACTTTGAAAATTTAGCATACAATTGTTCTTGCTTTAGCAGTTCTAGAATCAGTCTAAGTGTTCCTCGTGTTCTTCCTTATTCTTTGAATAAATAAGGATGTCATCGATGAAGATAATGACGAACTTGTCCAAATAGGGTTTGCACACTCGGTTCATAAGGTCTATGAAAACCGCTGGCGCGTTGGTCAACCAAAAGGCATTACCATAAACTTGTAGTGCCCATAGTGAGTCCGAAATGCCATCTTCAACACATCTTCCTCCTGAACCCGTAACTGGTGGTAACCTGATTTATGTTCAATCTCAAAATAGTAGCTTAATCCTTGCAACTGGTCAAATAGTTCATCGATGCGCGGGATGTATGAATTCCTTGTCTAACAATTCCTGCAATTGCTTAGACAACTCTTGTAGTTCGTTCGATGCCAGCTGGTACGGCGCTCGAACGATCGGAGTTGCTCCAGGTACTAACTCAATCTGGAACTCTACATGTCTATTCAGAGGAAGGCCAGGTAAGTTTTCAAAATTACTTTCATAAAGTCTCTGACAACTAGAATATCTTTAACACGCTTCTTATCAGCCTTCTTCTCAATAACTAATGTTAGTAGAGTGAAATGCTTTTTCTTAAGACATTTATGTGCCTTTACGTATGAGAGGACGCTGAAGCAAAACTACCATTCCTGCCGTTTTCCTATCTTCTTGAGCCTTGTATAGTTTCGCTTTAAATGCAAAGGTTTTCTATACTCATAACATCCTTTATATGCTTCTTGTGGCTAAGGAGACTTGGTCGGGATGTTCACACGATGGTTCTTGAAGGTATGGCCAAATTTCTCTACAGTGCTCTCAAATGTTCTTATTGCACGAGTCATGAGGAGGGATAGTTGCACCTGTTGCTTATAATGGAGAGGCTGAGATATATTGGACGGGGTCGTCATAATGTCTTGCTTTTTGGTCCTTGCCAGAAAAATCCGATTGGATTCTCACCACCAGGGAGACAAACAAATGTAACGTACGCGTAAACATGATAGATATCAAATGAAATGAATGCTGGAACGCTGAAATTACCGAGACTCTAAGTCTTAAGATCAATCCAATGAACAAGGGCTACAAGCACCAAGAATATTATCACTTTATTGCAACTTTTAAAGATCTGGCACAATGTAGATGGATAGTGTTACACGAACATTGAAATGCTAAAAAGAGCACGTCTCATAGAGACTAGGGCTAGTGTCATAACATGAATCTCATTAAGGCTCGGGGTAGATGAGAACTTTCATACTAGTAGGAATGAAAGATTTGTTTGCATATCAATAGTGAGGTTTTATGAGAACCGAGACCTCATGTCTCCAGGTATAGAAGTGAAAACTTGTACTGATTATGACCATTATCACCCGATAGAGTTGCCAGAATTCTCATGCACGACAAATTACAATTACGTGTGCACCCGTGATTCTAATTTGCTTTGCATGGTCATTCATGGTTCCTCCCATTCGTGATAACATACCTTGTCAAGCACCGAGTGTTATCTGTTAAGACTAGCCAAGATGATAGGGCATGTTGGAAGTAGAAACAAGTACGATAGGGTTAGAAAAGTAATGTGTGTTGTTCTCTTTGTTTGTCGTCGTTAGGTTTGTCGTGTGTGTTAGAAAAGAGTTTCGTGTTCCCAAGTGGTAATGTTAGGTTCGAGTTGTCGTTGCTTCAACTCCGAGAGTGAAGAATCATATGTAGATGTTGGAAGTGAGCGAGCGGGACTCTCCGCCCCTCTGTTAGTCGAGGATGATACAGGTGACATGGATAGTGCGGATAATGTTTGATCGTTCAGTAATGTAATGTTAGCATGCCGGGAGAATGTTCGTACAACAGTTGCAATCATGTAAGAGTGTCTGTGCAATACTAGTGTGGTGTCTAAGGCTATAGTCTAGATGTAAATGCAATCCTAGTTCTCTATAACCAGTGGCACTGATACCAATCTGTGACACCCTCAATTTCCACAAACGGGGTTTTACCGTTAGGCGTGTGACATATCAGGATCTCAGACACGGTCATATCAAACGACACTATATGAGTTTAAAAATAAACGTTTGACTTATATCAGAGTACATAAAAGAAATAAATAACAGTGCGGAAGCGTAAAACTGAAATGTAAACAATACTGAAAGTCTGAAAATGTTATGCCAAAACAAATATTCAATGCAACTACATGAAACTGATGAATGAATGTCCTGAGTGCGTCCTTAATCGTGCATCATGAGCTTAAGCGTTCCTGTGACCCGAGAAAACATGCTAAAGTGTGTCAGCATAAAGTTGGTGAGTTCACAAGTTTTATCATAGATAAAAATGTTTGTAACTGTTTGAATGTTTGTAACTGTTCGACTGTTCGAATGGTATAGTAATTAAAGTATATCGATAGGTAGCTAGCCTATAATCATATTACTTAGTGTTTCGAACCGAAGCTGACTGTTTGCGTGTCCTATATGTTTGTTGTTCCCCCGTCACGTCTCGCAAGACAGTGACAAATGTTAGGTCAATAATGCACCCGTTTGACCTCCAATCAAGCTAGCGCGGCTAGCCCGGGCGGGGTTTGTCAGACCCATTAGTACTACTCAGAATTACCTCGCTAATCCCATTACTAACGGTTTGAGAGTGTCAGGACTGTTTGTGTGTTTGCACTAATGTAACAGGCGATATCAATAATACTAAAACCATTCATAAAATATGTTTGCATGTTTTCTCCCCCAAAAGGAAAGAAAGTAAAATAGGGGCCGTGAATACTCACCTTGAATGCACTGCAAATGAAATAATGTTCGCACAACTGTTAGGGTTTCGGTTAACCTGAATTTCATTTAATACGAATATAATTAATGTTAGTTATTAATTACAAAGTTTAGGGTCGTACGGTTTCGCAATCACGGTTCGGTTACGGTGTCGGTTGCCAATGTTTTCCATTTACACACAAGCACACTCACATGCATTAACACCACAAAATACACTCACCATGACACACATATTTTATGCAAAAATTATATGTTACAAGGGTTTTTATAAAGAAAAGATGTTTCATTTATATATGTTGAATGAATGAATAATTATAACTCACACACCATATATACTATATATATATATATATATATATATATATATATATATATATATCCATACGTTGCACATAAAAAGAACACACACTCATGCTCCTAAATCACTACAAAACACACACACATGGGCGCATGGTGCACTCCATGCGCCTACCTGTAAATATTTACATATACACCCACAATTGAAATCCTCCGTGCGCCCACAAGGAACCCAAAGGGGTCTCATGCGCCTAACTTACTAACACATGCATCCATCTCATGCATTCCATTTTCATTAACACATATGCTATTTAATTAGAACCACTCATGCATTCCACTTTCATTATCACATGTACTATTTAATTAAAAGCACTCATGCATTCCACTTTCATTATCACATATACTATTTAATTATAACCACTCATATATATATGCATTCATATACGAACCATATGACAACAAAAGGGCCCATGTGCCCACCAAACCCCCCTTTCATGCACTTCTGCCCCCTTCATGCACATCCATATAATTTAAACATCCATATAATTTAAACAATCTTGACCCACACAAAATCATACATGCACTTCCACTGTTTCCACTTAAAAAAATATCCCCATGCGTCCCCTGTCAATCCAACACACACGCACACCGAATCATGCCTGCATTCATATATACATATATTCGCAGATTTCATGCCTATAATTATATAGCGCAACACACACGGTTTCACACATATGCATCCGTACATCCATATACACACACATCAGCAAACTATATATTGACATACATATGAATAGCCAAGGTTCATACATGAAAAACTTGGGATTAAACGACCACCCGACCGAGTAACCACAAGGCGTTCACCCCGGTCCATACTCACGCACAACATACGCACGAAACCGAACGTTAAACCGTGACGGTCATTCAAGATCGAACGACCGAACCGTAACTGAGACCGTATAACTAAAACGGAGCATCAGATACATACCGTGCAGTTGGATTGTCGCGGTTGCCGGGGAAGTCACGATCGCCAAAACGGAGGTTGATCGCGAGGGGAAACTTCCGTGAAGAAGCTACCGTCGGGAGAGGTTTGTTTAGGGTTTGTGAGGATCGATGGGGAGTGAAGGAGTTCGGTTATGAGGGGGCCGAGAGGTGGGGAGAATGGGTTACGGGGGTTGGGTGTTTTAAATGGATTCTAGTTTGCAACCTTGTCACTAATAGCCCCTCCACTATGATCTAGTTTGCATTTAAGTTTGTCAAGTTTAGTTAGTTTAATGTTGCTTATTATTAGTAGGTTTAATAATAATTTGTTTATTTAAACTATAAATAAAAATATATGTTGGGTGATGGTAACAAGGTTAACCTAAAAGCTCGGGTTGACACACCCCCCCCCCCCGGCGCCGCCGCCGCCTTTGGTTTGACCGGCGAAAAGACCACCGTCACAGCAACCGTATGACGGAGAAGAGGCGGAGCGGAAGGAGAGGTTCGGCAACCCCTAACACACCCACACCGCCACCACCTAACATCTTCTCAAGTGTAAAGACAAAGCACGGTACCCGAGGAGGAAGGGAAATACTGAAACTACCCCAAATTAATGTTCATTGAAACGAGGGACAAAAATGAAAAACCTCAACTCATGTGGCCAAATAAACACACTCTGTCACACCCCGACCGACGGCGGAATCATCGGGGCGGACGAGGGAATGATTGATTGTTCATAACACATGGTTGTCTAATAGTGGAAAGAGTAAATTGCAATTTTCATACCCGTATTTTAGGGGTGTTAACAGGATCAGCCCCATCTTAACAGTTTGCATACCTGAGTTTATGAAATCTAACGCTTTACATACATCCGTTAATTTTTCTTTAAACGTTCGTTAAAAGCCCCCCATGTACTCCTCACGTGAGGGTTAAAAATGTCATTTGACCCATCAAAAACCTCATTTGCAGCAGCATCTATTATTAGAAAACCCACCCCCACACCCCTTCTTCTTCGATCCTCCTTCTTCTTCGATCCTCCGGCCGCCCCACACCCCCTCCTTCTTCATCTCTAATGGCCTCTGCTAATGCAATTTCCACCACCTCAATCATCTACTCCCCTAAACAGTCTGGTTTGAGAAATGGTAACGGAGGTGTTAGTCAGTTGCGGACTGGTCAGACGGTGAAGCGGTGGAACCGGCGGTTCGCGGTTCGAGCTGCGGCGAAGGAGATTGCGTTTGATCAGAGCTCACGAGCGGCGATGCAGGCTGGTATTGATAAGCTTGCGGATGCTGTTGGTCTTACTCTTGGCCCTAGAGGGAGGAATGTTGTATTGGATGAATATGGTGCCCCCAAGGTGGTTAACGATGGTGTTACGATTGCCAGAGCTATTGAGCTAGCTGATGCAATGGAAAATGCTGGTGCTGCACTTATCAGAGAGGTTGCAAGCAAAACCAATGACTCTGCTGGTGATGGCACAACAACTGCATCGTTCTTGCTCGTGAGATTATTAGACTTGGTCTCTTGAGTGTTACTTCAGGTGCTAACCCAGTTTCAGTAAAGAAGGGTATCGATAAGACGGTTCATGCCTTGATTGAGGAGCTGGAAAAGAGAGCTAGACCGGTTAAAGGTCGTGATGATATCAAAGCCATTGCGTCGATTTCTGCTGGAAATGATGATATTATTGGATCCATGATTGCTGATGCTATCGATAAGGTTGGACCAGATGGTGTGTTATCTATTGAATCATCATCTTCCTTTGAGACCAGTGTTTGTGTTGAAGAAGGAATGGAGATTGACAGAGGATACATCTCCCCACAATTTGTTACCAACTCAGATAAATTATTAGTTGAATTCGAGAATGCTAGAGTGTTGGTCACTGACCAAAAGATATCTTCTATCAAAGACATAATTCCTCTACTGGAAAAAACCACTCAATTGAGAGCTCCGTTGCTTATTATTGCTGAAAAAACCACTCAAAAGATATCTTCTATCAAAGGCATAATTGCTGAGACATCTTCTATCAAAGACAAAATGATTAAAAATGACATTTTTACCCCTCACGTGAGGAGCACGTGGGGGGCTTTTAACGGACGTTTAAAGAAAAATTGACGGATGTATGTAAAGCGTTAGATTTCATAAACTCAGGTATGCAAACTGTTAAGATGGGGCAGATCCTGTTAACACCCCTAAAACACAGGTATGAAAATTGCAATTTACTCTAGTGGAAATAATATTAAAATCAGATTACAAGATAATATAAGTTCAACATACACAAATACAACAATTGAAACCACAAATAGTAATTGTCTTTTATTTTAACTAAGTCCGGGTCTTAAATGAGCAGGTAGAAGTCCACTATCTTGCTTAACCTGAAATCATGTGAGAAAATAAAGTCAGCTAACGAATTAACTGGTGAGTAGTCATAGTTTTGAATATACATATAGATTGATTGATTGATTGAGAATAATCCAATTCACAAGTTAACATTAAGACTTATATTGCAATAGTAAAGCATATAGATAAACCGACACAATATAAACCCCTTGACTTGACACTTGCATATAATAGACTCCACACAAACACCATAGATTGACTCTTGCCTCTGGCACAATCACCACTCGATTATTCACATGGGGTGGGTTATCCAAACCAGTAGATCTACCATTGATACCAGGATTGATTGATTGAATTAGGGTTTTACTGTCGTCCAGTTTACCATAGTATGTTCACATAATTGCAAGTAATAACATAACCTGTCTTGAATTGAATTTAGAATGAAATAACAATAGAATATCATGATTAAATATATTGTATCACATGATTTCCCCCAAATAAGAAATGATATAAAAAGAGAATATGAATACTCACTTGATTGATGAGATTAGAATCTGGATGTGCTAGATTAGACACCTACGATTTCCTTATGATTAACCTAAGGAACGGTGTCTCGAGTTAGGATAATAATAATATGAGAATTTGGGAATGTATTGGAATTTCCATTGGGTTTTTAATTTATTTAGTTTGAATATCTTGAAATACGTAAAATGAATTTATTGATAGTATTTATGTTTAGAATTTAATAAAAATAATTGTATCAATACTCGTAATTGTTTGGTTTATTATTAAAGTGTGGAAAAATAAATAATCAATTTTATTAATCAATTATATGATAATTAATTAAAATATTTAATTATTTAAGTAATACAAAACGACGTTTTGTAAATAATCTGTGAATCTATAAAACATATATAATTGTAATTATCTTAAAAGTAATATAGTGTCCAATAATAATTTAATAAATTAAATTATTATTGAAAGTTTATTTTTATAGAAATAATTTTATAATATTTTTAATTTTATTTATTTAAAACATTTCATAAAATAAATAAAATGTTAAAATAAATTTCAGAAAATAATTAGGTTGTTTTAAAAATTATTAATGTTTGTAAAAACATTTTTTATAATTTTTAGAATTTTTTTTCGGAATTTTTAAAGCTTAAAAAGGAGGTTTAAAAAATATGTGAGGTGGCCGGGTTTCGAACTCGAGACCTCATGAACAGATTGTGAGCACAGAACCATCACACCAAGGCCGTGGCCGCGGTTAAAATTGGTTTTTAATTGATTTTAAACACAACTCAAGTTAACCCCCAAAATCGGATGAACCCTAGTTCGAATCCGATCAAATTGAGGTTCAATTCGAGTTTGTTAACAATTAGATTCATGGGGCTTTTGATCCGCATGAAAAACCGAGTGTGTTGATATGTTTAATTACCCGTATGATGATCGATTAGAGATGAACTCGATGAAGAACAGGTCGCGGCACCCGTGTCAAACGAATGATGCCCAAACGATGATTGTAATCAAATTAAAATGGTAAGAAGCTTCGGATGATGATCGAGAGTAGAAGCCCCTTATCAATTTCAGGTTTTGAAGCTCCGAAGGTAAGGTTCGAGTGAGTTGCAGGTCCGCGATGAAGACGATGATTGATTTCGATGTATGTGTGTGTGTTTGATCAAATTGAGATTACAGGAAGTTTGTGTGTTCGATTATGGAAGTTTACCCTCTATTATTTAGGTGTAATTTGAGCGGACGAGCTCAATTCAAATTTGATTTTGAACGGGATGAGCGGGTTCGATTTTGAACTTGTAAACGAGGCAAAATTTTGAATTGGGTAGGGTCATGTGTTCGAATCATGGTCGCTAATCTGTCGGAAGCCTTTAATTCGAATTAAAGCCGCGCGATTTGAGTGTGTGATATCGCCAGAATACGGCCGGAATACGGCCGGAGAAGGCGACGGGGGAGGGGGGTTTGGGATTTTAAAATTTTACACTTCGGCCCCCTGAGGTTTGTAGGCTCTGTTATTTTATGTTTAAAGTTTCAATTTGAAGTTTCAAAAATTACAAACTAACCCCTGGACTTTATTATTATTGTTATTATTATTATTGTTATTATTATTATTATTATTATTATTACTATTTTTATTATTAATATTATTTTTATTATTATTATTATTATGATTATTGTAATTATTGGCATCAACATCGACGTTTTAAAGTTAACTTTTATTAACGAATATACGCGATGTTACAGTCTCCCCTGCTTTAGGAAATTTCGTCCCGAAATTTTAATCACAAGGAGGCTGAAACGAAAAGATGAGGGTACTTGGATTTCATTTGGTTATCACGTTCCCAGGTGAACTCTGGGCCACGTTTAGATTCCCAGCGAACTTTGACAATAGGTATCCAACTACGTTTGAGTTGTTTGACTTCCCGATCCATAATTTCCACAGGTTTCTCAATAAAGTGCATAGATTCATCAATCTGGACTTCTTCGAGTGGGATGTGGAGATTTCCATCGGCAAGGCATTTCTTGAGGTTTGAAACATGGAATGTCGGATGTATATTGCTGAGCTCTTGAGGTAGTTCAAGCTTGTAGGCCACCTTCCCAATTCGCTCGAGCACTTTGAATGGACCCACGTAACGAGGTGCTAGCTTCCCTTTCTTTCCAAAGCGAATCACTCCCTTCCAAGGTGATACCTTAAGAAGTACGAGATCACCGACATTGTATTCCATGGGCTTACGTCTTTTGTCAGCATAATGCTTTTGACGATTTCTAGCAGCGACCAAGTTATCACGGATCTTATGAATTTTGTCTGTTGTTTCTTGTATCAATTCCGGACCAGTAATCTGTGACTCACCAACTTCAGACCAGCAGATGGGAGATCGACACTTTCGGCCATACAAGGCCTCAAATGGTGCCATCTGGATGCTGGTATGGTAACTGTTATTGTAAGAGAATTCGATCAATGGAAGATGAGAATCCCACGATGCACTGAAATCAATGACACAAGCTCGAAGCATATCCTCAAGGCTTTGTATCGTTCTTTCAGTCTGACCGTTGGTTTGCGGGTGATACGCTGTGCTAAGATTTAGTTGAGTCCCGAGAGCTGATTGGAGGCTTTTCCAGAAACGAGAGATGAAACGACCATCGTGATCAGAGATAATATCTAAAGGTACACCATGCCGACTGACTATTTCATTGATGTAAATACGAGTCAATTTCTCGACTCGATAATCTTCCCGAATTGGAATGAAATGAGCCGACTTAGTCAATCGATCAATGATAACCCAGATACTATCGTGACCACTAGCGGTACGAGGCAGCTTGGTGATGAAATCCATGGATATGCTTTCCCACTAGCTGATTGGTGATGAACCTCAGGTTGTACGAGTAATCCAGAGGGACGTTGATGCTCGGCTTTGACTTTGGAACATGTGAGGCATTTAGATACATACAAGGCTATATCCTTCTTCATGCCGGGCTACCAATATTGGTTCCAAAGATTCATGAACATCTTATCTGCTCCCGGATGAATGGAATAACGAGCCTTATGAGCCTCATCCATGATGGTTGTTCGAAGATTATCGCGATTCGGAATCCAAAGTCGATTTAGAAAATACAGTAGTCCGTCCGACTTGGTTTCCAATTAGAGTTCAGCACCGCATGACATTTCCTCATACATGTTGCCCTCGGTGACTGATTCGTGTTGAGCTTCGAGTATACGGGTCAAGAGGTCAGTTTGAATGGTAACACTTTGAAGCATAAGTTGACCCTTACGGCTTAATGCATCGGCTACGACATTAGCTTTACCGGGGTGGTAACGAATCTCACAGTCGTAGTCATTGAGTAGTTCGACCTATCGTCGTTGCCTCATGTTAAGCTCCTTTTGGTTGAAGATGTACTGGAGAGTCTTATGATCGGTGAATACAACACATTTAGTGCCATAGAGATAGTGTCTCCAGATTTTGAGTGCGAATACGACAACACCCAATTCAAGATCGTGTGTCGTATAATTTTTCTCATGAATCTTCAATTGTCTTGAAGCATAAGCTATAACTTTGCCTCGTTGCATGAGAACGCAACCTAGACCTTGTTTTGAAGCATCACAATAGACAACAAAGTCGTCGTTTCCATCAGGAAGGGTTAGAATCGGCGCTTCACACAACTTTTGCTTGAGGGTTTGAAATGCTTTTTCTTGATCAGGCCCCCAAGAAAAAGGCTTATCCTTGTGGGTCAAAGTAGTGAGTGGCACAACAATCTTAGAGAAGTTAGGAATAAAACGTCGATAATATCCGGCTAGACCAAGGAATGAACGAATCTCTGTAGGAGTTTTAGGTTCTCCCCATTTCTTTACTGCCTCGATCTTTGCGGGATCAACGTGAATTCCCTTGCTGTTTACTATGTGACCAAGAAATTGAACCTCATTAAGCCAGAACTCACACTTTGAGAATTTGGCGTAGAGTTTCTCTTTCCTCAGAAGTTCGAGTATTAGACAAAGGTGATTCTCATGATCGGATTTTGACTTGGAGTATATCAAGATGTCGTCGATGAATAAGATCACGAAATTTGTCTAGGTATGGCCGGCACACGCGATTCATTAAATCCATGAATACTGCCGGTGCGTTGGTTAACCCGAATGACATCACTGTAAACTCGTAATGGCCGTATCTCGTTCGGAAAGCGGTTTTTAGGATGTCATCATCGTGCACACGGAGTTGGTGATAACCAGAACGAAGATCGATCTTTGAGAAATACGAGGCGCCCTGAAGTTGATCAAATAGATCGTCGATTCTGGGTAATAGGTAACGGTTCTTGATTGTGAGTTTGTTAAGCTCCCGATAATCAATGCACATACGGAATGAGCCATCCTTCTTCTTCACGAATAAGACTGGAGCTCCCCATGGTGATGAGCTCGGGCGAATAAATCCTTTGTCTGACAGTTCTTGCAATTGGCTAGCAAGTTCTTGCATTTCCGATGGTGCAAGTCGATAAGGAGATTTCGCCACGGGAGTTGCTCCAGGTACAAGGTCGATTCGGAATTCAACTTGACGAACGGGAGGAAGACCGGTTAAGTCTTCGGGAAAGACTTCGGAAAACTCTCGAACAACCGGAATGTCTTCAATCTTCCTAGGTTTCTCATCCGCTTTCACGATATGGGCTAAGAAAGCCACGTAATGTTTACGGAGGTACTTTTGGGCTTTGGTACAAGACATGAGTTTAAGCCCTTTGGAAGGTTTTTCCCCGTAGATTTGTAGTATGCTTCCGGTCAGAAGAGGAATACGAATGGTCTTTTCGTGACAAACCACTTCGGCATGATTCTTTGATAACCAGTCCATGCCTACTATGACATCGAAACTTCCTAGTTGCATGGGTATAAGATTAATAGGGAATTCGTGCTCGCTTAGATTCAAGGTACAGTCGGGAATAACAGAATTAATTGTAATGGGTTTTCCGTCAGTTATCTCTACCGTAAAGGGGTTGTCTAGCTTGGTTCGGGCACTAGCAAGTAAGGGCTCAAAGTCTAAGGATACAAAGCTTTTATCGGCACCGGTGTCAAAAAGAATCGAAGCGTATTGATTATTAATTTGGAACATACCGTTCACCACGTCATTGCTAACTTGGGCTTGTTGGGCATTGATGTTGAATGCTCGACCTTGAGCTGCAGGGACGGCCTTGAGAAGCTTCGGACATTGGTTGCGGAAATGGTTAGGATCCCCGCATTGGTAGCAAGCTCTTGCTTGCGTGATTGTCAGAGTATGCTGAACAGTCTGTGTGGTAACTGGGACCATTGCTGTATTCTTGCACAAGTTGAATGTATGCCCGAAACGACCACAGTTGGTGCATTGATGGCATTGAATGTTAGCGGGATGGTGATACTTGCAGTTGTTACAATGTGGAAAAGGTCCAGCGTAGGGCTTTTTCATCAGTGGTTGGTTGTTAACTACTGGTTGACGAGTTGGAGGAACTTGATTAATTGGCACAGCAGGGGTAATCATAGCAAAGTTTTGGGATTTAGCCTTCCTCTTCTTGTTTTGAGAAGGTTCAGGTTTTTCCTCCTTAGGGGGTTCAGCTGAGGGTTTCTCGGGCACCTTCTTAGCACCATTCCTAGTCAGGGTTCCAGCCTTGACATGATTGTCAGTTAGCTGAGCAGCTAACCGGATGGTATCTTCCAAGGTTGCAGGATTCCTACCCCACACCGTGTCTTGAATTTGCATGGGTAGACCACCGATGTATTTCTCGATAGCCCGAGATAAAGGAGTAACCAGATGAGGAACAAGTAGACTCAGTTCATGAAATCGGTTGGTATAAGCTAGATTTTCTCCACTTTCTTGAGTTAAGTCCCAGAACTCAGCTTCCAATTTCTTAATTTCATTTCTCGGACAGAATTCCCGAGTCATGAGCTCCTTAACTTCATCCCACGTCAATGCTAATGCGGCATCAGTTCCACGGGTTCGTTTCTCACCGTTCCACCAAGTGAGTGCTCTCTTTTGGAGAACACTTGTAGCATAACGAACCTTGAGATTCTCGGGGCATTCACTATTGAGGAAAGTGTTCTCGATACTCTCAAACCACTGTAAAAGACCAGTGGCACCTTCGGTTCCGCTAAACTTAGTGGGATTGCAAGAATTGAAATGCTTGTAAGTACAAGCTCGTGGAGGGTTTTGTGTGGCTTGATTTTGAACGACGTTGTTGCCTTGGTTCAAATGGGTAAGCAGAGTTGGGATAACAGCAGCAACTTCACGTGCTACAATAGCAGCAATCTTGCGGCCAGAGTTTCTAGACCGTGAACGAATTTGACGAGAAGCCATTCTGAAATATCATTGAGATAGTTTATGAGAATTGGGTAATATGAGCTATACAACATGAAAACGAGAATCGAGAATTTGGCATAATAACGATGATATGTTCCGAGTGTAATCGTTTGATTCGTAAATCAAAGCGAATACGTTGACTAATCAAAGTGTTATGTCCAACACAACCTCATTGAAGACATGTGTACCTATAAGCAGATACTCATCCCGAGGGTTCCCAGGTAAGGTAGACAGGTCCATCGGTTGATTTGAATTTACACGAATACCTTGCCTAGACAGAACACCTCGAGATACAGGCATCCCACTCTTCCAGCATTGCATGTATTCAGTTGTGAGACACAGACTTTGACGAGAATTTGAAAACCACGAATAATGATTCAAAGCTCATTTTGAAAACCATTTGATTTAGGCACACAATGCCTTGAGTATGATTTAAGATTTGTGTGTGCATTGGTATGAATCAAAGTATAAGAAGAATCACATAAGGCATCAAGTATAAACATATAAGGCACACAAAATCCTATCTAAGCATATAAAATACATGAGAGGACTCATGTGTAAAGGTACTTAGTTATAGTCTAGGTCATTCCATTTCTAATAACCTAATTCCCTATAACCATGGCTCTGATACCAATCTGTCACACCCCGACCGACGGCGGAATCATCGGGGCGGACGAGGGAATGATTGATTGTTTATAACACATGGTTGTCTAATAGTGGAAATAATATTAAAATCAGATTACAAGATAATATAAGTTCAACATACACAAATACAATAATTGAAACCACAAATAGTAATTGTCTTTTATTTTAACTAAGTCCGGGTCTTAAATGAGCAGGTAGAAGTCCACTATCTTGCTTAACCTGAAATCATGTGAGAAAATAAAATCAGCTAACGAATTAGCTGGTGAGTAGCCATAGTTTTGAATATACATATAGATTGATTGATTGATTGAGAATAATCCAATTCACAAGGTAACATTAAGACTTATATTGCAATAGTAAAGCATATAGATAAACCGACACAATATAAACCCCTTGACTTGACACTTGCATATAATAGACTCCACACAAACACTATAGATTGACTCTTGCCTCTGGCACAATCACCACTCGACTATTCACATGGGGTGGGTTATCCAAACCAGTAGATCTACCATTGATACCAGGATTGATTGATTGAATTAGGGTTTTACTGTTGTCCAGTTTACCATAGTATGTTCACATAATTACAAGTAATAACATAACCTGTCTTGAATTGAATTTAGAATGAAATAACAATAGAATTCATGATTGAATATATTGTATCAGATGATTTCCCCCAAATAAGAAATGATATAAAAAGGGGATATGAATACTCACTTGATTGATGAGATTAGAATCTGGATGTGCTAGATTAAACACCTACGATTTCCTTATGATTAACCTAAGGAACGGTGTCTCGAGTTAGGATAATAATAATGTGAGAATTTGGGAATGTATTGGAATTTCCATTGGGTTTTTAATTTATTTAGTTTGAATATCTTGAAATACGTAAAATGAATTTATTAATAGTATTTATGTTTAGAATTTAATAAAAATAATTGTATCAATACTCGTAATTGTTTGGTTTATTATTAAAGTGTGGAAAAATAAATAATCAATTTCATTAATCAATTATATGATAGTTAATTAAAATATTTAATTATTTAAGTAATACAAAACGACGTTTTGTAAATAATCTGTGAATCTATAAAACATATATAATTGTAATTATCTTAAAAGTAATATAGTGTCCAATAATAATTTAATAAATTAAATTATTATTGAAAGTTTATTTTTATAGAAATAATTTTATAATATTTTTAATTTTATTTATTTAAAACATTTCATAAAATAAATAAAATATTAAAATAAATTTCAGAAAATAATTAGGTTGTTTTAAAAATTATTAATGTTTGTAAAAACATTTTTTATAATTTTTAGAATTTTTTTCGGAATTTTTAAAGCTTAAAAAGGAGGTTTAAAAAATATGTGAGGTGGCCGGGTTTCGAACCCGAGACCTCATGAACAGATTGTGAGCACAGAACCATCACACCAAAGCCGTGGCCACGGTTAAAATTGGTTTTTAATTGATTTTAAACACAACTCAAGTTAACCCCCAAAATCGGATGAACCCTAGTTCGAATCCGATCAAATTGAGGTTCAATTCGAGTTTGTTAACAATTAGATTCATGGGGCTTTTGATCCCCATGAAAAACCGAGTGTGTTGATATGTTTAATTACCCGTATGATGATCGATTGGAGATGAACTCGATGAAGAACAGGTCGCGGCACTCGTGTCAATCGAATGATGCTCAAACGATGATTGTAATCAAATTAAAATGGTAAGAAGCTTCGGATGATGATCGAGAGTAGAAGCCCCTTATCAATTTCAGGTTTTGAAGCTCCGAAGGTAAGGTTCGAGTGAGTTGCAGGTCCGCGATGAAGACGATGATTGATTTCGATGTATGTGTGTGTGTTTGATCAAATTGAGATTACAGGAAGTTTGTGTGTTCGATTATGGAGGTTTACCCTCTATTATTTAGGTGTAATTTGAGCGGACGAGCTCAATTCAAATTTGATTTTGAACGGGATGAGCGGGTTCGATTTTGAACTTGTAAACGAGGCAAAATTTTGAATTGGGTAAGGTCATGTGTTCGAATCATGGTCGCTAATCTGTCGGAAGCCTTTAATTCGAATTAAAGCCGCGCGATTTGAGTGTGTGATATCGCCGGAATACGGCCGGAGAAGGCGACGGGGGAGGGGGGTTTGGGATTTTAAAATTTTACACTTCGGCCCCCTGAGGTTTGTAGGCTCTGTTATTTTATGTTTAAAGTTTCAATTTGAAGTTTCAAAAATTACAAACTAACCCCTGGACATTATTATTATTGTTATTATTATTATTATTATTATTATTATTATTATTACTATTTTTATTATTAATATTATTATTATTATTATTATTATTATGATTATTGTAATTATTGGCATCAACATCGACGTTTTAAAATTAACTTTTATTAACGAATATACGCGATGTTACACACTCCACAAACCCCCATCACCACCAGCGCAGCTCCTATCACCACCACGACAAACCCATCTTATCTAGATCAACGATTTTACATCGATGGTGGTTGTGGATTATCGATCACACACCACCTAACACACACATGAAAAGTTAGCGACGGCGACGGTTGCAGCGGCGGCGACGGTATAGTGGTGCTACAGTGGTAGACAAAAAAACATAGAAACGAAGGAGAGAGAGAAAGAGAGTGAGGTGATAAGAGGTGTGGGTGAAGATGAAGGGTATGTGAATTAATAAATAAAGGTAATTTTATCATTTTAAAAAAAATTAACAGAAAAATCTAACGTCGTTAGTGTTTTGGACTCAAATGTAGATAAAAAGGAAAGTTATGGGGCAAATCGAGACTTTAAGACTGTAGGGATACAAGTGGTTAAAATGAGAAAACGTTAGAGATGTAAATGATAATTTACTTTTAATTATAAAATGTTTTATTTTACTATGTAAGAGCATCATAACGAACCCGACCAAATCCAAAATAAAGCTAAAACGAATTAGATTGATGTTAAAAGTTGAGTGACTGAATATTCTTGAACTTGGGTGATTCAATTTGCTACAATGTCTTCCCTTAAATGGGACGGACCCTTCTGGATCCTGCGAAAACGCGGAGCTCTTTACAGCACCAGGTACGCTACCTATTACGTCATCCGTTGAGTTTTTTCATTGAATAAATAGGTTAGAATCAAGTTTGATATATAATTGTATTTTTGATTTATTTTTCATTCAATTATGTAAACGACATTGTTCTACATATATTTATATTTGTATATGTATAACGAGAATATCGTTATTGTTACTATTATTTTACTAATTATTTTAATGAAAGGTTACTCAAATTCCAACAGGTTATCGGGATAAAACTAAGAAATAAAAAAAACATGATATGATACTGATTAATAGGATTTAAATTCAAAAAATCCATCTTTATATGTAAAGTAGGTTATAACCCCGCGTGTTACACGTGTTAAATAGAAAATCTTACAAATTAATGAAAAGTTTAAAATATAAAACACTATTTTGATATAACTAAAATTATATTTTAGTTAATAATTTAGGTAATAAAATATTTTTATTGTTTTCTTAAAACTTTCATTTTAAAAAAGTATTTTTTAAAACTCTCATTTTAGAAATATGCTAAGTATCATTTTTTTAAGAATCTTTTATTGAAAAATGTCATTTTTAATAAAATTTATTTCAAAACTATGGTTTATAGTTATTTTTGTTTTATAAATAAGTTTTCATATTTAATAACAGTCTGCTTTGATAAAATATCATTTTTATAATATCTCATTATTTAAAAACTCTAGATCACAGTTATTTTTTTAATTTTTTAGAAAACCGATTTATATAAAAGAATTTTATTTAAAAAAATCGGTTTCAAAATATTTCATGTGTGTAAAAAATATGTATTCATAGTTTTCTAAAAATCTTTTTTTTAAAAGGTGTAATTTTTAATCATAATATTTTGCTTTTAATTAATTAAAAATATTGATTTTAAAAAGATTTGGAATTTTAAAATAAGAGAGAGAAGGAGAGAGAGAGAGAGAATTTAAAATTAGTTATTTTGAATTTTTAAAAATTGATAAATGATTTACACGGAAAAATAAATGGTAGAATTAATATGGTTGTGACAAGTGTCTCAACATTGTAATCATTTATTAATCTAGATACCAGTATTAAGCCCTCGCGTTACGGCGGGGCGTAAAACTATGTCAAGTGACACTAATTTCACACCATAGTCAGTGACTACCAAAACCGAAAAAACACATATTAAAAAGAAACAAATACAAAAAAAATAAAACCGAACGGATAATAAACATAAAAATGTTGAACCCCGCACGTGAAGCATAAAACATTGAAGATAATAATTAAGTCGATATGAGAACCGCGCATTGTGAAGGGATCATCAAATGGTAAAAAAAAATAGACGTAAAAACATTAAATGATACGCACACGTTGCGGCGTGTTAACTCATAAAATTTAAACCGAATCGTAAAACAAAAAAATTATAAATGATAAAAAGTATAAAGAACCAAAGTTGAAAGTGAAAAATTATAGGGATTAAATTGTTAAAGATGTAAAAGTATTAGGGTTAAAATTAATAAAAAAAATGGGTGCAACCCATTAAAGTTTGTGTACAATCCATAATGCACAAACTACTTGATAATCAATATTATATATAATTAACATGAGGAGAGTGATTTAGAGAAAACACATGTTTATGTAAAAAAGCAAGGTCTAAATATTTTGAAGAAGAGTACCCTCTTGCATAGCATCTTTAATTTAATAATGAAGTTGGTTGAAGATGATGAAGTTTTTAGTATTTTTAGTCATTTTATTTTTTAGAGAAGCAAGTTTTAAAGATTTAAAGAAGCAAGGTCTAAAGACCTTAGAGGATAATCTATTTCCCAATAAAGTATGTGAAACCCGCATGGTGCAGCGAGTGTATAAATGTTTTTAAAACCGTGCATTTAGCTAACTCTTCCTTATTGTGCTAATTCTCATTTTATTTTTTTATTTGATTAATGTGGGATATCAACATATCTATATTACCATAAGGATGAGCAAATTTATAAATAACAAGTTATTTATGCATAATCACTTGTGTCAAATATAACAAAATTATTTTTAAGTGTCTTAAAAAAGAATTAAAATTACAATGTTGTCCAAAAAGTTATATTATATATTAGTATAGATATAGATAGATCAAGATAACTTTAAATATAATAATCATACTTTAAATTTAACTAGTATTAAATCCTCGCGT
The DNA here is from genome assembly GCA_024085815.1 of Flaveria linearis. NCBI lineage: Eukaryota > Viridiplantae > Streptophyta > Magnoliopsida > Asterales > Asteraceae > Flaveria > Flaveria linearis. The sequence goes on from CM044011.1 coordinate 24,437,084, forward strand.
TACGATGGGGGCATAAAATCATGTAAAATAACACCAATGTTACACCGTTGGCGACCATTAACATCGAAAAAGCTCGTATTAAAAAAGAAATAAAAACAAAAAAAATAAAACTAAACGAAAAGTAGACGTAAAAGTGTTGAACCACACACGTGAAACGTATAACATTAAAAACAATAATAAGTCGATCTAGGATCTGCACGTGTAACATCCGGTTTCTAAATCCGGACTTGTAAATTATATTACAGTTATGATTAATTAAATTAAGTTGAGTTATTTGAGTGTTCAAGTATTCAGTCGCATGACTTGCATCCGAATGAACTTCAGTCGCACTCCTTATGTGCGATTGAGGCTCAGTCGTACGGATGGTAGGAGCATGAGCTTTAGTCGCACGATTTAGTCGTGCGAATGGTTCAGTCGTGCGATTGGAAGTAAGGCGGCTAAGTTGTAAGTATGGATAAGTGGGGGCGGTGCAGGGGGTTCAAGGGCAGATTTCTATCTGCATCTATTCTGTTTCTTTGTCCCCTTTACACCCAAAACCTTGTTCTCACGAAATTGATTAGGCGAAACTCCGTTTTGGTAAGTTTTGAACATCACGGATTAATCCGGAGATGTTATAAGCTGTGTGTATGATTGAATTTGATCCAATAACCAGTTTAAAACAGTAAATTGGTCTGGTTCATTTCTAAATTTAAAATCCAGGAATTCAAATCCAAGTTTTTATGAAGTTTTGATGAAATAATGGTCCGAAACCATTGTAAACGATGTGTATAGGATCTGTTTTGAATATGGTATGATTTGGATGGTTAAAACTCAAATTTTGAGTAAGTTTGGATAAAAAACGTCAAGAACACAGCTGCTGATCCGTTTCAGGCGAATGGGCTCAATCGCATGACTCAATCGCACGAATAAGAGTCTAGTCGTATGACTGACTGCGAATGGAGGTTCAATCGTGCGATTGGAACCCAGTCGCCTGGTTAGAAGGCCGAATGAAGACGAGTGAACACTGGATACGAATGAGAACTCAATCGTGCAAATGAACGGCTAGTCGTACGACTGAAGGTTCAGTCGCATGGTTCATTCGCACAGGTCCAGTCGCATGATTGCTCATTCGCATAAGTGTTCAATCGCATGAGGGCCCTGTTTAAGAATAAGTTTACTGAATCAAGGTTTATTGCTTTAGATATACCTTGATTAGAGGAAGGATTAGTTACCTGGTGTACGTGGATTGTGTAGACTGTGGTGAGGAAATTGATAAGGTGAGTTCTAAGCCCTTTTTAAATGTTTGGTTTTTAACATTCGGGCTAGCACACATATAATGATAAATGAATTGAATGTTTTAGTACCAAAATTGTGATAGTAATGATGGATATGTTTCTAACAGTTTGTAAAGCTGTTAGAGGGAAAGTGGGGATAATAAATGATTACCTGAACATTGTTAATCATTACATGATGGTAATGATTGCAATGGGTCAGAAAGGGTGTAAAAGATAGTCATCTGAACATTGTTAATCATTATGTGATGGTAATGATTCCAATGGGTCGGATGGGGTGTGATGATTAATGAAAATATGCTAAAACTAGTGCTAAAAGAAAGAATGTGTGGGGTGTAAGTGAATGTGATAATATTGGCAATAAGTAAAAGAAATGTTTTTGAAATGGTAATGTGATGTAAATCTTAACAGACCAGTTAGGGTAAGATGCCTGGGTGTGAAACTGTACAGTTTGATAGGAGTGATGACGATCACTCAGCTTTGTGAACATCTTGTGGTGACGACCCTAGATGATTATTTGGCATCCTACTGGATGAGAGATAGTAACCGGTAGTTGCTAGATGTGGGCAACCGACGTTACTGAGTATGAGAGACTGGTAGTTGTTGGATGTGGGCAACCGACGTCTCTGGGTATAGTAACCGGTAGTTGCTAGATGTGGGCAACCGACGTTACTTGGTATGGGAAACTGGTAGTTGCTATATGTGGGCAACCGACGTTTCTAAATATGGGGAACTGGTAGTTGCTAGATGTGGGCAACCGACGTTCTGTGAAACAGGTCCAGTGGGACAAAATAATGATAAAAGTTGAATTTATAATATTGCCAATATAATTAGAACTTTTGTATGTGTAAAGATATTGTTATTGTTTTAATGAAAATTAGAACTCACTAGTTTATCTGATGTTTTGAGTATGTTGTGTGTGCTAGGTAAGGAGGGATCCTCTAATAATAGAGGAAAGCAAGTATGAGCGGATGAGGACGCTATCCCGGAGTAACTGCTGGCATAGGATTAGGGCTTGTTAATACTGTAAATAGGGCGATGTATAATTAAACACAATCATACGTAAAATGTTTTAAAAAGTTAGGTTAATATATAATATTGTTTAAAGTCTTCCGATGTAAATAGAAAGCTCTGATTTGTGTTTAAAATATTAATCCAACTGTGTGATGTGCCTCCGGTGCCCTGCCGGGTTTAGGGCGTCACAGGTTGGTATCAGAGCAGTGGTTAAAGGGATCTAGTGTCATAATAACTAGACTTTAACTAGAAAATAGATGTGCCAGCAGGGATAGCTAGATAGAATAGTTTATTAAAACAAGAGAAGGTGATGGGACTATCATGAGAAGGAATAACGAGAATAGTAAAAGTAAAGTAAACAATTAATAGTACTTGGCCAACATTATTAATGATTTACTTTACTTATAGTATTCTGGTTACGTACTTTCATGTGGGTACCAAATAATCCCGATCTCGTTTTAATAGGTTATGGCTGATAGGGAGAGTGAAAGAATGCAAGGTGGAACCTCGGGAAGAAATGTTGATGAGAGCACCGAGGTGCTTAGTATGACGAGGCAGCAATTTCATGATGCGATTGCTGAGGAGGTTCGTAAAGCCTTGAATGCAGCTAGACCTGATGAAAGTAGGAATGTTGATAAAGCTGAGGGGTCTAGTGAGAGAAAGGGAGTTACGTATAGCCAGTTTAAAGAATGTAATCCTCCATGATTTTTTGGGGCTATGGATGTGGTAGCCACTTATAAATGGCTTCGTGAAATGGAAGCCGTGATCAAATTAAGTGAGTGTAGGGAGGATCAGAAGGTAAAGTTTGCAGCCCACTCGTTTGTAGGTGAGGCTTTGTATTGGTGGGATACGATTATCCAGACGTTAGGTGAGGAGGCTACTGACAAAATGTTATGGCCTGAATTTAGAAAATTAGTATCGGATAAGTTTTGTTCGAAAGGCGAGATGGATGGAATAGAAATGAGTTTCCTGCAGTTTCAGGCGGGTAATATGTCTCATAGGGAATACACGTCTAAATTTGAGGAGATAGCGAGGTTGGTGCCTCATCTGGTAGTTCCTGAAGAGAAGAAAATTTTGAGGTATACACAGGGGTTACCTCAGGAGGTTAGAAAGTTGGTTAGATCATTTGCTCCAAGTAGTTATTAGTTGACAGTAAACTTAGCAGCAGATATGTATCAAGAAGTTTATGGTAGTAATATTTCTCCTGATGGGAGTAAAAGGAGGCGTGCAGAACCTGTAGCGCAAAGAAGATTTGAGAATCCAAGTTTTCAGAAGAAAGGTAAGTTTGGAAGGGGTCGATTCCAAAAGAATGTCGGAAATGAGCTGCCACGTTGCGGGAAATGTGGCAGGCTACATAAAGGTGAATGCATGATTGGTAATAGAATTTGTTTTAAATGTGGAAGGTTAGGACATTATGCTAATGAATGTAATGAAAGCCCTCGTAGATGTTATGAGTGTGGAGAAACGGGGCATATTCGTAGTGAATGTCCAAGATTAACCGTTAGAAAGCCTGAACCGGTTAGATCGATGAAAGGGTCAGGAGAAGGGTCAAGTGTAGTGAAGGGATGACCCTATTCTATGTCAGCTAGTGAGGCTAAAGCTCTGCCAGATGTAGTCTCAGGTACGTTTCTAGTTAATGGGATTCTAGCTAATTTGTTATTTGATTCTGGTGCGAGTGGAAGTTTTGTATCTATTGACTTTTGCCCTATGCTTGCATGTGAAGTTCGGCCATTAGAGGTAGCTTTTGTAGTTGAAACTGCTAATGATAGATCGGTGATGATTAGTAGTATGATTGATGGTTGTTATATTGAATTAGACGGATATAGATTGCCTGTTAAACTATATCCTATGGTGTTAGGAGGATTTGATGTAGTTTTGGGTATGGATTGGTTGGCAAACCATGAAGCCCATATTGTATGTAATAAAAAGTTAATTCAATTAAGAGCACCAGATGGGAAAACGATTAATGTATATGGTGACAGAGAGGAGACGACTGTGAAAATAATATCTATGATAAAAGCTGATAAGTTAATGAGCTGCGGGTGTGCATCTTATTTGATATATGTAATTGATTCCCAAAAGCCTGTAAGAAAGATAGAAGACATTCCTGTGGTTAGAGATTTTGTAGATGTGTTTCCAGAGGAATTACCGGGTATTCCTCCAGATCGTGAAGTTGAGTTTAGAATTAATTTGGTTCCGGGTGCTAAGCCAGTTGCTAAGCCACCTTATAGATTAGCTCCATCAGAATTGAAGGAGTTAATGAAACAGACTGAAGACTTGCTGGAAAGGGGTTTCATTAGACCCAGTTCTTCCCCGTGGGGTGCTCTAGTATTGTTTGTAAAGAAGAAAGATGGGAGTATGCGTATGTGTATTGATTACAGAGAATTAAACAAGTTGACAATAAAGAATAAGTATCCACTCCCACGAATAGATGATTTGTTTGATCAGCTACAGGGAGCCAGTTGGTTTTCTAAGATAGACCTTCGTTTGGGATATCATCAGTTGAAAGTCAAGGAATAAGATATACCTAAGACAGCGTTTCGCACACGTTATGGTCATTATGAATTTCTGGTTATGTATTTTGGGTTGACGAATGCCCCTGCTGCTTTTATGGATTTGATGAATAGGGTGTGCAAGCCAATGTTAGATCGATCAGTAATTGTGTTTATTGATGATATACTGATCTATTCAAAGAATGAGGGAGATCATGCTTGCCATCTTCGTGAAGTATTGGAAAGATTGAGAAAAGAAAGGCTTTATGCAAAATTTTCTAAGTGTGAGTTTTGGTTGCAGGAGGTACAGTTTTTAGGGCATGTGATTAATGCAGAAGGTATTTTAGTAGATCCTGCCAAGATTGAAACAGTAGTGAGGTGGAGTCCTCCAAAGACGCCATCTGAGGTCCGCAGTTTCTTGGGTCTGGCTGGTTATTATAGAAGGTTTATTCAGGATTTTGCTAAAATCGCATCCCCGTTAACGAAACTGACGAGGAAGAATGAAGAATACGCATGGGGACCAGAACAAGAAAATGCATTTCAAGAACTGAAGCAGAAATTAACCCAGTCACCAGTATTGTCGTTGCCAGATGGAAATGAAGATTTGGTGATTTATTCAGATGCTTCGTATCAAGGTCTAGGCTGTGTATTGATACAGAGGGGACGAGTGATTGCTTATGCTTCTAGACAGTTGAAAGAACATGAAAAGAATTATCCAACGCATGATTTGGAATTGGCAGCGGTGGTGTTTGCTTTGAAGATATGGAGGCATTACTTATATGGGACGAAATGTACGATTTACACAGATCATAAGAGTTTGAAATATTTCTTTGATCAGAAGGAATTGAACATGCGCCAGCGGAGATGGTTAGAGTTGGTGAAAGATTATGATTGTGAAATACTTTACCATCCTGGTAAAGCAAATGTGGTTGCTGACGCATTAAGCCGAAAGAATGAACACCCTCCAATTCGAGTTAAGTCATACAAGTTAGTGATAACCCCTGATTTTATGCATTAGTTAGGAGAAGCTCAATTAGAAGCCTTGAGAGAAGAGAATGTGAAGCAGAAACGAATGAAGGGCCAAACAAAGGATCTGGAAGAAAATAGTTTTGGGGTCAAGATAAAATGTGGTCGTATGTGGGTTCCGATTAAGATGAGGGATTTGGTGTTAGATGAAGCTCATAAGTCCAGATATTCTATACATCCTGGTGCTACTAAGATGTATAAGGATTTGAAACAAGAATATTGATGGCCCGGTAAGAAGTTTAATGTGATGCAATATGTGAATAGGTGTTTGACATGTCTCCAGGTCAAAGCTGAACATCAAAAGCCATATGGTAAGCTTCAACCTTTAGAGATCCCGAAATGGAAGTGGGAAGAATTGACAATGGATTTCATAACTAAACTTCCGCGTACAGCTAAAGGTTATGATACCATTTGGGTCATAGTAGATAGATTGACACGTAGTGGGCATTTCTTACCAATCAAGGAAACGTATAACTCCGAGAGGTTAGCAGAACTGTTTATTCGAGAGATTATTGCTCGTCATGGAGTACCGTTGTCTATTGTGTCAGATAGAGATACACGTTTTACTTCGAGGTTTTGGAGAAAGTTTCATGAAGATATGGGTACTCGTCTGTTACACAGTACATCCTTCCACCCAGAAACTGATGGGTTGACTGAAAGGACTATCCAAACAGTTGAAAACATGTTACGAGCTTGTGTTATAGATTTCGGTGGTAGCTGGGATAGTCATCTGCCATTAGTTGAATTCTCCTACAATAACAGTTATCATTCTACGATTAGGAGAGCCCCTTATGAGATGTTATATGGCAGGAAGTGTAGGAGTCCCATATGTTGGGGAGAAGTTGGGCAGAAAGAGTTGGGCAGTTTGGAAATTGTACAGGCTACGAATGAGAAATTGGATCAGATCAAAGCTCGGTTTAAAGCAGCTCAGGATCGACAAAAGTCTTATGAAGATAAAAGGCGAAGGCATATAGAGTTTGGAGGAGGAGATAGTTATGTTGAAAGTATCTCCTTGGAAGGGAATTATCAGATTCAGAAAGAGGGGAAAGTTAAGTCCTCGTTTTATAGGACCATTTAGAATTATAGAACGGATTGGAGAAGTGGCTTATAAACTAGAATTACCTGATCAGTTGCAAGGAATCCACCCAACCTTTCACGTGTCACAGTTGCGCAAGTGTTTGGCCGATGAGAATGCTTATGTACCTTTGGATGATATAGAACTGGATGATAAGTTAAACTATGTTGAGAAACCTACTGCTATAGTAGACAGAAAGGTGAAAAGGCTAAGGAATAAAACTATTGATTTAGTTAAAGTGTAGTGGTCAAATAGAAAAGGATCTGATTTCACTTGGTAATCAGAAGATGAGATGAAGAGAGATTATCCCCAGTTGTTTGAATAGTTGGTTTCGAGGACGAAACCTATTTAAGGGGGGGAGAGTTGTAACATCCGGTTTCTAAATCCGGACTTGTAAATTATATTACAGTTATGATTAATTAAATTAAGTTGAGTTATTTGAGTGTTCAAGTATTCAGTCGCATGACTTGCATCCGAATGAACTTCAGTCACACTCCTTATGTGCGATTGAGGCTCAGTCGTACGGATGGTAGGAGCATGAGCTTCAGTCGCACGATTCAGTCGTGCGAATGGTTCAGTCGTGCGATTGGAAGTAAGGCGGCTAAGTTGTAAGTATGGATAAGTGGGGGCGGTGCAGGGGGTTCAAGGGCAGATTTCTATCTGCATCTATTCTGTTTCCTTGTCCCCTTTACACCCAAAACCCTGTTCTCACGAAATTGATTAGACGAAACTCCGTTTTGGTAAGTTTTGAACATCACGGATTAATCCGGAGATGTTATAAGCTGTGTGTATGATTGAATTTGATCCAATAACCAGTTTAAAACAGTAAATTGGTCTGGTTCATTTCTGAATTTAAAATCCAGGAATTCAAATCCAAGTTTTTGTGAAGTTTTGATGAAATAATGGTCCGAAACCATTGTACACGATGTGTATAGGATCTGTTTTGAATATGGTATGATTTGGATGGTTAAAACTCAAATTTTGAGTAAGTTTGGATCAAAAACGTCAAGAACACAGCTGTTGATTCGTTTCAGGCGAATGGGCTCAATCGCATGACTCAATCGCACGAATAAGAGTCTAGTCGTATGACTGACTGCGAATGGAGGTTCAATCGTGCGATTGGAACCCAGTCGCCTGGTTAGAAGGCCGAATGAAGACGAGTGAACACTGGATACGAATGAGAACTCAATCGTGCGAATGAACGGCTAGTCGTATGACTGAAGGTTCAGTCGCATGGTTCATTCGCACAGGTCCAGTCGCATGATTGCTCATTCGCATAAGTGTTCAATCGCATGAGGGCCCTGTTTAAGAATAAGTTTACTGAATCAAGGTTTATTGCTTTAGATATACCTTGATTAGAGGAAGGATTAGTTACCTTGTGTACGTGAATTGTGTAGACTGTGGTGAGGAAATTGATAAGGTGAGTTCTAAGCCCTTTTTAAATGTTTGGTTTTTAACATTCGGGCTAGCACACATATAATGATAAATGAATTGAATGTTTTAGTACCAGAATTGTGATAGTAATAATGGATATGTTTCTAACAGTTTGTAAAGCTGTTAGAGGGAAAGTGGGGATAATAAATGATTACCTGAACATTGTTAATCATTACATGATGGTAATGATTGCAATGGGTCAGGAAGGGTGTAAAAGATAGTCATCTGAACATTGTTAATCATTATGTGATGGTAATGATTCCAATGGGTCGGATGGGGTGTGATGATTAATGAAAATATGCTAAAACTGGTGCTAAAAGAAAGAATGTGTGGGGTGTAAGTGAATGTGATAATATTGGCAATAAGTAAAAGAAATGTTTTTGAAATGGTAATGTGATGTAAATCTCAACAGGCCAGTTAGGGTAAGATGCCTGGGTGTGAAACTGTATAGTTTGATAGGAGTGATGACGATCACTCAGCTTTGTGAACATCTTGTGGTGACGACCCTAGATGATTATTTGACATCCTACTGGATGAGAGATAGTAACCGGTAGTTGCTAGATGTGGGCAACCGACGTTACTGAGTATGGGAGACTGGTAGTTGCTGGATGTGGGCAACCGACGTCTCTGGGTATAGTAACCGGTAGTTGCTAGATGTGGGCAACCGACGTTACTTGGTATGGGAAACTGGTAGTTGCTAGATGTGGGCAACCGACGTTTCTGAATATGGGGAACTGGTAGTTGCTAGATGTGGGCAACCGACGTTCTGTGAAACAGGTCCAGTGGGACAAAATAATGATGAAAGTTGAATTTATAATATTGCCAATATAATTAGAACTTTTGTATGTGTAAAGATATTGTTATTGTTTTAATGAAAATTAGAACTCACCAGTTTATCTGATGTTTTGAGTATGTTGTGTGTGCTAGGTAAGGAGGGATCCTCTAATAATAGAGGAAAGCAAGTATGAGCGGATGAGGACGCTATCCCGGAGTAACTGCTGGCATAGGATTAGGGCTTGTTAATACTGTAAATAGGGCGATGTATAATTAAACACAATCATATGTAAAATGTTTTAAAAAGTTGGGTTAATATATAATATTGTTTAAAGTCTTCTGCTGTAAATAGAAAGCTCTGATTTGTGTTTAAAATATTAATCCAACTGTGTGACGTGCCTCCGGTGCCCTGCCGGGTTTAGGGCGTCACAGCACGTTACGACAGGTATGTTTAGGGATGGCAAAAAAACCCGAACCCGACGGGGATACCCGAAACCCGAAACACACGGGACGGGTATACCCGAAACCCGACGGGTATGGGACGGGTATGGGATTAATTTTAAAAATTTTCATGGGTATGGGACGGGTATGGGATTAGGTGATATACCCGTTTACCCGACCCAATTACCCGAAACATATACCCGTTTACCCGTCCCATTTACCCGAAAAACATATACCCATTTACCCTATAATATACCCGAAATTATATTTAATAATATTTTTTATATATCTCAATGGAATAGGAACATAATTTTTTGCTAGGTATATATTTTAGTAGCTTATGGAATGAGATGGTAAAGCTTCCATGAGACATGAAAGAAACAATTCAGTCGCATCATCAAATTACTAGATGTATATTTTGGACAGGGCTGTATATTTTGGTACCTTATATTTTGGGTAGTGGCTTCTTCATGAAATTGTTGGAGATGTATTTTGGTAACTTATATTTTGAACATGTACCAAAAACGTCTTTGGGTTCATGTATCTTGATGTTAATATATATATAAAGTTGATCTATATAAAAAGAGAAGAATTATATATTTTTTTTTATTTTTGCAATCCCAACGGGTATACCCGAAACCCGCGGGAATGCCCGATACCCGACGGGTAATACCCGATAGATACCCGATGGGTATTGGGCCGGGTATGGGACAGGGTTTAACAATCGGGTATGGGGTTGGGAATACCAATACCCGACCCATACCCGACCCATTGCCATCCCTAGGTATGTTAAATGAGAAAAAATAAATGTAACAACGTTGAACCACACGTGCATGTTACGACGTATTAACTCTCAAATTTAGACCGTAAATCAAAAAATATATAAAATATGAAAGTATTGGAGACTAAAGTTAAAGTGAACAATTGTAGGGGTTAAATTGTAAAAAATATAAAAGTATTGGGTTTTACAAAAGATTAAAAGGAAAAAAAAAGAATGTACAACCTTTTGAGTACATTGTACAACTATTAATGCATACATAAGTTGATAATTAGTAATATTTAAATTATAAAATAGTGGAGTACAAGTATTTAAAGTCTAAAAAAGTATAATAGGAATAAATCTTATGACATTACACATTAAAACTTGCAACTCTTCATACGCGATCTTAAAATTGATGTAAAATTACAAATCTAACCATGTCTTCTCTATTATATAATAGTATAGATAAGGTTCATTTAACTAATCCTTTTATAATTTTTTGACAGAAGTTCCAACGCCTATTAGGTTAAAAACTAACATGTTACAAACCTCAAACGTAAGTTCATATGTGACATATCGAGTGTAAAAGAGTCAGACAACAACTTTAAGTTGGTATATATTTTTCTGTTTACTCTTATGTATAATCCAATGGAAAATATCCCCCTTTCTTCTAATCTTCTTAGATCATAAATTTATTAAATATTTTTATAAGAATGCTACCCTATATCTTTAAATCAAGACCTATATATCTTATGGGTGCCCATTTAACATGTCCCTTTTCAACCTTGTTTGGTTCGTTTATATCATTTTGTCCTTCACTTCTTGTTATTTGATCTTTTTCACATTTTCCGTTGAAAAAGTATCAAAACTTTAAAGACAAGGAAATACATAAGTGATACAAACCACCAAAACATTAATTACTATTGCATTTATTATTGCACCTCACGAGGCAGGTCTTCAAATCGGTTTTACCTGCAAAGGTATAAATTAACTCGTAATTAATTCTAAATCATAGAGAATTTATATATTCTTTTTAACTAACTTTATGTTTGAAAACTTATTGCACGAATAAAATATTTTATGTTTGAAAATAAGGAAGTTGTATCTTTCTAGAATCATGTCTTTTAAAAAATATATTAGGTTCGGCCGTGATATATATAGTTGTTTTATCACGGACTTATTAATTATCTGCTCGTGTATAATAGCTGTATACAGCTTTATTAATATTTTAAAAAAAATTCATTGATCATGTTGAACCAATTAAAAATATGTTTTTTAATTAATAAGCTCCATTGAATCCAAATATGGTCCCACTCATATTCTATTTCTTGCTTGCTTATACAGTTTAATGTAAGCGACTAGAAGTTAGCAAGTCGTAAACGTCTACTGAAATTTAAGAAAAATTAAGTCGTTGTGGTAACAATGACATACTATATTTGACTTGTGTTTTGGTCATTTGATGCTGGTGTCACTCTAAATAAAATTAGTATCAAAATATGCATAGAAACAATGACTTCTCAACAATATTTGCAAAAATTTTAAAAAAGTTACCTTGTTGTAATTTTTTTATTTATATTGACTATGGTTTGTTTCAAACAAACTTATGTTAAAACATATATAACAATAAGCACATCTTAGTGGTATACTTAGAATTAAATAACACGTCATATTTTAAAGTTATAAAAATAAAATATTTTAAAATTAATTGGAATTATAAAATAATATTAAAATATAAGCTTTTGAGTGAATTTAAGAAAGAAAAAAATTATTTAGCGGCCGTCAGTGGTACTATCCACACCACGCCATCCAAGTTCCAAGAAAATTAATAAGATTTCTTTTTGAACGATAAATATACGACATTGTTTCAGAGAATAGATTTTATTTTAATCTAGTTTATTTGTTTGATTTTTAAACTGGACCGCACCGCAAACCCTTTCAAGAAAAAACCCACAACTGAAAAAACATTCTGTCTCAATTCTAACCTTTTTTTTTTCAAAGCGAGACCTGAACCCAATACATTTATATATTTACATGTCTTGAAGTTTTGTACCTTAAACACTTAATCTAAGGAACATTGGTGAAAATTATTAAGATTACTCATAATTGTTTTGTTAAAACAACTAAAGTAGTTCTATTGGTAAATCTATACTTATTCATTATTGAATTACAACCCTCAATTATCTTTAAGGAACACCACCTACTTAGAAACCATGAAACTAGAGGCTATTAGCAAAGCACGATAAATTTAACTTCTTTTTAGTCTTATAGACAAGTTAATGAAAAGTAGTTTAGTATTTTTTTTTTCAGTATCCTTTTACAAGTTTAAGGACTTTAATATGTGAATTTGGACCACAAACTTTATAATAAAAAAAAGAGAGTGAGGATGAAGAAAAGTGATATTACCTCGGCTCGACAACATACATCTTTGAAAAGAACAACCGATGATGCAATAATATTTTCTACCCAAACCAAATCGACCAAACACATACTTACGTCCGACACGTCTACGAGGATCCCTCGGGATCGAAGATCCCGGGATTTCGCTGGCTGGTGGTGAAGGGGTTACCCTAGTCGAATCCAACGGGATTGCGGTCGGGCCAATAGGGCTAGAATAAAATTGACCCGGTTGAGGAAAACATTTGGCCAAACAATTCCAATAACATGGAACTTTTTCTTGGGGTTTCTTGTCAACAAGCAAACATTGATTTAGACACCCACCCCAACATGAGTAGACATCGGCTCTTCCTGGTTGTGATAGCAACATCAAAACAAGGAAAGTACTTATTAAAGTACTAGTCTTGATGCACAATGTACAACCTATCTTCATCTTGATGATCCACCTCACCTACCCCAATTATATCAAGTTCTTTATCTATTATGGGTAAATTTTATAGGGACAAGGATGAACCAAACGTAATTTAATGCTCATTAATAATGTTTTGACTAGTATATTTACAAAGAACCATCAACCATTTGATTTTCTTTTAACAGTGAATATACAACCCTATTTCGTAAGATAGGTGTTATTTTAATCGGGTCCATCTATACGTTTCTCAGCCGGGACCACACCCCCAACTCCCTCAGGAGGAAACTCATTGCTGAGAAAACCCTCAGACTCAACTCTAGCATTTTTGCTCAGAGTGAAACTTGAATCCATGACCGCACCTCCAACCCCCTCTGGAGGAAACCCATGACCAACCATTTGATTTAGTGGTAGCTTTATGACTTTCTCTGGTAGAGATTGTAAGTTCGAGTCTTACCGACAGTAAAATATTGTTGGTGGGCCGGGTTTTACCGCAGTGGGTATTTGGATGACGGATTTTCCCCGAATCGATGGTTGGTGGGCTTGGGCTTCCCAGTGTTGTATGTGTTCGCTGTCGTATGGGATGCCTTTTCGTCACTAGGGTATACGGGCTTATTAATTGTGTTCAAAAAAATATGTTTCAAAGGGGGTGTTTTTAAAAATATATATATACTATGTAAAAGATATAAAAGATTGTGTAACACAAATCATACATACACATGTGGAATCGTTTAGTTTTTTTGTAGAAGTTTTATAAGTATGGTTGAGACACACTTTAAGATCTTTTTAAATAAAAACTAATGGTAAACATTCACGCGCTTCGCGCGTGTGATGGACAGGGAAAAAAAAGGCTCAGACCGTCATCATAGCCAAACACATAACCAGACTTTTCATCCTTAACCGCGCGCGTTGCCGCGCATGCGTGATCTTAAGTTAATGAAGGCCTTTGCATACATACAATAGAGAAGGTCTTAGCAAGCATCCTATTAATAGTGTTAGAAATTGTATTCAACAAGCCAAAATGGTATGTTGTTTATTGAAATGGAAGTTTATGCTTATGTTTTTTGTTTGAAATAAAGTGAAACATTTTATTTATGTTTTCACATATAAAGTATCTTCAAACATGATATAGTAATACGAAAGACTTCAGGTCTTGTTATGGTATGGTGTTCATAGTTTGTCGTAGGCCTTGCACATCTCAATTATGTCCTCCATGTGGGTCGCCCACCATTCGTCGTCCCAATCAGTTGTATTACCCTCCTTCTGGTCAACATCTGTTATCGTGTTGGATGTGCAGAGACGCTCTTGTTTTGCATCATGAGTAGCCCAATGATCTAAATCATTTTCTTTTCATCACGAGAATCAACATTAGAATTTGAGGGCTGCGTCAAATGAAAACGAACGAAGAGTATTACAAAACGATAAGCCAAGAGAGAATTAAAATTGTTACCTTAATCGTTGTTCGCCCACAGATCAATATTTTACCTAAATTGTTGTAGTCTCCAGAATCAATATTAGAATTTAAGTTAATGAAAAGGAATGAACAATAATATAAAAATGATAAATCAAGGGAGGATAGAAAGTGCTACCTTCATCACTAAGCGACCCATAGGTTTAAATTGTTTCCTTTAGTCACCGGAAGACAATCAAGAAAACGAATGAAAAGTTATATTGAATATTACCGATTGTCATAAATACTAATAACAAGGAGTTAGAAGTTTTGGAGAAAAATGTTACCTGTTTTGACCCAACCACGTCATGACCAATTCCCCACTTAGGTTATTATAAGAACACCTCACTAGAGTGTATTTCTAAATGCATAAACATTACCCATTTAAACCACCCAAATTTAACCAATTGTCTGACTTGCACATATGCATTATGTTTTGAGACAGCATAGACCAGGTTCCTTAGCTGAAGAACAGTATGAATCAATTATATATCCATATTGAAAAAAGGGTGATAAAATGGACAGGTTGGCAAGATGAGTCAACCGGGAATCTTTTTGTCAAAATATATAATATTTTCATGAATAATTACTATGTCAAATACAAAATTAAATAATTATCTAAATTACTATGTCAACCTCAGATGAAGACAAGCTTTACCTCTATCCCACAACATAAAGAGGTTGCTCCCATGGAGACCCCGGCTCACATCAGTTGAACGTGTCAACAGCACTTCAATAATTCTGCTCTCATGGGTTGAGTAGGTGAATGACAGATTAAGGGCTTTAGTTACATCATATTAGGTTGTTTTTGCTTTTGTGTTAATAGTTTAAATTGAGTGGGTCATTATCTCTATTTTGTAGGAGAAGTATGTGCATGTCTTTTGATTCTTTGACTATTTATGTTTGAAGTCTATGAATGGAACAAATGTTCTGGTGTGTGTTCGAGTAAGCATTCAATACTTACAGCAAATTACATCTATTTACTCGTAAGTGTGAAGTCTATAATTAGGGCCCTAAACCAACATTAAGTGCATCTAAAAACACCCCAAATCGACCTAAAGCATCTAAATACTCCCTAATATAAGTTTTTGGATTTCATGTTCAATCATTTACCACTTCCCAAGAAGAAAACAGAACATTTCTTTTACTTGTTCTTTTATGTCTACCTTTGTTGCCAAAATCAACATCAGAATTCATGGGCAATCTTGAATGAAAAAGTTATACAAAACAATAAACCAAGGGAAGTCGAAACTCTTACCTTAGTCGCTGAGAATTGTTACCTTAATCCTTTAATTGCCAGAATTAACATCAGAGTTTAAGGGGCAGTCTCAGATGAAAACAAATGAATAAATATACAAAACCATTAACCAAGGAAGGTTTGAAATTGTTACCTTAATGGTTGAGTAGCCCACAGGCTGAAATTGGTACCTTAATCCTTTAGTGACGAGATAGAACAAAGATCTGAAATTGGTACCTTAAGTCGGTCTCGAAGAAAAACAAATGAGAGTGATAAAGAACAATAAAGCAAGGGAGGATCAAGATTGTTACCTTAATCACTGAGTAACCCACTGGTTGAAATTGTTACCTTCATCATTCAGTCACCAGAATCATATTATGCTTTCAAGAGTAATCTAGAATGACAAAATGACAGTTATACTATGAACGATAAACAAAGAGAGGGTTGAAATTGCTGCCTCAATTGTTCTAATACCTATTTTTAGTGGCCAAATAAAGGATAACCTCAAATGATAACGAATGAAGATTTATACAATTATACTGTACATTAACCAAGGAAGGGTCAAACATTTACCGTAATCGCTAACTACCATCTACCCCACAATGGAGTATAGAAAGCTATATGGAATAATCAACCAGCTGGGTATAAAAACCGTTACCTTCAATGGCTGAGTCTCCAGACTCAATATTAGAAAAACAGATTGAGCTTATGAAATAAAGGTCAAATTCTTGAAATCAACATACAAGGGGTCTGCAGAAGAAGGGCCATCTTCACTTCCATTCGATTTTTTAGGCTAAAACAAGCAAGAAAACAACAATAAACATGAGGAACATAGCAAATTAAAAGCTATCAAAAACAAAAATTTGCTCCTTACCCTTGACACACGCGTATTTGGACCCGACTCCTTTGTTTTCACACCAATGGAAGCTCTTATATTAGCAGGACTAGAGGCATCTGCGTTCGACAATGAGGCACGAGGCTTCACAGATATTACATACACTCAAAATCCAATTAACATCATCTAATCGAGCGCATTTGAACCACTCTTTAGTATTATCATCATCGCAAACACATCCAATTAACAGCATCTAATGGAGCGCATTTCAACAACTTTTTACTATTTGCAAACACAACCAATATCATTCGATTTGCTTTCTGTTTTGATCAAACATCGTATGTAGACATCGTGTCTGTTGGTTGTTTACAGAAGCAGAACCAAATGAAATCGAATAAATCCGTGTGGGTATATGAAATCAGGGAAATCGGTGGATCTATGAAGAATAGTGGAAATCAATAAACGTAGGTCGCAAATCGAAACATTACCTTCAAATGGAGTGCGTACCGGATATCTTCAAAATCGGCTCCAGATGAATTTGGGGATTTTGGAATACCGGAAAGGGCCATTAATCCTTCAACTGAAGACACAACAATGAATGATATTCAATTGGAGACAGCGGAACGCCGGTGCTCCGGTGTAATGGCTGGGAACGGTGAGGAAGAGCAGATGAGCGAGCGCGTCTTACGGGAAGGGTGAAATGACAAACCTACCCATCCTTTATGCATTATAAAGGAGTAGAGATATTGCACAACAACATAAGTAACAGGGGCAAATCCCACAAAATATACCCGTTGCCACAACATAAAAAATCAACAATGCGTAACAATGCAATACCTGTGATGAGGCTCAGAACCAGTAGTTGGGTGCGGCTGCAAACCATAAACGGTCACCAAGCCATGGCAACTAACACCATTTCGCTCTACAATCATAGCTTTCGATTTACCAACAACCAAAGGTCTTAGATGAACAATGATTCATCGTCATCGACACACAGAACCAACAAATTACAACATGCAAACCGACCACAGAACCGGATCTCAGATGACATAGTGCTCATCGTCATTGAAACAAATGTCAGAGACAAAAACATGTAAAATGAGCCATGAAAAGAGGGGCCAAAAATTGCTTACACCTTCACCATCGCAACCGATCCCACCTCAACCGTGAAGGGAGGCCGAAGGGTCACCGGAGAAAAGTCGTAGCTTCCATGAAAAAAACCATCAAATCTGAAGACCCTAAGTCATCGCGTCTTCAGATCTAAAAACCCTAGGTCATCACGACGACGGCGATGACACCACCGCCGCATGGACTTCCACTGACGCCTATTGAGGGTCTCGCAGCCCAAAAACCTGCGGTAAACCTTACCACCATAACCACCGAACATCACCCGCAGACCACCGCTAGCCCCACCTTAACCACAAAGGGAAGGCGGAGCGGCAACAGATCCCAATCACCGTGACGAAGAGTGATAAATAGATGTACACGGTGAAACGGTTGCCATCATCGTCGTCTCAGCCATTGCCGACAACCACCACAACACCCAGAAAACCCACTTTGTGGGTAATCCCCTTTTCTGTTCATATAAACACACATGGAGGGGCCAAAGAGAAAACCCTTAAAGTTATGTGGTTCAATCACAAAAACACTAATATGCACCGCTTCTTCATTTGGTTTATAAATATATAGGGTAATTCTTATTGCTTTTTCAATAAAAATTATTAAATAATACAATTTTCTTTTTCAAAATTCAAATATCCGTATCCGAATCCAAAATTTCAGATTCGAATTTAAATAGTAAAATCCACTATCCGAAACTTTTGAATACTTCAAATTTAAACACCCAATAACGTCTCGTGTACATAATAGCGTCCCTTCCCATTAGGGGTGTTCATTTTCGGATATCCGAAATTCGGATATTGAATTTCGGATATCCGAAAATTTCGGATAGTGAATTTCACTATCCGAATCCGTATCCGAAATTTCGGATATCCGAATTTCGGATATCCGAAATTTCGGATTCGGATTCGGATATCCGTTCGGATATCCGAATTCAAAGAAATTTTGTATTATTTAATAAATTTTATAAAAATGTAATAATTTTTATTAAAGTTTTTATCGGATATTCGAAGTTTTTTTATTAAAATGTCCTAAATATCTAAAAATATCCGAAATATATAATTAATATTTAATATTATTAAATTTTTATAAAAATATTTTGGATATTTCGGATATTTCGGATATCCGAAATATCCGAAAATTCTGAAAATCACTATCCGAATCCGAATTCGAAATTTCGGATATCTGAAGTTTGGATATCCGAATTTTCGGATATCCGAAATTTCGGATATCCGAATTTCGGATTTTCGGATATTTCGGATTCGGTTTCGGATTCGGATATTTTTGAACACCCCTACTTCCCATGGCATGAAATATTTAATTCTAATACTGAAGAGTGGTGTATATTTATAGATCCAATCAGATGAGTTTTTTGTGTTTATTGTTTGAAAACATTTTTATATTATATTTTATCTTTGACTATTAATCTCACCTTATCAAAGACGTGATGTTACAACTAAGGGGCTGTTTGATTTTTAAAAAAACCTCTTCCCCACCTCTTCATCTGCGCGCACGCAGACGCGGCAAGAGGTTTTGAGTTCGCAGACTGTTTGTTTTTTGAAAGACGTTTCACTAAAAAACGTCTTCCTGACGTCTGTACGGAGAAGACATGGTACAACCACTTCTCAAGTCTTCACAACCTCTTCTAGCATTTTCTTCATTCACTTGAAACCCTTTCTTCCTTCACTTGAAACCCACCACCGCCCTTCTTCCTCTTCAGCCCCCGTCGCCCTTCGCCCCCCCCATCGGCCGTCGCCCTTCGCCCCCCACCCATCGGCCGTCGCCCTTCGCCCCCTTTTGCCACCTTCAACTCCTTCCACCGTCTCCCTTCGCCCCCCGTCGCCCTTCGCCCCCATCGACCGTTGCCCTTCGTCCCCCGTCGCCACCTTCGAACCCTTCCACCGTCGCCCTTCGCCCCCCATCGCAGCAGGTTAGTTTCCATACCCGAGGCTTGTGAAGATGGTTCTATCCGCCACACTAACCCAAGATCCAAGCAAGCTTGCTCAACTCAATCTGCACCTATTATGATTACATATTTCATTTTGCAGTAAGACATTGAAGAGATTTGATTTTGCAGCAAGACATTGAGGTAAGATCTATGTAGTTCACCTATTATGATTATGTATTTGATTTTGCAGTAAGACATTGAAGGGATTTCGAGAAGGTGGAATACAGGTTGTTGTTTCTTCTGATGCAATGAAACGTGGAATGGATGTTTATGGTTAGTGTCCTTACTCATCCACTTTTGTACATGGTGGAATACAGGTTGTTGGTTTACTATTTGGTTTGTTTATGGTTAGTTTGTTTGATGTGCTTGGTGTGGTTGGTGATTTGGTATAGTTTGTATGATTAGTTTGTATGATGAATGAATTGGTTGTGTGTGGTTGGTGTTTTGGTTTAAATTTGGTTTACTATTTGGTTTGTTTATGGTTAGTGATTGTGTTTTTATTGTTTAATAGAAATGGGCGAGAAACATCAATGGTCAAGTGAGCAAATACAATGTTTATAGAAACTTGTGTTGAAGAAATAAATAAGGTGGGTAGGAAAGGTTTGAGTATGCAATAGATTTAGTTTAATTACAAAATATTTTAGCATTCTGCAGATGTTAAAAAATCAAACAGTCTTTTTCTTGCAGACTGCAGACATTTGGTCCACCTCTTCTGCTGCAGATGTCTGCAGATGTGGTCCGCAGACTGCAGACGTTTTCATGCAGAAAAAACAAACAGCACCTAAAATCATCTTCCATAATTCTTATAATCCAATTATTCACTGTAAAAAGAACAAACAAAAATAGCAATATGCCAATATATCTCGCACCCTCGCTTTCACTCTCACTCTCGCTTGTCTCTTTCAATCTCTTTCTCTTTTACTTGTTGCGTGTTGATAAACTCCTCATCTATACAAACGAATAAATGGTCGATTTACATCTTATTTTTTTGTTTGTGCACATCCATCACCCCCACTCTTTCTACATATAGTCATACGGTTTTAAATAACTTTAAGTGTGCAACTTCCCTTACGGCTCGTTTCTTTCATTTGTATTTATGAAAAGACCATAATCATATTACGTTACCTAATGTTTTGTTCAATTACATTTTAAGGTATTACGTGCAAATTCTATCCGACTCTTTACCTTATGTAGTTAAAGTTGTTTGTGTGTCATTGTTTTCTTTTCATGTCCAATGCACTTTGGTGATACTTTATTTATAACTATGAGGAGTTGACCAAAGTCAAAAAGGGTTTTACGTGAGTGTGTATTGTTGTTTATATGAATAATTTAACAGTTGAAGGATATCAACTTTTACTGACAGCTAGTAACAATGTTTCAAAAGTGAAGGTTTAAGGGCGAGAATTAACTGTTAAAATTGCATTATTACATTAGTGTATATGTTATGTTTTTTATTCATGTAAGAGATTGTTAGAAAAATAAGTGAAATATGAGTATTTAAGGACATAAATAATTATATGTAATTATGATTAATATTTTTTTATCTAATTTAGTTTGTTATTTTATGTAATTACTTTGCTATGAAACGACTGCATACAAAACAAAACAAATACAAAAGCTCAAAAATGTGTCTTTAAAGCAGTGCAATATGTGAAAATTTGAACTAATTAAGAGTCTGTCTGTCAACTTTAAGCTGAGCATTAAAAAATCTAATTGAAGAAGAGGTAGCATCTGAATCATTCAACATGTTTCCTAAACTTACCCATTAAAGGTTTTATGAACCATAAAAGATGACTTTCAAGTGAACTAAACACACTCTACCTCTGACCAATTCAAATGTACCCTATTAATAGAATCATTAATATGCTACTAAACAATCCCTGAGTGGAAACTTATCCCGCATAAGAGGCGGAAGGAAATTTGAAGTGGTATATTAGTGGAAGCCTTTAAAGGAGTTTGTTTCCGCTAAAATAAACATAACCATGGGAGATAGAGGCGAAGCACCCTAATTCACACTTACACACACAATGTATAACACACAACACACTCTTATTATTGCGAGTTGCATAAGAGCCGCCTTCGTATTTTTGAAGCTTGGCTCCGCTCAGATAGTAGCTTGGCTCCGCTCAGATAGTAGCAATTTAATGTTGATTGGTTGCAAGTTACAACTGATGGTTTGCGACTGATGTGCAAGCCACATAACATTTGTGAGTGCTCGTGTAGTAAGAACATCCTAATAATCCTTCGTGAATGATGATGCTAAAGCACGTGTTACCACTAATGATGTTATCAGGGCGACTTATGATGTCATTTCTAACCATTGCGCATGTTATGTTCATTTATGTTGAGTAGTTGTGATTGCAGTTCCTATTGCATGGGCAATATGAGATTCCTATTGATTAGTTGCAACTACTTATGGTGGTGAATCACACATCTATATGATTGTGAAGCGGATAAGATGAAAGAATACATGTAAAAATAAAATTAATAAACTTTAAGTGGTTAATTTGTTGTTCTTGTTAACTTTACAAAAAGTTGTTAGATTAGTTTATTCATAACAAGAAGTTAGTTACCATTAATAATGTGAGAATTTCTATTGATGACTTCATCTCAAATATTGTGATTGCTGTGTCCATTCGTACCGAGTGGTTGCAACTACATTACCCATTGCTCGAGCAAAAACAAGTATTATCATTGCTTGGTCTGTGGCAAATGCAAATGCGATTAATCAATTCCAATTGGCCTTGTGATTGATGAACCTATAATAACCGAGGTGTTACATACGTTTAACAACTATATCAAATACGTTTTATGAAATTTAACACACGAGTTTAATGTGAGAGGTTTCATGTTGTTTCGATTATGTAATATGCGTGGCTGACAACTCATCCATTTTCATAGTTCACATGGTACAAATGAATAGTGATTCAAGCACCATTGTACAAGTCATTAGAGCTTGATTTATTAAACTTTACATTTAAATATGACATTTTATAAAATTCTAAATACATTGTTGTTACGTGTTTATTTTAATACATCTAAGTGTAAATTTAACACAAAGCGTAACTATACCTAATAATATAAAAATCATTGAAGTACATACATACAAGCCATCAAAATTACGTGAAAGTTTAACGTTTGTTTTGAATTTTATAAATAAACACTCTCCCTAACATGCGTGTTTTCATTAACGTGTTGAAGTTACTTTTTTCACAGTTTCACGTCTCCACCTCAACTTGCGATTGTGGTTATTGTTTTATACATAACGAGCGATGCTCCTCAATTGGAGAAAAAAAAAGACAAGAGGTTAAATGTGTGTTTATAAAGAAATGTATAACATTTTTTATGCATTTGTCACTTTTACCTAGTTAATACAACTCGCAAATTTTACCTAGTTAATACAACTCGCAAATCAAACTTTCTAAATTTGTTAGGATTAAAGCGTAACAGAAAGGAAGTATTTTAGACATTTCACAATAAACCTTGTTTACGAGAGATAAAGAATACAAAATTAGTATGATCGAAGCACTACCTGATTCTTTAGCTTTAGGAGTAGAGTGTTGAAAAGGGCTACCTCTGCGATTTTGAGCCCACTCACTATCCCTGCTTTGCCATTATTGGTGTTTCCGGTACTACCATCAATTTGATATCACACGTCTAGTCCATTCACGGAGGTATACGATTATTTTGATATAAGGTAACGGTTTTTTTATCGTCACTGTACTACCAATCATTTGTTTAATGCTTTTATATTATCGCCTTAAAACAAAAATTGGCAGTGATCAAAGCGATCATGAGCATGTTACGCAACGATGTAGGCGACACTAGACGTAGAGTGTAAGCATTTCCAAGTTCTACTCTTCATGAGACCGGATGTTGAGCGAAAACATTTCCAACAATTACTTCATCTACGACCTTGAGGATAACCACCGCTGTAGTACCCTCCTCTTCTTATTTAGCTAAATAGTTTTTTATTATATAAAATACATCAAGAAATAAATACAAGAGTAATTTTAAAAGAATAAATAAGAAGCATTATAAGAAAATTCTAAAAAGTATTAAAAAATAAAAAGTCAAAGGTCTAACTAACATGATATGAGGCATGACGGATTCATTTGATTAATTACAATATTATTAGCTATTAAACAAACTAGGATGTGTCATCTGCGTACGTTGCGCGCGTAATTTACCTCGATAATCAGGCTCAGAACGTGTGTTTGGTTGTCGCTGCTAACCATAGATGGTAACCATGCCAAAAAGCAACCAAAACCAACACATGTATTTCATCATTGCCTAAACACAGAACAACAACACACCAAACAGATTCATGTCGGCAACCATTGGGATAAATGGTCTTAGACAAGCAATAATAAAGAGAACCATGAAGCTATCGGTTAACACAAAACAAACAGCAAGTCTCAGATAAGATGTCTCTTATCATCAATGACTACACTACATCTTCGTGACTTCGATATGTAAAGGCCTAATTCACACGCACCGGTGTAATAGAAAACCACCTGCCACTTACACAACACTAACTCAAAGAGCAAGAACACATTCCACGAACTTCAAATAACATCTCAAGACATTAGACCTCAAATAGTAGAAATCCAAAATGCAAAACACAACCTAGTTTAATAAATACTATAGGGTTTACACCGACGAGCACCAAATCAGCGTGAGCAACCAAACAACTAAACAATCCAACATAGAGTGCACACCAAAGACCCATCAACCTGTTCAAAAGAAATAAGGGTCGGGATGTTAAAATCAAAATAGCTCTCAGATGTGGCCCACGCATCATCACCGAGCGAAATACAAAAACATAGGGACAAAAATTGTTATCAAGCACCATCATCAAAGAGATCTCAGGATATGAACCACAAATCAGAAAAAGGACGATAAATTGGTGTCGTGCCGCCTAAGCAACCCATGCAAGGAAAGTTCCGGTGGCCGCAGGGGCCTATAATCCTTAAGAAGGGCCGATTTATGGTAAGACGCCACCGCAAGGCCTAAAAGAACCCAACAATCGATGGCCACAACAACCACCACGTCGGCCTTCAAATGTAGTCGCTAAACGGCGCACAGGAGGCATGGAAACTACTCCAGCCCGGAGCGGGCATTGCCTCCACCGCCTCCGGTACCACAAAAAAGGTTGATTTCAAGCCAGGAACCATGAGGTTTCATAAAACAACAGCACCAACGAAGATGACGACGAGACCGTCGATTGAGCCATGGGTAACCGCCGCCTGCTCCACCTCAACCACAAAGGGGAGGCGAAGCGGCAACAGAGCCACCACCATAATAAACCACCAATGAGAAAAACATGCAAGATAATAGTTACCGCTGCCGCCGCCTTTGCAATCATCGCCTTTGGTACAGCCAGCCACCACCACAAAATCCTAAAAACCCTTTTAGAGAAACCTACAAAGTGATAATGGGGAGAAATCCCTTCTTTCCCTATGTAACATAAATGGGAGGGGCAAAATGCAAAATGGAGCAAAAACTTGTGGCCAGACTTAAAACCTATAAGCCTAGAGTGACCATCATCGGCTCAAGAACAAAAAAAAAGTGAAATAGGAAGTTAGGGTTTACACCCATCAAGACCAAATCACATACTCAAAACGCTGAAAGACTCATATAACTACGAAACATGGGTTCATAGAACTCTCAGATGAGTGATCATTCATCATCATCGAGCAAATCACAGATACAAAGATGCACATGAGAAATCATGGAAGAACAAACACAAATCAGGCACCATCGCCGCCATCCACCACCGCTTAAGGTTCACTAACCACAGTAGCCACCATCGCCACCATTCACCCATGTTTTTACTGTAAACAAAGACTGAGGCGGCGAAGGATTCGAACGGATCCACACAAATTGGTCATGAAAGACAAGATCGGTGAGCACATAGAACTCTCAGATGAGCGATCACTCATTATCATCGAGCGAATCACAAATACAAACACGCACATGAGCAATCATGGAAGAACAACCACGAATCAGACACCAACGCCGCCATCCATCATCGCTTAAGGTCCGTTAACAACCAGTGATCTCAATCACCACCATCCACCCATGTTCTTACTGTAAACAGAGGCGGAGGCAGCGAATGATTCGAACAGATCTACACAAATCGGGCACCAAGGCCACGATGGGTACAACCGGCATCCACAGAACACCGAAATCCGGTCGGAGTAGGCAAGAAGGCGGAAGCAACATAGGAATAGGCGGAACCGACAATTGCGAAATAGGGGCGATGGCAACGAAACTTATACACACACCAGAAAACCAAATTACAAATATACCCCGTGTTACTGTTCATTTTCCATCTTTATTAACATATATGTTAATTATATTCTAAAACATATAAAATAATCAATAATAGAATGTATTATATTGCATATAGCAAAAACGGATGTCGATTCCTATAAAATGTTTATCGAACAACATTTTAAACATAACAACTAATTTAAATCATAAGTATTTAAAGTTACATCGAAACAGTTCAACAGGGTTACAATATTCACTTTCAATTATACTTACAAGTTAAACCAATACTTTTTCTTTTTTGTAACTTTTAATTTTAGACGTATTAAGAGGACCATCTTGTAATAACAACGTGTGACAAGATGACTTATATCTATCTAAAAGCCCTAGTGTTTAAATATTTTAAGAATACATATATAATAATTATTAATTTAAGTAAAAAGTTGAGTCTGTTTTAAGAAAATATATTAAGGGACGATAAAATCTTGAATCATGAATGTTCACCTTCTATGTGCTATAATCATAATAATAATAAGAGTATATTACTATTTACATCCCTGACATTTCTCAAAAATAACTTGTTACATCCCTAAAGTTTAAAAACGTCACTACGTCCCCTGACTTTTCATTTTTTCAATCATTTACGTCCTGAATACTAACATCGTTAGTATTTTTATTAAAAGCTTTGTTAAAAAGACTAAACTATTCTTAAAATTCTAAAAAAAACTTATGGGACCCACACATCCACTTATTTTTTTCACATATTAAAACTCTCTTATCTTTAAATCCCACGTAACCTCTCTATCTCTAATCTCTCTTATCTCCATCACCACTACCACAAACCCCATCACCACCACCAAAACCTCCATCCCCACAACCATAACCACCCACCATCACCTCCACGGCTCCACCACAACCTACACATCACTACCATCATAACCTGCTCACCACCACCACAAGCTCCCCATCACCGCCACTACAACCTCCTATCACCGTCACCACGACCTCCCTTCATCCTATCGCAGCCTCCCCTACCCTACGACGCCTCCCCTACCCGTCACCGCAGCCTCCCCTACGCCACAACCGCACCCCCTAACGCCGCCTCTGCAGCCCCAACACCACCACCACAACCGCCATCGCTACCACCATAGCCCCATTCGCTACTACCACGGCCCTCCCCCTGTTGCCGCCCACCACAGCCCTCCCCCCGGTCGCCGCCCACCACATCCCCCCGTCGCCGCCCACCACAACCCCCCGTCGCCGCCCACCACAGCCCCCCGTCGCCGCCCACCACAGCCCCCCGTCGCCGTGTAACATCCGGTTTCTAAATCCGGACTTGTAATTGTATTATAGTTATGTTTAATTAATTAAGTTGAGTTGGTTTGTTAAGATTGGTGTTCAGTCGCATGACTTGCATGCGAATGAACTTCAGTCGCACCCCTTACATGCGAATGAGACTCAATCGCATGAATGGTAGGCGTATGGGCTTCAGTCGCACGATTCAGTCGTGCGAATGGGGTTCAGTCGTGCGACTGGGTGTAAGGCGGTTAAGATGTATGTGTGGATAAGTAAGGCGGTGCGGAGGGTTCAAAAGCAGATTCCTATCTGCATCATTATCTTGTTCCCTTTACACCCAAACACCCCCGTCCTCATGAAATTGACTAAGACAACTCCGTTTTGGTAAGTTTTGGATGTCACGGATCAATCTTGATATGTTATAAGCTGTGTATATGATTGAATTTGATCCAATAACACGTTTAAATCATTAATTTGGTCTTGTTCTTTTCTAAGTTAAAATCCGGGAATTCGGATCCGAGTTTTTGTGAAGTTTTGATAAAATAATGATCCGAAACCATTGTAAACGATGGGTATATGATCTGTTTTGATATTGACATGATTTGAATGGTTAAAACTCAAATTTTGAGTAAGTTTGGATCAAAAACGTCAAGAACACAGCTGCTGATCCGTTTCAGACGAATGGGCTCAGTCGCATGCCTCAGTCGTGCGAATGAGAGTCTAGTCGTGCGACTGAGTGCGAATAAAGGTTTAGTCGTGCGACTGAGAACCCAGTCGCCTGGTTAGAAGACCGAATGAAGAAAAGTGATCACTATGCACGAATGAGGACTCAGTCGTGCGAATGAATGGTCAGTCGTACGACTGAAGGTTCAGTCGCATGATTCAAACGCATGGTTTAGTCGTATGAGGTCCATTCGCACGATTGGATGTTGATCCGTATTAATGTTCATCCGTATAGGTCCAGTCGCATGAGTGCTCATTCGCAAAAGTGTTCATTCGCATAGGAGTCCTGTTTGAGAATAGTTTACTGAATCAAGGTTTATTGCTTTAGATATACCTTGATTAGAAGAAGGACTAGTTATCTCGTGTACGTGGATTGTGTAGATTGTCGTGAGGAGGTTAATAAGGTGAGTTCTAAGCCCTTTTAAATGTGTGGTTTTAATATACGGACTAGCATACATACAATGATGAATAATTTGAATGTTTTTAGCACCAGAATTGTGATAATGATGTTTATACATTACTAACAGCTCGTGGGGCTATTAGGGTAAAGTTGGAATAATGAACAGTTATCTGAACATTGTTAATCTTTACGTGATGGTAATGATTACAATGGGTCAGATGGGGTTTAATGACAAATGGAAATGTATTGAAACTGGTGCTAAAGGAAAGAATGTGTGGTATGTAAATTAATGTGAAAATATTGGCAATAAGTAAAGAAATTGTTTTGATGTAATGTAAATCTCAATAGGCCAGTTAGGATAAGATGCCTGTGTGTGTAGACTGTACAGTGAAAAGGAGTGATGACGATCACTCAGCTTTGTGAACATCTTGTGGTGACGACCCTAGATGATTAAATTGGCATCCTACTGGATGAGAGATAGTAATTACAGTTTCTGGTGGGAAACTGACGTCCAGTGGGACAAAGTAAAGTTAAAGTTGATTTTATTATATTACCAATATAAATATGACTTTTGTATGTGATAAAATGTCGTTAATGTTTTAATGAAAATTTAGAACTCACCAGTTTAT
The DNA here is from genome assembly GCA_024085815.1 of Flaveria linearis. Classification (NCBI taxonomy): domain Eukaryota; kingdom Viridiplantae; phylum Streptophyta; class Magnoliopsida; order Asterales; family Asteraceae; genus Flaveria; species Flaveria linearis. Next base: position 24,466,087 of record CM044011.1, read on the forward strand.
CTGATGTTTTGAGTGTGTTGTATGTGTGCTAGGTAAGGAAGGATCCTCTAATAATAAAGGAAAGCAAGTATGAGTTAAATAAGGATGCTATCCCGGAGTAGCTGCTGGCATAGGGTGTAGGACCTGTTAATAATATAAAAAGGGGATATGTATAATCAAATACTATTATATGTAAAATGTTTTTATAAAGTTGGGTTGACATGTAATTATGTTTAGTCTTCCGTTGTATGACAAAGGCTCTGATTTGTATTTAGAATGTTAATCCAACTATGTGACGTGCCTCCGGTGCCCTGCCGGGTTTAGGGTGTCACAGGTTGGTATCAGCAGTAGTTAAAGGGATCTAGTGTCTTAATAACTAGACTTTAACTAGAAAATAGATACGCCAGCAGGGATAGCTAGATAGAATAGTTTTCTAAAACAAGAGAAGGTGATGGGACAAACATGAGAAGGAATAACGAGAATAGTAAAAGTAAAGTAAACAATTAATAGTACTTGGCCAACATTATTAATAATTTACTTTACTTATAGTATTCTGGTTATATACTTACATGCGAGTACCAAATAATCCTGATCTCGTTTTAATAGGTTATGGCTGATAGGGAGAGTGAAAGAATGCAAAGTGGAACCTCGGAAAGAAATGTTGATGAAAGCACAGAGGTGCTTAGTATGACGAGACAGCAATTTCGTGATGCAATTGCTGAGGAGGTTCGTAAGGCCTTAAATGTAGCTAGACCTGATGAAAATAGGAATGTTGATAAAGCTGAGAGGTCTAGTGAGAGAAAAGGAAGTTACGTATAGTCAGTTTAAGGAATGTAATCCTCCACAGTTTTCTGGGGCTATGGATGTGGTGGCCACTTATAAATGGCTTCGTGAAATGGAAGCCGTGATCAAGTTGAGTGAGTGTAGGGAGGATCAGAAAGTAAAGTTTGCAGCCCACTCGTTTGTAGGTGAGGCTCTGTATTGGTGGGATACGATAATCCAAACGTTAGGTGAAGAGGCTACTGATAAAATGTTGTGGCCTGAATTTAAGAAGTTAGTGTCGGACAAGTTTTGTCCGAAAGGCGAGATGGATTGAATAGAGATGAATTTCCTACAGTTTCAGGTAGGTAATATGTCCCATAGGGAATACACATCTAAGTTTGAAGAGATGGCGATATTGGTACCACATTTAGTGGTTCCGGAAGAGAAGAAAATCTGGAGGTATACCCAGGGGTTGCCTTAGGAGGTTAGAAAGTTGGTTAGATTATCTACCCCGAGTAGTTACCAGTTGATGGTAAACTTAACAGCAGATATGTATCAAGAAGTTTTTGGTAGTGATGTTGCTCCTGATGAAAATAGAAGGAAACGTGAAGAACCTGCAGCGCAGAGAAGATTGGAGAATCTAAGTTTTCAGAAGAAGGGTAGGTTTGGAAGGGGTCAATTCCAAAGGAATATCAGAAATGAGCTACGACGTTGCGGGAAATGTGGCAAGCTACATAAGGGTGAATGTATGATTGGTAGTAGAATTGTTTTAAATGTGGAAAGTTAGGATATTATGCTAATGAATGTAGTGAATGCCTTCGTAGATGTTATGAATGTGGGGAAAGGGGGCATATTCGAAGTGAATGTCCAAAGTTAGCAGTTAGAAAGCCTGAACCGGTTAGATCGATGAAAGGGTCAGGAGAAGGGTCGAGTGTGGCTAAGGGGCGAGCATATTCTATGTCAGCTACTGAGGCTAAAGCTTTTCCAGATGTAGTTTCAGGTACGTTTCTAGTTAATGGGATTCCAGCTAACGTGTTATTTGATTCTGGTGCGAGTGGAAGTTTCGTATCTGTTAATTTTTGCCTTATGCTTGCATGTGAAATTCGACCATTGGAGGTAGCCTTTATAGTGGAAACTACTAATGATAGATCTGTGATAATTAGTAGTATGATTGAGGGTTGCTTTATTGAATTAGAAGGATATAGATTGCCTGTTAAACTATACCCTATGGTGTTAGGAGGGTTTGATGTAGTTTTGGGTATGGATTGGTTGGTGAACTATGAAGCTCATATTGTATGTAATAAGAAGCTAATTCAGTTAAGAGCGCCTGATGGGAAAATGATTAGTGTATATGGTGATAGAGAAGAGTCAACTGTAAAGATAGTATCCATGATGAAAGCTGATAAGTTAATAAGCCGCGGGTGTGCATCTTATTTAGTATATGTGATCGATTCTCAAAAGCCTGTGAAAAAGATAGAGGACATTCCTGTGGTTATAGATTTTATAGATGTGTTTCCATAAGAATTACCGGGTATTCGTCCAGATCGTGAAGTTGAGTTTAGATTTGATTTAATTCCGGGTGCTAAGCCAGTTGCCAAGTCACCTTACAGACTAGCTCCATCGGAATTGAAGGAATTAATGAAACAGACTGAAGATTTGCTAGAAAGAGGTTTCATTAGACCCAGTTCTTCTCCGTGGGGTGCTCCAGTGTTGTTTGTGAAGAAGAAAGATGGGAGTATGCGTATGTGTATCGATTATAGAGAATTAAACAAGTTGATGATAAAGAATAAGTATCCACTCCCACGAATAGATGATTTGTTTGATCAGTTACAGGGAGCCAGTTGGTTTTCTAAGATAGATCTCCGTTCTGGTTATCATCAGTTGAAAGTTAAGGAAGAAGATATACCTAAGACAGCGTTTTGTACGCGTTATGGTCACTATGAATTTTTGGTTATGTCTTTTGGGTTGATAAATGCACCTGCTGCTTTCATGGACTTGATGAATAGAGTGTGCAAGCCAATGTTAGATCGATCAGTAATTGTGTTTATTGATGATATACTGATCTATTCAAAGAAGAGGGAGATCATGCCTGCCATCTTCGTGAAGTGTTGGAAAGGTTAAGAAGATAAGAGCTTTATGCAAAATTTTCTAAGTGTGAATTTTGGTTACGGGAAGTACAGTTTTTAGGATATGTGATCAATGCAGAAGGTATTTTAGTAGATCCTGCCAAAATTGAAACAATAATAAAGTGGAGTCCTCCAAAGACGCCATCTGAAATCCGCAGTTTCTTGGGTCTGGCTGGTTATTATAGAAGATTTATTCAGGATTTTGCCAAAATTGCATCCCGTTAACGAAGCTGACAAGAAAAAAAATGAAGAATACGTATGGGGACCAGAACAAGAAAATGTATTTCAAGAATTGAAGCAGAAATTAACTCGATCACCAGTGTTGTCGTTGCTAGATGGAAATGAAGATTTAGTAATCTATTCAGATGCTTCGTATCAAGGTTTAGGTTGTGTATTAATGCAGAGGGAACGAGTAATAGCTTATGCTTCCAGACAGTTGAAAGAACATGAAAAGAATTATCCGACGCATGATCTGGAATTGGCAGCAGTAGTATTTGCCTTGAAGATATGGAGGCATTACTTATATTGTAAGGCCCCGTTCTCGGGAAACCTCACAGTTGGCAATTCATAGCATAAAAACAGTTTAATAACAAAACATTGCAGCGGAAAATAATTAAACATTCATTTAAAACTTAAAAACCCCATTGTACTCATACATTTGTCCTTTAAATGTAAACAAAACATATTCTTTGTTCATTAATTACAATAAAGATTTCATTAACAGGAATGCCATCCATATCTCCCCAAGTAGCTTCGTGGTGCCATCCTCAGCATCAGCGCTTACCTGTCCACTATTATGCATAAAAAGTCAGCTACGCTGAGTGAGTTCTAGTTTTATATAAATAAGAAAATATAAGCTTTTATCCTCCATATAATGAACACGCATACATCATACTTCAAAACATTACTTGCATCATATTAAACACGTTCATTATTTTTCCTTCTTTCATTATGTTTTCACTTCATCATAAGCGAGATTGCATAAAGCAAGATCTCCATGTTGATTGACAACGAATGTCAATCCCCGTCGGTACACGTTATCCATGGTCGCTACCCCCAACGGTTGATCGATCCCCGTCGGTACACATCTTCATGGTAGCTTCCCCCGACAGTTGATCCACACTGCTAGGCACATAGCCCGCTCATGAATACGGATCCATCATCATACATCAGACTCACATAAGTGAAGTCTATCATAGTGCTTGCAAGACTTTTCATCATCAAACGGGCCCGGGGGTAACATTCATTAAGTTCCACTTCTCATTAGTATTATCTTTCACTTAATATATATAATACTTAGCTTATTAAGTACACAACATACCAAGTACTAGTCATCATAACACGTAACCGACCCTCCGCGGGACAGCGGGGGTTCGGGGGCGGCAGCCCCTGACAGCGGGGTCCTGGGGGCAGCAGCCCTAGTGGGGTCGAAGGGGCAACGCCCCTGGCTGGGGCCGGGCTGCCATGTCAGCGCGCCCGAAAATTATTTTGAGCTATTTAAATGTCACATTTTACTTTAGGAAAAATGTATTTTCTTGTTAAAACACCTTGAAATCCTTATCTTGAAAACCTTATGTTTACTATGCATAATAGCCCCAAAAACATGGAAAAACGTTTGAATAAAGGGATCTAGAACTCACCTGAACTTAGCAAATAGCTTAAATCCTAAGTTACTTAAGCTATGGTCCGAATGCTCTGGCTGCACGAAAGTTAATACACAAAAACGTCATTTTTTCATAATTTCGCCCATAGTTTCGCTGCCAGTTTCGCTGCCAGTTTCGCTGGCAGTTTCGCTGCCAGTTTCGCCGCCTGTTTCGCTAGGCAGCACTTCTGCCAGTTTCGCTAGACAGATTCGCTGTCTTAAGCGCCCAACTTTCGTTGGAATTTCCTAGTTTCGCAATGCCTATGGGTCCACAGTTTCGCCCGAACGAAACTGTAGTTTCGCCCCAGCGAAACTGTAATTTCGCTGGAAATGATCTTAGTTTCGCTGGATGATTATGCAAATTCGCTGGATGCATACACAGTTTCGCAGATCGCATAAAAATCACGAACCAGTCCGTTTTTAACCCAAAATCACAACTTTTTACGTCCAACCTCTTAGTTTATCATCCATGAGGCTAAATCTAAGCTTTATACATGTTTTCATACGTAAAAATGTGACCTTTATGCGATTCTTTGCAACTTTTCAAAACCCAAAACCCTAGAATCTGGGTTTGATCTACAGAAGGGTTTAGGGGTCGATTCTTACCTTGTTTTGTTGCTCCTTTCTTGAGATTTGTTGTCCAAACACCCAGATCTTCAATCCCTTGACCTTAGAAGCTCCAAAACTTGAGTTTCTTGCACTTTCTCTCTCTACTTTCTCTCTCTACGGATTTTTTGGAGTTAGGGTTGAAATGAAGAAGATGGTGGCTGCCTTGGGTAGGTTAAGGGCTGATTATGGGCCTCAATTACTCAAGCTCTTGTCCATAAACCTAAATTAGCCCATAACCCTTTTTCCTTTTTCTATTAAATACCCATTAATAAGCCCCTAATCCTTTATGACTCGTTTTGACTTTTTGGGGTGTTACAAGTCTCCCCCACTTATTTAGGTTTCGTCCTCGAAACCTGTCAGTCATCAAACAATTAAGGATAAAATTTCCTCATCTCCTCCTCGGCCTCCCACATAGATTCTGATCCTTTTCGGTGTCTCCACTGTACTCGTACAAGTGGAACTACTTTATTACGTAAGCGCTTCTCCTTCCAATACAGGATGGCCACCGGCTGCTCTATATAGTTCAGTCGCTCGTCGACTTCAATGTCCTCTAATGGTACAAATGCATCGTCGTCTGCTAGACATTTCCTAAGATGAGATACATGGAACGTAGGGTGAATTCCACTCAACTCATCGGGTAATTCTAGTCTATAGGCCACTTCCCCTACCCTTGCGATAATACAGAAAGGCCCTATGAACCTTAGGCTTAACTTTCCCCTTTTTCGAAACCTGATGATCCCTTTCCAAGGCGATACCTTAAGCATAACCTTGTCACCAACCTCAAATTCTATAGGTCTACGCCTCTTATTGACGTAAGACTTCTGGCGATCCTTTGCAGCTTTCATGAATGCCTTGATCTTATCTAACTTCTCAGTTGGACCTCAATCACTTCAAGGCTCCCCAATTCCTTTTGCCCGATGTCATCCCAACACACGGGTGTTCTGCACTTTCTACCATACAACACTTCGTAAGGGGGGGCATACCAATGCTGGCATAGTAACTATTATTATATGAGAATTCCGCCAACGGTAAGTGCTCATCCCAACTTCCTCCAAAGTCGATTACACATGCTCGTAGCATGTCTTCTAACGTTTGAATCGTTCTTTTCGACTGACCTTCCGTCTGAGGGTGATAAGCCGTGCTGATATGTAGTCTCGTCCCTATCGCATCGTGGAATCTCCTCCAAAACTTCGATGTAAAACGGGTGTCACGATGCGACACGATGGACACCCGTACACTGTGACGAGTTACGATTTCCTTGATGAATAGTATAATACCCATAATAATTTTATAAAGATTAATAATAATAATAATAATAATAATAATAATAATAACAATAATAATAATAATAACAATAATACAAGTTCAGGAGGACCAATTTTGCCATTTTGGAAAGTTAATTTCTGAAGTTTGTACATGAAATAACAAAGGTTTAAAACCACAGGGACTATTTGTGTAAAATTTGAAAACTTTCTGTCTCCCTTCCCGTCCCCGTCGATACTATTCCGGCCAAAGAGCCGGTCGGCTCCGGCGACCACAAACGATAAATTTTAATCGGTTTAAGCTCAATTATTTGTTCCCGACACATTCGAGTGGGGATTCGAACACCGTACCCCACATCAATTTGATTACTAGAGTCGGTGTAGTGGGATTTTTCCTTTCGGCCGACCACTCACCATAATCACACACTGAACAGTAAAATTAATCGAATTAAGTGTGCATATACAATCATTTAATCGTTTAAAACATTCCTTTGAGTTCGTTTGCACCTGAATCAAACCCAAACATCACCTCCGATCCACCCTCTCGACCGCGACCTGCAACTCGATTTTGAACCCATCTCCGATCGATTTTAACTAAAATTGATAAAGGGCTTTTAATCTAGATCGACATACGAAGCTTCCTATCGATTTAATTTGATTTTCATCAAGGTTTGAAGCATCAATCGATCACCACTTGACCGCGACTTGTTCTTCGGGTGTTCATCTTCAATTCGAAACGAAATCAGGTAATGGGACATACATACATGCTCGATTTTAGTCTAGGAATGAAAGCCCTATGAATTTAAGCATTTACAACAACGAATCGAACTTCAATTTGATCCAAATTGAAACTAGGGTTCTTGGGGAAATTGGGGGATTTGTCTAAGACTGGTTTTAAGATTTAAAAGTTGTGTTATAACGCAGCTGAGGCCTTTGATCTACTGGTTTGTGTGTGGGACTTTGGGTTTGAGGTCACGGGTTCGAACCCGAGCCTCTGCATATTTTTTTAAAGCCTTTTTCAACCTTTTAAAAATATGCAAAAATTTCCAAAAATTATAAAAATCAGTTCTGTTAACTCTCTTTATTTTTAAGATCATCTAAATATTTTCTAGGAATTTATTTCGTTATATGCCTTAATATTTCTATAAAATCTTGTTATAGAAAACACTATCATTTAATTATAATACTATTATTTAATTAAATAATGGATCACTATTATGTTTAAAACAATACTGATATATTATGTAAACGAATAATATAACTTTTGACAGTTATAGTTATATATAATATTAACAAACATTATAAATAGTTCATTTTGTTTAAAAATAAGCTTTAAATAGTTGATTTAGTTCCGTATTTTACAGTCAACTTACAGAGGCCATAACATGTTCGTAACAGATCCAAATCAGTTAAACCTTATGTCCATGACGAAGTTCGTCGAAAGACGAATCTGTTGATATATAAAACATCGAAAAACTCATTCGTTTAGACCTCCAAACAGTCGTTTTCGTAACGGCTAGCAGTTCTGCGCAGCTGTAAAGATCCACGTTTTTCTCATATTTCGGTAATCCAAATCAGAAACTTTCCTAAATGAAAGTTGTTTAGAAATCACTAATCTAGTAAACTGGAGATTTTCAGAATTTTTAAACGTTGTTTAGTATTTTTAACGAGTGCGGAAAGACAGGGGCAGAACTGGAATTTTTCCAATTTAAAATAGGAAAATCCAAACTATAATTTGCGTTACGTTATCGTAGGTTCTCGCGGCGTTAACCGAGCCTAGACCTTGTTTCTGATTATTGTCATTCGTGTATAAGGTACGGATTCTGTTCCTTTGATTATCATAGTATTCACTTTGTTTCCGTCACTTTGTAGTACGGATTCTTGGTTACCTTTATCATAGTATAAATTCTGTTCTGTTACTTTGTAGTACAGATTTTGATACCATGTTTCTGTTAATATGACTCGTTTGGCCTTTGGTATTTTACTAGTCGCCTAACATTATTTGTTATGCTATGACTCGTTCGACTTGTTAATTTTTACTTGTTAAAGGCTTACAGCATGCAATATATATTTTATAAGTTTGTGCTCATTATTGCATGTTCCTATAAATGTTCTATTGATACGTTATATGTTGGTAGCTGTACTACCATTTGATTTGATACTCTGTTACCCGAGCTCTCCGACATGTCATTGTGGCGTCAATGATGTGACACTTTTTGTGACGGTGTGTAATAAATAGTTCACGGCGTCTCCGTTAACACGTTAGTACTCAGGTAGTACTTTGGCCATAATATCTGGGAGGCAGATGGATCGATCCTAGTTCAGTTCAGTTCAGTTCAGTTCCGGGGGATGGAATCATGTGTGTACGCCCCACACACCATCTCATTAGTGCATAGTCTAGCTAGCTATGTACTTATCAGTTCAGTTTTGGCTCTGGGTACTTCTTATATTACACGACTTATTTTGTTTGTATATACGCGTCGTGTAGATCAGTTCAGTTCAGTATTACATGTTCAGTTCAGTATCAGTATTATATGTTTAGATTCAGATTTCCGTTTTCCATATCATATGATCAGTTCAGTATCAGATATCAGTATGTTACGCTTCTTATCATTACTATTGTTATTTCCGTCACTGAGCAACTTTTGGCTCAGCCGTATTTTCTTTTGTGGTGTTTTCTTATTTGATTGTAGGTAATCAGGGTATTCCGGGAAATCAGTGAAGAGTGGTTGAAGATCAAGATTGTATTTTTCTTTGTTTGATGTAATGAATAACTTAATTAGGTTCTTTCGGATTATCTGGTTTTCTTGAAATAATCTCTTTAATATCGTGAAATGGGTTTTGATTTGATATCTGTAATAGTGACACGTCAACCTCTCCGGGTTGGGGTGTTACAGTTATGGTATCAGAGCAAAGGCTCTTTCCTGTAGAAAACTTAAACGTTAAAATAAACTTGTGAGGTAATGGGTAGACGTTGGGTTAGGATCTAATTTTTGTTCCCAATCTAAATTCCAGTGTTTACACGTGTACCTTCATTTCAGATGGCTCCTAAGAGAAGTGTGAACAACCGCAATAACTCGAATGGCCCCTCATCTGATACTCCTCTTGAAACCCTCGTTGCTAATGCCGTAAACGCTGCTATTTCTGGAATACTCCCTAATCTGATGACTCAGGCTGCTCAAACAGTCATCCAGCAGATACAACAGGCGAATTTGGAGGGAAACAACATAGGACCTCCACCCGGTGGAAATGTTAACGGAGTACCACCTGTCGGTAACGCCACTGGCACACCACTTGGTGGAAATGCCACAGGGGCATTATCGGGTGGTAATGCCCCAGGGGCGCCACCTGGTAGAAACAATACAGGAGCACCTTCCGGTGATAATACACCACCACCCCGTGATGGTATTCATGTCTGGTTGGAACGTTTTCAGAAGCAAAATCCTAAGTCTTTCAGTACTTCCAATGATCCTGTCGAGGTGCAAAACTGGATCAGTCATATTGAGAAATTGTTTGAGGTACTTGGTGTTTAGGACGTATACAAAGTAAGGTTGGCTACATACAAGTTAGAAGATGATGCTCACAGATGGTGGACGACTATGAAACAAGCTAGAGGAGGAAACGAATATGCAGCTACCCTTCCTTGGGATAAATTCCGAGGAATGTTTTATGAGGAATACTTCACTGCTGCTGACCGCACTGAGTATCGTAGACAGTATGCTAATATTAGACAGAGGGATGACGAGCACATAACAGATTTCAAGACACGATTTACGCGGTTAGTGAGTTTTCTTGGTGCATCTGCAGGCTCACCGCATGAGCAGACAGAAAATTTTCAGTGGGCCATATGTGAAAGAGATCGAAAGTTTATATTGAATCATCGGTTTAAAGATATTAATGAAGTGTTGATGCTGTTAAAAACCTATATAATGATAAAAAGAATGGAAAGAAGTCGTATGATGATAACCGCAAGTGGCCTAGAGAGAATGACCAGGATCAGTCTTCTTCTCATACGAATAAGAATCAGTCTTCACCACCATGAGACCGTCGAAACCGTTTTGATCGCAACAACAACAATAACCCTCGATCATGGAAGAATCGAAACCAGAACCAGAAATCAACTCATAATCAGACTCAGCAGGCTCCTACTCATGCTCAAACACCAAATTAGCAACACCCTAATCAGGATCGGAATGCTATCCCTCAGTGTAACACCTGCGGGAAACTTATAAGGGAGCTTGTCATCTGGCCGGAGGATTATGTTTTAGATGCGGACGTGCAGGACACATGATTAGGGATTGCCCTCAGCGCGACCCTCGTAATAACGCTGGAGGAAATCAAGCTAAACCTGCAACTGGAGGACGAATTTTTGCACTCACTGCAAATGAAGCAGCTAACGCACCAGGTATATTTCTGACCCCTTAGTTAGCAACGTATTATATATCTATATATGTCTTATCCGATACTGATAGTAAATGCCCTAGGTATGATCTCCGGTACCATTTGCATAGGAAAGCGAGATATTTATGTCCTATTTGATATGGGCGCTACACATTCTGTTGTATCTCTTTTGTTTGCTAAGTACTTAAGGACTGCACCGACTGCGTTAGAGCACGCTTTGGCTATTACGACTCCATTAGGAGAGTCGACTGTAATCTCGTATGTCTATAGAGATTGTCCGATCAGAATCGAGTCTATTATTCGTAAAGCTGATTTGTTTCCTATGCAAATGAGTGACTTTGATGTCATACTTGGTATGGACTGGTTAACTCGACATCACGTTACTATTGAATGCCAGACTCGTCGGGTTTTATTTGGAAATCCTCAATGCCCTGAACTCGTTTATCAAGGGACTCAGCCTCGGAAATCATTGAAAATCATCTCTGCATTTAAAGCTCAGAAACTCTTATCGCACGGTTGCGTGGGATTCCTAGCTTCAGTGAAAGCTACATCTTCTGAAAAGCCGAACATATCTGATTATCCGATTGTATGTGATTTTCCTGACGTGTTTCCTGAGGAGTTACCCGGACTTCCACCAGATCGCGAGGTAGAATTCACTATTGATCTTATTCCAGGTGCTGAACCGATTTCTAAAGCACCGTATCGTATGGCACCTATGGAGCTTAAGGAGTTAAAGGAGCAGTTACAGGAATTACTAGATTTGGGATTTATTAGACCAAGCGTCTCGCCTTAGGGTGCACCGGTCCTGTTCGTGAAGAAGAAAGATGGTTCTTTGAGACTCTGCATTGATTACAGAGAACTCAACAAGATCACTATCCGCAATCGTTACCCTCTGCCTCGTATTGATGATTTATTTGATCAGCTTCAGGGTGCAAAGTGCTTCTCTAAAATCGATCTGAGGTCTGGTTACCACCAGCTAAAGATCAAAGATTCTGACGTCCCTAAATCTGCCTTCCGTACTCGGTATGGTCATTATGAATTCTTGGTTATGCCATTCGGGTTAACTAATGCCCCGGCCGTATTCATGGATCTAATGAACCGAGTCTTTCGCCAGTTCCTCGATAAGTTCGTCATTGTATTTATCGACGATATCTTAATTTATTCTAAAAGTAAGGAGGAGCATGAGAATCATTTTCGTATCGTGCTCGAAACACTACGTGAAAAGAAGCTTTATGCTAAATTTTCAAAGTGTGAATTTTGGCTGAGCAAGGTAGCCTTTTTGGGTCATGTCGTTTCTGCGGATGGTATTATGATGGACCCTGCTAAAATAGAGGCGATCACTAAGTGGCCTAGACCTACCTCATCCACAGAAGTCCGTAGTTTCCTTGGCCTTGCCGGTTACTACCGCAGATTTGTCGAAGGTTTTTCTGTTATAGCTTTACCCCTTACACAACTGTTAAGGAAAGGGGTTAAGTACTCTTGGAATGATGAACGAGAGAAAAGTTTTGAAGAGCTCAAGAAAAGATTGGTGTCTGCTCCTGTTCTCACACTTCCATCGGGCACGGGTGAATATCAGATTTACAGCGATGCCTCTAAAAAGGGACTTGGATGTGTGCTAATGCAGCATGGTAAGGTCATTGCTTATGCTTCACGGCAGTTGAAACCATACGAGGTTAATTATCCTACGCATGATCTTGAACTCGCTGCTGTTATTTTCGCGTTGAAAATATGGCGTCACTATCTTTACGGAGAGACTTGTGATATTTTTACTGATCACAAGAGTTTGAAATATATCTTCACACAAAAAGAACTAAACATGAGACAGAGAAGATGGTTAGAGTTGTTAAAAGATTATGATGCCAATATTCAGTATCATCCGGGAAAGGCCAATGTGGTAGCTGATGCTCTTAGCAGGAAGAGCTCAGGAACTGTAGCCTCCCTACAGCTACAGCCTCAGAACATTACCGATCTCGATAGATTGGGTATTGGCCTACATATTGGCAAGAGAGATGGATATCTCGCTAGGCTTCAGATTGAGTCAGACTTAATATTCCGGATTAAGAACGCACAGAAAGACGATGGTGAACTCTGGGCAATCTTACAGAATGTAGAGATTGGTAAACAATCAGAATTCAGAGTAGATGAGCATGGAGTAATCTGGTGTGGTAAACGTTTATGTGTGCCTAATGATTCTTCTCTTCGGGAATCGTTATTAGCTGAGGCACATAGTTCTCCGTTTTCTATCCATCCTGGATCTACTAAGATGTATCGTGATCTTCGTCAGAATTTCTGGTGGAATGGTATGAAAGAAGACGTGGCTAGATTTGTTAGCAGATGTCTTACTTGTCAACAAGTTAAGATTGAGCATCAAAGAGCTAGTGGACTGCTTCAGCCACTACCTATTCCTGTATGGAAATGGGATGATATTTCCATGGATTTTGTGACAGGGTTGCCAAGAACATTCAAGAAGAATGTTGCAATATGGGTTGTAGTTGACAGATTGTCAAAGTCGGCTCACTTTCTCCCAATTCAGCAAGGATTTTCGGTTAGCAAACTATCTGAAGTGTTTACACAAGAGATTGTTAGACTTCATGGCACTCCGATGTCTATCGTGTCTGATCGAGACCCGAGGTTCACTTCTCTCTTTTGGAAGGGTTTGCAAGCTGCATGGGGTACCAAGTTGAAGTTTAGTACGGCGTTTCATCCTCAGACTGACGGTCAGTCGGAGCATACTATTCAGACACTTGAGGACATGCTTCGAGCTTGTGCCTTAGAGTGGACTGGGAACTGGGATGAGTACTTGTGTTTGGTCGAGTTTGCTTACAACAATAGTTGGCAAGCTAGCACTGGCATGGCACCTTTCGAATTATTGTATGGTCGTAAATGTAGAGCACCTATTTGTTGGGAAGAGGTCGGTGAAAGAGTCATCGAAGGACCCGAGTTAGTTCAGATCACGAATGAGAAAGTTGTTATTGCTAGAGAAAAGTTAAAGGAAGCTCAAAGTAGACAGAAAAGTTATGCAGACCGACACCGTCGACTTTTGGAGTTTAAGATCGGTGATAAAGTGTTCCTGAAGGTTTCGCCTTGCAAAGGCGTGCGACGTTTTGGTCTAAAAGGGAAACTTAGTCCATGGTTTATCGGACCCTTTGAAATTCTAGGAAGAGTTGGTGAGGTTTCGTATCGTTTGGCTTTACCACCTCAACTTTCACATGTGCACAACGTCTTTCATGTATCTCTTTTAAGGGGGTACAATTATCATCCTCTTCACGTTGTGAATTATCCGCTGCATTTGATACGTGAAGACTTATCATTCGAGGAAGAACCAGAAGCTATCCTTGACCGACTAGAATGCATTATGCGTAGGAAAACTATTCCTTTTGTTAAAGTATTATGGAAAAACCATTCCGAACGCAAAGCTACATGGGAGATAGAAGATGAAATCCGTTCTCAATATCCGTATCTATTTACTTCTTAGTTATCATATGTTTCTGTTATCAGTTATGAAGTTATCAGTTATCTGTTTCTTGAACATCACATTAGTCATCTCTTATACGATTTTGTCTGCTGAATCGATTCTGTTTCAGCAATTGCATAATTAGGAGTGATTTCGTTCACTTGTTGATTTTTACTACTCTGTGTACGTTATGTCAAATTTTGTTCGATCTGTACCTAGCAATTTCGTGGACGAAATTATTTTAAGGGGGGTAGAATTATAATACCCATAATAATTTTATAAAGATTAATAATAATAATAATAATAATAATAATAATAATAATAATAATAATAATAACAATAATAATAATAATAATAACAATAATACAAGTTCAGGAGGACCAATTTTGCCATTTTGAAAAGTTAATTTCTGAAGTTTGTACATGAAATAACAAAGGTTTAAAACCACAGGGACTATTTGTGTAAAATTTGAAAACTTTCTGTCTCCCTTCCCCGTCCCCGTCGATACTATTCCGACCAAAGAGCCGGTCGGCTCCGGCGACCACAAACGACAAATTTTAATCGGTTTAAGCTCAATTATTTGTTCCCGACACATTCGAGTGGGGATTCGAACACCGTACTCCACATCAATTTGATTACTAGAGTCGGTGTAGTGGGATTTTTCCTTTCGGCTGACCACTCACCATAATCACGCACTGAACAGTAAAATTAATCGAATTAAGTGTGCACATACAATCATTTAATCGTTTAAAACATTCCTTTGAGTTCGTTTGCACCTGAATCAAACCCAAACATCACCTCCGATCCACCCTCTCGACCGCGACCTGCAACTCGATTTTGAACCCATCTCCGATCGATTTTAACTAAAATTGATAAAGGGCTTTTAATCTAGATCGACATACGAAGCTTCCTATCGATTTAATTTGATTTTCATCAAGGTTTGAAGCATCAATCGATCACCACTTGACCGCGACTTGTTCTTCGGGTGTTCATCTTCAATTCAAAACGAAATCAGGTAATGGGACATACATACATGCTCGATTTTAGTCTAGGAATGAAAGCCCTATGAATTTAAGCATTTACAACAACGAATCGAACTTCAATTTGATCCAAATTGAAACTAGGGTTTTTGGGGAAATTGGGGGATTTGTCTAAGACTGGTTTTAAGATTTAAAAGTTGTGTTATAACGCGGCTGAGGCCTTTGATCTACTGCTTTGTGTGTGGGACTTTGGGTTTGAGGTCACGGGTTCGAACCCGAGCCTCTGCATATTTTTTTAAAACCTTTTTCAACCTTTTAAAAATATGTAAAAATTTCCAAAAATTATAAAAATCAGTTCTGTTAACTCTCTTTATTTTTAAGATCGTCTAAATATTTTCTAGGAATTTATTTCGTTATATGCCTTAATATTTCTATAAAATCTTGTTATAGAAAACACTATCATTTAATTATAATACTATTATTTAATTAAATAATGGATCACTATTATGTTTAAAACAATACTGATATATTATGTAAACGGATAATATATAACTTTTGACAGTTATAGTTATATATAATATTAACAAACATTATAAATAGTTCATTTTGTTTAAAAATAAGCTTTAAATAGTTGATTTAGTTCCGTATTTTACAGTCAACTTACAGAGGCCATAACATGTTCATAACAGATCCAAATCAGTTAAACCTTATGTCCATGATGAAATTCGTCGAAAGACGAATCTGTTGATATATAAAACATCGAAAAACTCATTCGTTTAGACCTCCAAACAGTCGTTTTCGTTACAGCTAGCAGTTCTGCGCAGCTGTAAAGATCCACGTTTTTCTCATATTTTGGTAATCCAAATCAGAAACTTTTCTAAATGAAAGTTGTTTAGAAATCACTAATCTAGTAAACTGGAGATTTTCAGAATTTTAAACGTCGTTTAGTATTTTTAACGAGTGCGGAAAGACAGGGGCAGAACTGGAATTTTGCAATTTAAAATAGGAAAATCCAAACTATAATTTGCGTTACGTTATCGTAGGTTCTCGTGGCGTTAACCGATCCTAGACCTTGTTTCTGATTATTGTCATTCATGTATAAGGTACGGATTCTGTTCCTTTGATTATCATAGTATTCACTTTGTTTCCGTCACTTTGTAGTACGGATTCTTGGTTACCTTTATCATAGTATAAATTCTGTTCTGTTACTTTGTAGTACAGATTTTGATACCATGTTTCTGTTAATATGACTCGTTTGGCCTTTGGTATTTTACTAGCCGCCTAACATTATTTATTATGCTATGACTCGTTCGACTTGTTAATTTTTACTTGTTGAAGGCTTACAGCATGCAATATATATTTTATAAGTTTGTGCTCATTATTGCATGTTCCTATAAATGTTCTATTGATACGTTATATGTTGGTAGCTGTACTATCATTTGATTTGATACTATGTTACCCGAGCTCTCCGACATGTCATTGTGGCGTCAATGATGTGACACTTTTCGTGACGGTGTGTAATAAATAGTTCACGGCGTCTCCGTTAACACGTTAGTACTCAGGTAGTACTTTGGCCATAATATCTGGGAGGCAGATGGATCGATCTTAGTTCAGTTCAGTTCAGTTCAGTTCAGTTCCGGGGGATGGAATCATGTGTGTACGCCCCACACACCATCTCATTAGTGCATAGTCTAGCTAGCTATGTACTTATCAGTTTAGTTTCGGCTCTGGGTACTTCTTATATTACACGACTTATTTTGTTTGTATATACGCGTCGTGTAGATCAGTTCAGTTCAGTATTACATGTTCAGTTCGGTATCAGTATTATATGTTTAGATTCAGATTTCCGT
This sequence comes from Flaveria linearis, assembly GCA_024085815.1. Classification (NCBI taxonomy): domain Eukaryota; kingdom Viridiplantae; phylum Streptophyta; class Magnoliopsida; order Asterales; family Asteraceae; genus Flaveria; species Flaveria linearis. The sequence continues at coordinate 24,483,152 of CM044011.1, forward strand.
TTTCCATATCATATGATCAGTTCAGTATCAGATATCAGTATGTTACGCTTCTTATCATTACTATTGTTATTTCCGTCACTGAGCAACTTTTGGCTCAGCCGTATTTTCTTTTGTGGTGTTTTCTTATTTGATTGTAGGTAATCAGGGTATTCCGGGAAATCAGTGAAGAGTGGTTGAAGATCAAGATTGTATTTTTCTTTATTTGATGTAATGAATAACTGTATTTTTCTTTATTTGATGTAATGAATAACTTAATTAGGTTCTTTCGGATTATCTGGTTTGCTTGAAATAATCTCTTTAATATCGTGAAATGGGTTTTGATTTGATATCTGTAATAGTGATGCGTCAACCTCTCCGGGTTGGGGTGTTACAAATAGATCCGCCAATCTTTCAGATGAATACGTCTCGCGGATGGGTAGGAAGTGGGCGCTCTTGTCAAGCGATCGACTATCACTCATATAGCATCATACCCTTTCGGGGTACGTGGTAACTTCGTGATGAAATCCATGGTGATGTGCTCCCACTTCCACTCAGGTATATCCAACGGTTGGATTTTTCCCGTAGGGTTTCTGGTGTTCTGCCTTTACTTGTAAGCAAGTCAGGCACTTACTCATGTACTCCGCCACATCGCGTTTCATGCCCGGCCGCCAGTAATCTTTCTTCATACCGTGATACATCTTGGTAGCACCGGGGTGAATAGAGTATCGAGTCTTATGGGCCTCGTCCATAATCTTTCCATGTAGATCCTTGTATCGAGGAGTCCACATTCATCCGAATCGGGTCTTAACACCAAGAGTGTTCTCACCCAACTCCGTAACTAGACCTCTCATCCTTTTGGAGTTAAGACGATCTTCTTTCAAAGCCTCATTCTGAAACTCCTTAACCTGTGTCATCACGTCAGAGGTCATAATTAGCTGGTAAGACTTCGCCCGGAACGGCTCGGGCCTTTCCTTTCGGCTAAGGGCATCCGCCACCACGTTGGCCTCGCCCGGATGGTAATGGATCTCACAATCGTAACCCTTTATGAGCTCCAGCCATCGTCTCTGCCTCATGTGTAAATCTTTCTGCTCGAAGAAGTACTTCAAGCTTTTGTGGTCTATGAAGATGGTGCACTTCGTTCCGTGGAGATAGTGCCTTCAAATCTTTAATGCCAAGACCACGGCTGCTAGCTCCAAGTCATGGGTGGGATAATTAACCTCATGAACTTTCAGCTGTCGGGATGCATAGGCTATAACCTTTCCTCTTTGCATTAACACGCACCTCACCCCGAGTAGGAAGCATCAGAATAACCCACCAAGTCTTCACTTCCGTCGGGTAATGCCAATACAGGAGCTTGGGTCAACCTCGTCTTCAATTCTTCGAACGCCTTCTCTTGAGCTTGACCCCATACAAACTTTACATCTTTCCGGGTCAACTTGGTTAGTGGACAAGCAATTTTGAAGAAGTCTTGAATGAATCTTCTGTAATAGCCCGCCAAACCCAAGAAACTGCGGATCTCGGATGGCGTCTTTAGAGACTTCCATTGCATCACCGCCTCCACCCTTGCCGGATCGACCATAATCCCTTCCGGACTCACCACGTGACCCAAGAAATTGAACTTCACGCAACCAGAATGCGCACTTGGAGAACTTGGCGTACCATTTCTCCCTTCTCAATGTTTCCAATACTTCTCGAATGTGACCGACATGCTCTATCTCGTTCCTTGAGTAAATCAGGATATCATCAGTAAACACAATCACTGATTTATCCAACATCGGCCGACACACTCGGTTCGTCAGGTCCATAAAAGCAACTGGCGCACTAGTCAAACCGAAAGACATGACGAGGAACTCGTAGTGACCGTAGCGCGTACGAAAAGCCGTTTTAGGGATATCCTGTTCTTTTGCTTTTAGCTGATGGTAACCCGATCGAAGGTCTATTCGTGAAAGCCAACTGGCGCCTTGAAGCTGGTCACACAAATCATCGATTCTTGGCAAGGGGTATCTGTCCTTTACCGTCAACTTATTCAGCTCGCGGTAGTCGATACACATTCTCATACTATCGTCTTTCCTCTTTACAAACAGGACCGGAGCACCCCAAGGTGAGATACTCGGCCTAATGAACCCCTGATCTAGCAGCTCTTGCAACTGCTCCATCAACTCTTTCATTTCCGTCGGAGCAAATCGATACGGTGCTTTGGCAACAGGTTAAGCACCCGGTATCAGGTCAATCTGGAACTCGATCTCTCGATCAGGTGGCAATCCCGATAAGTCTTCCGGGAACACGTCTGGAAAATCACACACAACCGGCACATCGGATAGTTATGGTGTTGGCGTTTCCACATCCTTCTCATAACATAAGGAAGCGCTACATCCACGCCTCATGCACTTTCCCCCCGCCGCCATCGAAATCACTTTCGAAATCGTCGTAACCCGATCTCCGTATATTGTCACCGGACTTCCGTCAGGCGTCGTCAGTCTAATCACCTTCTTTCGGCACACGATATTCACCTCGTAAGTTGCTAACCAATCCCTCCCTAGTACTACATCAAATCCTCCCAGGGCATCACATGTAACTTGGCAGCAAACCTATGACCTTCTAATTCTATAGTGCAGTTCTCTATCACATCCGTAACTCTAATGAACTTACCAATAGCAGTTTCTACGTCAAAGGACTCATCAAGGCATTTACTACTAACAGGCAGTTTAGCATAGAAAATAGTAGAAATAAAACTCCTACTGGGCAACTTAACATAGAAAAACAACAAAACAAAACTCCTTCTAGCTCCGGAATTAAACAACACAGAAGATAGAAATTTATTTACTATATACATGCCTGTCACAATATCGGGGCCCGTCCTAACCTGCTCCGGCCTTATCGCGAAGACCCTGCGCCCTCTGCCCTTGGCTTCTTGCAATCCCTGCTTTTGTGACCCCTTCCACTGCAGTTGTAGCATCGTACCACTCCACACTCTCTGGCCACGTGACCTTGCTTCCCGCATCAGTAACAGACATTGGTTCCCAATCTACATTCCCCGAGGTGTTCTCTGGCAAACTTACCACACTTCTTAGTCCTCGCACCAGACGAAGCTGCACGCCGGCCCTCCGTCCTTGTAACCTTTGTGTTGAGGGTGGCACTGTTGCGTCCAACCCGCTTTCCATGCCAGTTCTTGTTATCGCTATTCTTCGTGTTTTCTTCAATAGCAGTCGTCTCTTTCGCCGTCCTAATTACCACAGTTATAATGGACGGCAGAACCGCCTGTAAGGCCTGTTGGACTCCCTCAACAACAGCCTCTTTCATGGCGATCCTCAAACTAGTGCCATCATCGTTGCCTTCCACGTGAGGGGCCTCAGGCTCTTCGAGTGCCATTTCAGCCGCCCTAGCCATGCTTCTCGTGATACGCGGTTCGGCACCACGTTCACCACAACCCCTATCTGGCAAAACCTTAGAAGATCTATCGCTAGCCATTCTCTATCCCACACTGAAAGATTGAAATACCAACGCGGTCATTCAAGGGGAATAGCTCAGTTTATGTCAAGTACAGTAAGTCCCTAATTACAGTGGCCAGTTGTGATTAGCCACTTACTTTACTCTTTGTACCCCGAGCATTACCTGTCCTGACTACATTAGCATCTAAATCTAACAGTAACACATAAACACATAACATACACACATAATACCAGTTAACTTTAAGAAAATACCTGATGGCACGCAGCTACTCAGATTGGCATTCCTTCCCTTTCCGTCCCATTTTTAGTTTAAGTTAAGGTTTATTTTGAAAGATTACCCATTTCACTTAAACTTTGGCTCTGATACCAACTTGTAAGGCCCCGTTCCCGGGAAACCTCACAGTTGGCAATTCATAGCATAAAATCAGTTTAATAACAAAACATTGCAGCGGAAAATAATTAAACATTCATTTAAAACTTAAAAACCCCATTGTACTCATACATTTGTCCTTTAAATGTAAACAAAACATATTCCTTGTTCATTAATTACAATAAAGACTTCATTAACAGGAATGCCATCCATATCTCCCCAAGTAGCTTCGTGGTGCTATCCTCAGCATCAGCGCTTACCTGTCCACTATTATGCATAAAAAGTCAGCTACGCTGAGTGAGTTCTAGTTTTATATAAATAAGAAAATATAAGCTTTTATCCTCCATATAATGAACACGCATACATCATACTTCAAAACATTACTTGCATCATATTAAACACGTTCATTATCTTTCATTCTTTCATTATGTTTTCACTTCATCATAAGCGAGATTGCATAAAGCAAGATCTCCATGTTGATTGACAACGAATGTCAATCCCCGTCGGTACACGTTATCCATGGTCGCTACCCCTGACGGTGGATCGATCCCCGTCGGTACACATCTTCATGGTAGCTTCCCCCGACAGTTGATCCACACTGCTAGGCACATAGCCCGCTCATGAATACGGATCCATCATCATACATCAGACTCACATAAGTGAAGTCTATCATAGTGCTTGCAAGACTTTTCATCATCAAACGGGCCCGGGGGTAACATTCGTTAAGTTCCACTTCTCATTAGTATTATCTTTCACTTAATATATATAATACTTAGCTTATTAAGTACACAACATACCAAGTACTAGTCATCATAACACGTAACCGACCCTCCGCGGGACAGCGGGGGTTCGGGGGCGGCAGCCCCTGACAACGGGGTCCTAGGGGCAGCAGCCCCTAGTGGGGTCGAAGGGGCAACGCCCCTGGCTGGGGTCGGGCTGCCATGTCAGCACGCCCGAAAATTATTTTGAGCTATTTAAATGTCACATTATACTTTAGGAAAAATGTATTTTCTTGTTAAAACACCTTGAAATCCTTATCTTGAAAACCTTATGTTTACTATGCATAATAGCCCTAAAAACATGGAAAAACGTTTAAATAAGGGGATCTAGAACTCACCTGAACTTAGCAAATAGCTTAAATCCTAAGTTACTTAAGCTATGGTCCGAATATTCTGGCTGCACGAAAGTTAATACACAAAAACGTCATTTTTTCATAATTTCGCCCACAGTTTCGCTGGCAGTTTCGCTGCCAGTTTCGCTGGCAGTTTCGCTGCCAGTTTCGCTGGCAGTTTCGCTGCCAGTTTCGCTGGGCAGCACTTCTGCCAGTTTCGCTAGACAGATTCGCTGTCTTAAGCACCCAACTTTCGTTGGAATTTCCTAGTTTCGCAATGCCTATGGGTCCACAGTTTCGCCCGAACGAAACTGTAGTTTCGCCCCAGCGAAACTGTAATTTCGCTGGAAATGCTCTTAGTTTCGCTGGATGATTATGCAAATTCGATGGATGCATACACAGTTTCGCAGATCGCATAAAAATCACGAACCAGTCCGTTTTTAACCCAAAATCATAACTTTTTACGTCCAACCTCTTAGTTTATCATCCATGAGGCTAAATCTAAGCTTTATACATGTTTTCATACGTAAAAATGTGACCTTTATGCGATTCTTTGCAACTTTTCAAAACCCAAAACCCTAGAATCCGGGTTTGATCTACAGAAGGGTTTAGGGGTCGATTCTTACCTTGTTTTGTTGCTCCTTTCTTGAGATTTGTTGCCCAAACACCCAGATCTTCAATCCCTTGACCTTAGAAGCTCCGAAACTTGAGTTTCTTGCACTTTCTCTCTCTACTTTCTCTCTCTACGGATTTTTGGAGTTAGGGTTGAAATGAAGAAGATGGTGGCTGCCTTGGGTAGGTTAAGGGCTGATTATGGGCCTCAATTACTCAAGCTCTTGTCCATAAACCCAAATTAGCCCATAACCCTTTTTTCTTTTTCTATTAAATACCCATTAATAAGCCCCTAATCCTTTATGACTCGTTTTGACTTTTCAGGGTGTTACATATATGGGACGAAATGTACGATTTACACGGATCATAAGAGTTTGAAATATTTCTTCGATCAGAAAGAATTAAAGATGCGCCAGCGGAGATGGTTAGAATTGGTGAAAGATTATGATTGTGTAATACTTTACCAACCTGGTAAAGCAAATGTGGTTGCTGACACGTTAAGCAGAAAGAATGAACACCCTTCGATTCGAGTTAAGTTATATAAGTTAGTGATAACCCCAGATTTTATGCATCAGTTACGGGAAGCTCAACTAGAAGCATTAAAGGAGGAGAACGTGAAACGAGAACGAATGAAAGGTCAAACAAAAGATCTGGAAGAAAATAGTTTTGGGGTTAAGACAAAATGTGGTCGTATGTGGGTTCCAATTAAGATGAGAGAGTTGGTGCTAGATGAAGCTCATAAATCCAGATATTCTATACACCCTGATGCTACTAAGATGTATAAAGACTTAAAACAAGAATATTGGTGGCCAGGTATGAAGTTTAATGTGATGCAATATGTGAATAGGTGTTTGACATGTCTTCAAGTTAAAGCTGAGCATCAAAAGCCATATGATAAGCTTCAACCCTTAGAGATCCCAAAATGAAAGTGGGAGGAGTTGACAATGGATTTCATAACTAAGCTTCCGCGTACAGCTAAAGGTTATGATACCATTTGGGTCAAAGTGGATAGATTGACACATAGTGGGCATTTCTTACCAATCAAGGAGACGTATAACTCTGAGAAGTTAGCAGAACTGTTTATTCAAGAAATTATTGCTCGTCATGGAGTACCATTATCTATTGTGTCGGATAGGGATACACGTTTTACTTTGAGGTTTTGGAGAAAGTTTCATGAAGATATGGGTACTCGTTTATTACACAGCACATCTTTTCATCCAGAAACTGATGGGTTAACTGAAAGAACTATCCAAACAGTTGAAGATATGTTACGAGCTTGTGTTATAGATTTTGGTGGTAGCTGGGATAGTCATTTGCCCTTAGTTGAATTCTCCTACAATAACAGTTATCATTCCACAATTGGGAGAGCCCCTTATGAGATGTTATATGGCAGAAGGTGCAGGAGTCCTATATGTTGGGGAGAAATTGGGTAGAAAGAGTTGGGTAGTTTGAAAATTATACAGGCTACAAATGAGAAGTTGGATAAGATCAAAGCTCGGTTTAAAGCAGCTCAGGATCGACAAAAGTCTTATAAAGATAAAAGGCGAAGGCATATAAAGTTTGAAGTAGGAGATAGAGTTATGTTGAAAGTATCTCCTTGGAAGGGAATTATCAGAGTTATGTTGAAAGTATCTCCTTGGAAGGGAATTATCAGATTCAGAAAGAATGGAAAGTTAAGTCCTTGTTTTATAGGGACTTTTAGAATTATAGAACAAATTGGAGAAGTAGCTTATAAACTAGAATTACCCGATCAGTTGCAAGGAATCCACCCAACTTTTCATGTATCACAGTTGCGCAAGTGTTTAGCCGATGAAAATGCATACGTACTGTAAGGCCCCGTTCCCGGGCACCTCACAGTTGGTCATTCACAGCATAAAACATTCATATTAAAATCTTAAGCAGCGGAATTAATTTTTATCAAAAACCGTTCATTCATTAAAATGCTGTTGTTAAGCAATACATTCTAGTTTCTAAGTCACAAAACAATTAGTCGAATGATTACAAAACAACAGTATCGTCAAAACATAATTTGGATGTCAGTCTTGTCTTGCCGAGTAGCCATCTCAGTATGCCATCCTCAGCAACCTGTCACCTGCCAACTGGAAAATACATAAAAGTCAGCGTTGCTGAGTGAGTTCTAATTTTGTAATTAAAACACTTTACTTTACCTTTTCAAATCATGCTATACTTTTGTACATGCCCACACATTATACGTATACGTAGATAATATATTTATTATCTTTCATTTCATTCGTTAGCTTTCAATCATTCATCATAATTCAATATCATTCATTTATCATCTTGATCCCGTCAGGCTTTACCCTCTTCGTGGCACACAGCCACGATTACTGAGGTCGAATGACAGGGATCCCATTCTGTACTTTATTATGATATCTCATTCGTGAGCATACATCCTTCATACTTACAGATAATAATAATTATTATTATTATCCTCATCATTCGTTCAATTCATACTCTTTTCATTACTCTTTTGGTCTTTTCATCTTTTCTTACGAGTCTGTTGCGACAACAAGGCCGCTCACCTCAATATCGATCTTTTACGATCGTATGTTAGCCAAGTCTGTTGCAACACATAGTTGCTCACCTCAGTGGCAATCTCACGGATTGCCTGCTAACCGAGTCTGTTGCAACACAAAGTTGCTCACCTCATTGTCAATCTCAAAGATTGACCCTGTGTGCATCCTCCGGGGTAGCTAACCCGCATCACAGTTGAGCTAACACCTGCCAGGGGTGTGCACCTCCATACATTTGCTTGCAAGCCTTTCTTACATTCATTTGTTCATTTATTAATGCATGCATTCGTTCGTCATGTTCCTCTTTCATTATCTCTCACTTTACGTTCCATTCTTCTTTATCATTAATCTTTCACTTTATTAATGATAATACTTCTTCGTTAACTTTTAAACATTCTTCATCATGTCATTCCATACATAACAATATTTAAATAATAATATTGTTAACAATAATAAACTACTGATAATAGTATCAGTAATAATAAGGGTTAATCATTTATCATCATTATATACATAAAACATCATCATTAATTAACCCTAGTCATTAATCATGCGAAACCCTACTGCACAAACTCCAAGAAAAATTCTGTTAAAAATTCTAAGTGTTTGGGCGTAAGAGCCCTGTTCAGGCGTTTCACCACTGTCGGACTTACCAGCTTACACTTAGAAAATTTTCAACTCTGGACGTATAAGCACTGCTGGGCGTATAAGCCCTGTTGGACGTATGAGCCCTGTTGGACTTCTCACATTACACTTAAAAATTTTCTGGTCATACGACCACGGTTCAGACTTTTCACCTCCCATACTTGGTAAATTTTCAGACTCATGAGCACTGTTGGACTCATGAGTACTGTTGGGACTTATAACCCCCATACTTAGCAAATTTTCAGACTTATGAGTCTGGGCGTATTAGGACTGTTGGACATATTACATGCTTGGACTTATGACCCTACTTAGAATATTTCTAAGGCAAATCCCTGGGCGTATAAGCACTATTCAGACATATTATCTTGTACTTAGTTTTCTAAGTCCAAATTTCAGACATATGACCACTATTTGGCCTTATTAGCCGTATTAGCAGCTGTTCATGTGTCTAATTCATATTCCAGTCCCCAAACATCATAATACTTAGTTCGAAACATGTACATACGATTCCAGGCATAAACTTAACACAAACATAGCCATACGTTCACCCTAAAACATACTATATAATCATACACATGTACATAACATACGGGTTTCATACACAAATCCATAAAAATATACATACATGTATTTTCCAGCCCCAAAGTCGTTTAAAACAGGTAAAAAGGGGTCTAGAAACTCACCTTTGTTGTTCTTCACTTTCACACTCTTCACCCGAGCTTCTTCAACCAATTCCAACACTTTGAAACCTTCTTAACACGCATTTGAACACATAGAAACACACATAAGCATTTAACCGAGGCTAATCTAGCCAAGATCAACTTAAAAACATTAAACCTTACCTAAAAATCGAATTCTTGTTCTTGTTCTTCAAAAACTCGAAAGTTTCTCTGCTTTCTCTCTCTAAAAAAATACGAATGAGAGGATATGCAGACAACATGGGCGGCCATGCCTCCCTTTTTGTACAAATTAAATGTAAATTTTGTGCTCTTGCCACTTTTGCCCCCTCCACTTTAGGTTGACTTGCATTTACTTCTTTTTCTTTCTCTTTTATTCTTTTATTTCTTTTAAAAGAATACGAGTGTTACAAGTCCACCCCCTTATATAGGTTTCGTCCCCGAAACCTGTTATTCCTCAAACAGTTGTGGGTAATGTAGTCTCATCTCTTCTTCAGTCTCCCACGTAGACTCGGATCCTTTCCTGTGCTTCCACTGTACACGCACAAGAGGAACCACTTTATTCCTTAACCTCTTCTCCTTACAATCAATGATTGCCACTGGTTGCTCCACGTAATTGAGCCGTTCGTCTACTACAATATCCTCCAGTGGTACAACCATGTCTTCATCAGCTAAACACTTCCTCAGATGAGATACATGGAATGTGGGATGAATTCCACTTAACTCATCTGGTAATTCAAGTCGATAGGCTACTTCTCCTACTCGTGCGACAATCTGGAAAGGTCCTATGTATCTCGGGCTTAGCTTACCTCTTTTCCTGAATCTGATAATACCTTTCCAAGGTGAGACCTTCAACATGACTCGGTCGCCAACCATGAACTCTATCGGTCTTCGTCTTTTGTCAGCATATGACTTTTGCCTATCTTTCGCCGCCTTCATGAAGGCTTTGATCTTTTCTAACTTCTCAGTCGTTGCTTCAATCACCTCAACACCTCCCAGTTCTTTCTGCCCAATGTCTCCCCAACATACGGGCGTCCTGCATCTCCTACCGTATAGCATATCGTAGGGTGGCATGCCAATGCTGGCATGATAACTGTTGTTGTACGAGAATTCTGCTAACGGTAAGTGATCATCCCAACTTCCTCCAAAATCGATCACGCACGCCCGAAGCATGTCTTCGAGTGTCTGGATCGTCCTCTCAGACTGACCATCCGTCTAAGGGTGATATGCTGTACTAATATGTAGCCTCGTCCCCATTGCATCATGAAATCTCTTCCAAAACTTGGAGGTAAACCGGGTGTCGCAGTCAGACACAATAGACACCGGTACACCATGACGAGCTACAATTTCTTTGATGAACAGATCCGCCAATCTTTCGGATGAGTACGTTTCATGGATCGGTAGGAAGTGGGCACTCTTTGTCAAGCGGTCAACTATCACCCATATGGCATCATACCCTTTCGGGGTACGTGGTGGCTTCGTAATGAAGTCCATGGTGATATGCTCCCACTTCCACTCGGGTATATCCAACGGCTGGATCTTCCCGTACTGTTTCTGGTGTTCTGCCTTTACTTGTAAGCAAGTTAGGCACTTACTCACGTACTCCACTATGTCACGTTTCATACCCGACCACCAGTAATCCTTCTTCATATCGTGGTACATTTTGGTAGCACCGGGGTGAATGGAGTATCGAGTCTTATAGGCCTCATCCATGATCTTTTCACGTAGATCCCCGTATCGAGGAATCCACATCCGCCCAAATCGGGTCTTAACACCAAGAGTGTTCTCACCCAATTCCGTAACTAGACCTCTCATCCTTTCGGAGTTAAGACGATCTTCTTTCAAAGCCTCATCTTGGAACTCCTTAACCTGTGTCATCACATCGAAGGTCATAATCAGCTGATAAGCCTTCACCCGAATCGGCTCGGGCCTTTCCTTCCGGCTAAGGGCATCAGCCACCACATTGGCTTTGCCCGGGTGGTAATGGATATTTTCTAACTTCTCAGTCGTTGCTTCAATCACCTCAACACCTCCCGGTACTTTCTGCCCAATGTCTCCCCAACATACGGGCGTCCTGCATCTCCTACTGTATAGCATCTCGTAGGGTGGCATGCCAATGCTGGTATGATAACTGTTGTTGTACGAGAATTCTGCTAACGGTAAGTGATCATCCCAACTTCCTCCAAAATTGATCACGCACGCCCGAAGCATGTCTTCGAGTGTCTGGATCGTCCTCTCAGACTGACCGTCCGTCTGAGGGTGATATGCTGTACTAATATGTAGCCTCGTCCCCATTGCATCATGAAATCTCTTCCAAAACATGGAGGTAAACCGGGTGTCGCGGTCAGACACAATAGGCACCGGTACACCATGACGAGCTACAATTTCTTTGATGAACAGATCCGCCAATCTTTCGGATGAGTACGTTTCACGGATCGGTAGGAAGTGGGCACTCTTTGTCAAGCGGTCAACTATCACCCATATGGAATCATACCCTTTCGGGGTACGTGGTAGCTTCATAATGAAGTCCATGGTGATATGCTCCCACTTCCACTCTAGTATATCCAACGGCTGGTTCTTCCCGTACGGTTTCTGGTGTTCTGCCTTTACTTGTAAGCAAGTTAGGCACTTACTCACGTACTCCACTACGTCACGTTTCATACCCGGCCACCAGTAATCCTTCTTCATATCGTGGTACATTTTGGTAGCACCGGGGTGAATGGAGTATCGAGTCTTATGGGCCTCATCGATGATCTTTTCACGTAGATCCCCGTATCGAGGAATCCATATCCGCCCAAATCGGGTCTTAACACCAAGAGTGTTCTCACCCAATTCCGTAACTAGACCTCTCATCCTTTCGGAGTTAAGACGATCTTCTTTCAAAGCCTCGTCTTGGAACTCCTTAACCTGTGTCATCACATCGGGGACATAATCAGTTGATAAGCCTTCACCCGAATTGGCTCGGGCCTTTCCTTCCGGCTAAGGGCATCAGCCACCATATTGGCTTTGCCCGGGTGGTAATGGATCTCACAATCATAATCTTTTATCAGCTCCAACCACCGCCTCTGCCTCATGTTTAGGTCCTTCTGCTCGAAGAAGTACTTCAAGATCTTGTGGTCCGTGAAGATGGTGCACTTCGTCCCGTATAGATAGTGCCGCCAAATCTTCAACGCAAAAACCACCGCAGCTAGTTCTAGATCGTGTGTGGGATAGTTGACTTCGTGGGTCTTCAGTTGTCGAGATGCGTAGGCTATCACTCTTCCACGTTGCATCAACACACAACCTAGCCCAGAATAGGATGCATCTGAATAGACCACTAAGTCTTCATTCCCCTCAGGCAAAGTCAAAACAAGAGCTTGTGTTAGTCTTGTCTTCAACTCCTCAAAGGCAGTCTCCTGCTCTCGACCCCACACGAAATTCACGTTCTTGCGAGTCAATTTAGTCAAAGGTGAGGCTATCTTGGAGAAGTCTTGAATAAATCTCCTATAGTAGCCCGCTAATCCCAAGAAGCTGCGAATCTCGGATGGCGTCTTTGGTGACTTCCACTGCATTACGGCCTCAACCTTTGCTGGGTCCACCATGATTCCCTCTGCATTTACCACGTGACCCAGAAATTGCACCTCGCGTAGCCAGAAAGCACATTTAGAGAACTTAGCATACAGTTTCTCCCTTCTCAAAGTCTCCAACACTTCCCGAATATGACCGGCATGCTCTTCTTCGCTCCTCGAATAAATCAGGATATCATCGATGAACACAATCACTGATTTATCTAACATTGGCCAACACACTCGGTTCATCAAATCCATAAAAGCAGCTGGCGCATTGGTCAGCCCAAAAGACATGACGAGAAACTCGTAGTGACCGTAGCGCGTCCGAAAAGCTGTTTTAGGAATGTCCTGCTCCTTTACCTTCAATTGATGGTAACCAGATCGAAGATCTATCCTCGAGAACCAACTGGCACCCTGGAGCTGGTCGAACAAGTCATCGATCCTCGATAACAGATACCGATTCTTTATGGTCAACTTGTTCAATTCACGGTAGTCGATACACATTCTCATGCTACCGTCCTTCTTTTTCACAAATAAGACCGGAGCACCCCAAGGAGAGATACTCGGTCTAATGAAGCCCTTGTCAAGCAACTCTTGCAGTTGCTCCATCAACTCCTTCATCTCTGTAGGAGCTAATCGATACGGTGCCTTGGTGACAGGTTGGGCACCGGGTATTAAGTCAATTCGAAATTCGATTTCGCGGTCAGGTGGCAATCCCGATAAGTCTTCCGGGAACACATCTGGAAACTCACACACAACCGGAACATCGGATAGTTGTGGTGTTGGCGTTTCCACATCCTTTACGTAACATAAGTAGGCGCTGCACCCCCCTCATACACTTGCCTGCCACTGCCATCGAAATCACCTTCGGAATCATCATTACCCGATCACCGTATATCGTTACCAGACTTCCGTCAGATGCCGTCAGTCTAACCATCTTCTTTCGACATACGATATTCGCTTCGTAGGTTGCCAACCAATCCATTCCTAACACCACATCAAATCCACCTAGGGGCATCACATGTAAGCTAGCAGCAAACCTATGGCCTTCTAACTCTATGACACAGTCCTCTATCACATCAGTAACTCTAGTGGACTTACCAATAGCGGTTTCTACTTCAAAGGGCTCATCAATGCATTTACTACTAACAGGTAATTTAGCACAGAAAGTAGCAGAAATGAAACTCTTACTAGCACCAGAATCAAATAACACAGAAGCAAGAGTCTGATTTACTAGAAACGTACCTGACACAACATCGGGGTCCGTCCTAGCCTCCTCTCTGGTCATGGTGAAAGCTCTGGCACTCGCCCTCTGCCCTTTAGTCCCGGCCGTCTTCTTTGCCCCGGAACTCTCCACCCTCTGCTTCTTGCAATCCCTACTCATATGGCCACTCTCCCCGCAGTTGAAACATCTCGCAGCCTTACAGTCCCTAGCCATGTGACCGGATTTCCCGCACTTGAAGCAGATGTTTAACCCCCATCTACATTCACCGACGTGCTCCCTCCCACATTTGTCACACCTTTTGGGTCCCGAGCTTGATGACCCCACCCTACGGTCATCCCTCCTCATTTTCTTGTTGTTCGGGGTAAAACCACCACCACGCCCGAACCGCTTCCCGTTCCAATTCCGGTCAGCACCACCGGATTTCGTTGACTCCACCACTGTCACTTCCCTCTCATCGTAAAGTCTTCCAGCCAAATCCACTGCCGACCTAAAGGTGCTTGGTCGAGCAGTGATCAGGTGCCTGCGAATGTCAGCTGGCAGTCCCTGAATGTACCGGTTAATCTTTCGAGATACCGGTGTCACCTGATCCGGCACCAGCCTCGCCATCTCATTGAATTTAGTGGTGTACTGCTGGTGGGTCATGGTTCCCGCCTCGAGTTGCAGGAACTCCCTCTCAATCTTATCAAGTTCCCTGTGGGGGCAGAATTCCTCAACTACCAGCTTCTTCAACTCGGGCCACTTCATCTTGCCTATGGCCCTGCTGCCCTCAGCTTGGACAATATTGTCCCACCAACATAGTGCTGAGTCAGTAAAGGAGTGGGTGGCAAACTTCACCTTCTGATCCTCCCGGCACTCGCTGATCTCGAGTACCGCTTCCATCTCCCTTACCCAACGGTGGGCAGCAGCAGCATTGCCATTTCCATCAAAAGTCGGGGGCTTGCACCTCTGGAATGCCCCGTAATTGCATCCCTTGGTCGTCACCCCTACTACATCATCTTCCTCTTCATCAGATACTACTATCTCAGGATCCGGTCGTTCCTCTCCCCCTTGCTTTCCTTCCCAGTTGACCCCCTCCTATCCTCCTTCTCCTTTCTCTCCTCGTTCCTCACAGCTCGAATAACATCGGTCACTACAGATGGCATAACTGCCTGTAGGACCTGGTGTACCTCATCAGCAATCGCCTCCCTAGCTGAGGCATTCAGGCTAGCATTTTCATTTCCTTCAGTCCGGTCAGGAACCTCAGGGTTCACGGGGGTCGTCTTAGGAGCTTTAGCGCCGCTCCTAGTCGTACGCGGACGACCTCTACCTCTAGCAGCCTTAGAAGGTTTCTTTCCAGCCATTTTCCTATGCACTATAAGATTCAAACACTAAAACAGTCATTCAAGGAACAGCTCAGTTTATGTCAAGTATAGTAAGTCCGTAATTACAGTGGCCAGTTGTGATTAGCCACTTACTTTACTCTTCACACCCCAAGCACTTCCTATCCTGACTACATTAGCATCTAAATCTACTAAGAACACATAAATCACATAGCACACGCACATAACACTGATTAACTTTTAAGAAAAACAATACCTGATGGCACATGGCTACTCGGGCTGACATCCCTCTTTCCGTCCCATTCTCAGTTTAAGTTAAGGTTTATTTTTGAAAATTTACCCGTTTCACTTAAACTTTAGCTTTGATACCAACTAGTAAGGCCCCGTTCCCGGGCACCTCACAGTTGGTCATTCATAGCATAAAACATTCATATTAAAATCTTAAGCAGCGGAATTAATTTTTATCAAAAACCGTTCATTCATTAAAATGTTGTTGTTAAGCAATACATTCTAGTTTCTAAGTCACAAAACAATTAGTCGAATGAATTACAAAACAACAGTATCGTCAAAACATAATTTGGATGTCAGTCTTGTCTTGCCGAGTAGCCATCTCAGTGTGCCATCCTCAGCAACCTGTCACCTGCCAACTGGAAAATACATAAAAGTCAGCGTTGCTGAGTGAGTTCTAGTTTTGTAATTAAAATACTTTACTTTACCTTTTCAAATCATGCTATACTTTTGTACATGCCCACACATTATACGTATACGTAGATAATATATTTATTATCTTTCATTTCATTCGTTAGCTTTCATTCATTCATCATAATTCAATATCATTCATTTATCATCTTGATCCCGTCAGGCTTTACCCTCTTCGTGGCACACAACCACGATTACTGAGGTCGAATGACAGGGATCCCATTCTGTACTTTATTATGATATCTCATTCGTGAGCATACATCCTTCATACTTACAGATAATTATTATTATTATTATTATCCTCATCATTCGTTCAATTCATACTCTTTTCAATACTCTTTTGGTCTTTTCATCTTTTCTTACGAGTCTGTTGCGACAACAAGGCCGCTCACCTCAATATCGATCTTTTACGATCGTATGTTAGCCAAGTCTGTTGCAACACATAGTTGCTCACCTCAGTGGCAATCTCACGGATTGCCTGCTAACCAAGTCTGTTGCAACACAAAGTTGCTCACCTCATTGTCAATCTCAAAGATTGACCCTGTGTGCATCCTCCGGGGTAGCTAACCCGCATCACAGTTGAGCTAACACCTGCCAGGGGTGTGCACCTCCATACATTTGCTTGCAAGCCTTTCTTACATTCATTTGTTCATTTATTAATGCATGCATTCGTTCGTCATGTTCCTCTTTCATTATCTCTCACTTTACGTTCCATTCTTCTTTATCATTAATCTTTCACTTTATTAATGATAATACTTCTTCGTTAACTTTTAAACATTCTTCATCATGTCATTCCATACATAACAATATTTAAATAATAATATTGTTAACAATAATAAACTACTGATAATAGTATCAGTAATAATAAGGGTTAATCATTTATCATCATTATATACATAAAACATCATCATTAATTAACCCTAGTCATTAATCATGCGAAACCCTACTGCACAAACTCCAAGAAAAATTCTGTTAAAAATTCTAAGTGTTTGGGCGTAAGAGCCCTGTTCAGGCGTTTCACCACTGTCGGACTTACCAGCTTACACTTAGAAAATTTTCAACTCTGGACGTATAAGCACTGCTGGGCGTATAAGCCCTGTTGGACGTATGAGCCCTGTTGGACTTCTCACATTACACTTAGAAAATTTTTCTGGTCATACGACCACGGTTCAGACTTTTCACCTCCCATACTTGGTAAATTTTCAGACTCATGAGCACTGTTGGACTCATGAGTACTGTTGGGACTTATAACCCCCATACTTAGCAAATTTTCAGACTTATGAGTCTGGGCGTATTAGGACTGTTGGACATATTACATGCTTGGACTTATGACCCTACTTAGAATATTTCTAAGGCAAATCCCTGGGCGTATAAGCACTATTCAGACATATTATCTTGTACTTAGTTTTCTAAGTCCAAATTTCAGACATATGACCACTATTTGGCCTTATTAGCCGTATTAGCAGCTGTTCATGTGTCTAATTCATATTCCAGTCCCCAAACATCATAATACTTAGTTCGAAACATGTACATACGATTCCAGGCATAAACTTAACACAAACATAGCCATACGTTCACCCTAAAACATACTATATAATCATACACATGTACATAACATACGGGTTTCATACACAAATCCATAGAAATATACATACATGTATTTTCCAGCCCCAAAGTCGTTTAAAACAGGTAAAAAGGGGTCTAGAAACTCACCTTTGTTGTTCTTCACTTTCACACTCTTCACCCGAGCTTCTTCAACCAATTCCAACACTTTGAAACCTTCTTAACACGCATTTGAACACATAGAAACACACATAAGCATTTAACCGAGGCTAATCTAGCCAAGATCAACTTAAAAACATTAAACCTTACCTAAAAATCGAATTCTTGTTCTTGTTCTTCAAAAACCCGAAAGTTTCTCTGCTTTCTCTCTCTAAAAAAATACGAATGAGAGGATATGCAGACAACATGGGCGGCCATGCCTCCCTTTTTGTACAAATTAAATGTAAATTTTGTGCTCTTGCCACTTTTGCCCCCTCCACTTTAGGTTGACTTGCATTTCCTTCTTTTTCTTTCTCTTTTATTCTTTTATTTCTTTTAAAAGAATACGGGTGTTACAAGTCCACCCCCTTATATAGGTTTCGTCCCCGAAACCTGTTATTCCTCAAACAGTTGTGGGTAATGTAGTCTCATCTCTTCTTCAGTCTCCCACGTAGACTCGGATCCTTTCCTGTGCTTCCACTGTACACGCACAAGAGGAACCACTTTATTCCTTAACCTCTTCTCCTTACGATCAATGATTGCCACTGGTTGCTCCACGTAATTGAGCCGTTCGTCTACTACAATATCCTCCAGTGGTACAACCATGTCTTCATCAGCTAAACACTTCCTCAGATGAGATACATGGAATATGGGATGAATTCCACTTAACTCATCTGGTAATTCAAGTCGATAGGCTACCTCTCCTACTCGTGCGACAATCTGGAAAGGTCCTATGTATCTCTGGCTTAGCTTACCTCTTTTCCTGAATCTGATAATACCTTTCCAAGGTGAGACCTTCAACATGACTCGGTCGCCAACCATGAACTCTATCGGTCTTTGTCTTTTGTCAGCATATGACTTTTGCCTATCTTTCGCCGCCTTCATGAAGGCTTTGATCTTTTCTAACTTCTCAGTCGTTGCTTCAATCACCTCAACACCTCCCAGTTCTTTCTGCCCAATGTCTCCCCAACATACGGGCGTCCTGCATCTCCTACCGTATAACATCTCGTAGGGTGGCATGCCAATGCTGGCATGATAACTGTTGTTGTACGAGAATTCTGCTAACGGTAAGTGATCATCCCAACTTCCTCCAAAATCGATCACGCCCGCCCGAAGCATGTCTTCGAGTGTCTGGATCGTCCTCTCAGACTGACCGTCCGTCTAAGGGTGATATGCTGTACTAATATGTAGCCTCGTCCCCATTGCATCATGAAATCTCTTCCAAAACTTGGAGGTAAACCGGGTGTCGCAGTCAGACACAATAGACACCGGTACACCATGACGAGCTACAATTTCTTTGATGAACAGATCCGCCAATCTTTCGGATGAGTACGTTTCATGGATCGGTAGGAAATGGGCACTCTTTGTCAAGCGGTCAACTATCACCCATATGGCATCATACCCTTTCGGGGTACGTGGTGGCTTCGTAATGAAGTCCATGGTGATATGCTCCCACTTCAACTCGGGTATATCCAACGGCTGGATCTTCCCGTACGGTTTCTGGTGTTCTGCCTTTACTTGTAAGCAAGTTAGGCACTTACTCACGTACTCCACTATGTCACGTTTCATTCCCGGCCACCAGTAATCCTTCTTCATATCGTGGTACATTTTGGTAGCACCGGGGTGAATGGAGTATCGAGTCTTATGGGCCTCATCCATGATCTTTTCACGTAGATCCCCGTATCGAGGAATCCACATCCTCCCAAATCGGGTCTTAACACCAAGAGTGTTCTCACCCAATTCCGTAACTAGACCTCTCATCCTTTCGGAGTTAAGACGATCTTCTTTCAAAGCCGCGTCTTGGAACTCCTTAACCTGTGTCATCACATCAAAGGTCATAATCAGCTGATAAGCCTTCACCCGAATCGGCTCGGGCCTTTCCTTCCGGCTAAGGGCATCAGCCACCACATTGGCTTTGCCCGGGTGGTAATGGATATTTTCTAACTTCTCAGTCATTGCTTCAATCACCTCAACACCTCCCAGTACTTTCTGCCCAATGTCTCCCCAACATACGGGCGTCCTGCATCTCCTACTATATAGCATCGCGTAGGGTGGCATGCCAATGCTGGTATGATAACTGTTGTTGTACGAGAATTCTGCTAACGGTAAGTGATTATCCCAACTTCCTCCAAAATTGATCACGCACGCCCGAAGCATGTCTTCGAGTGTCTGGATCGTCCTCTCAGACTGACCGTCCGTCTGAGGGTGATATGCTGTACTAATATGTAGCCTCGTCCCCATTGCATCATGAAATCTCTTCCAAAACTTGGAGGTAAACCGGGTGTCGCGGTCAGACACAATAGGCACCGGTACACCATGACGAGCTACAATTTCTTTGATGAACAGATCCGCCAATCTTTCGGATGAGTACGTTTCACGGATCGGTAGGAAGTGGGCACTCTTTGTCAAGCGGTCAACTATCACCCATATGGCATCATACCCTTTCGGGGTACGTGGTAGCTTCATAATGAAGTCCATGGTGATATGCTCCCACTTCCACTCGAGTATATCCAACGGCTGGATCTTCCCGTACGGTTTCTGGTGTTCTGCCTTTACTTGTAAGCAAGTTAGGCACTTACTCACGTACTCCACTACGTCACGTTTCATACCCGGCCACCAGTAATCCTTCTTCATATCGTGGTACATTTTGGTAGCACCGGGGTGAATGGAGTATCGAGTCTTATGGGCCTCATCCATGATCTTTTCACGTAGATCCCCGTATCGAGGAATCCATATCCGCCCAAATCGGGTCTTAACACCAAGAGTGTTCTCACCCAATTCCGTAACTAGACCTCTCATCCTTTCGGAGTTAAGACGATCTTCTTTCAAAGCCTCGTCTTGGAACTCCTTAACCTGTGTCATCACATCGGGGACATAATCAGCTGATAAGCCTTCACCCAAATCGGCTCGGGCCTTTCCTTCCGGCTAAGGGCATCAGCCACCATATTGGCTTTGCCCGGGTGGTAATGGATCTCACAATCATAATCTTTTATCAGCTCCAACCACCGCCTCTGCCTCATGTTTAGGTCCTTCTGCTCGAAGAAGTACTTCAAGCTCTTGTGGTCCGTGAAGATGGTGCACTTCGTCCTGTATAGATAGTGCCGCCAAATCTTCAACGCAAAAACCACCGCAGCTAGTTCTAGATCGTGTGTGGGATAGTTGACTTCGTGGGTCTTCAGTTGTCGAGATGCGTAGGCTATCACTCTTCCACGTTGCATCAACACACAACCTAGCCCAGAATAGGATGCATCTGAATAGACCACTAAGTCTTCATTCCCCTCGGGCAAAGTCAAAACAAGAGCTTGTGTTAGTCTTGTCTTCAATTCCTCAAAGGCAGTCTCCTGCTCTCGACCCCACACGAAATTCATGTTCTTGCGAGTCAATTTAGTCAAAGGTGAGGCTATCTTGGAGAAGTCTTGAATGAATCTCCTATAGTAGCCCGCTAATCCCAAGAAGCTGCGAATCTCGGATGGCGTCTTTGGTGACTTCCACTGCATTACGGCCTCAACCTTTGCTGGGTCCACCATGATTCCCTCTGCATTTACCACGTGACCCAGAAATTGCACCTCGCGTAGCCAGAAAGCACATTTGGAGAACTTAGCATACAGTTTCTCCCTTCTCAAAGTCTCCAACACTTCCCGAATATGACCGGCATGCTCTTCTTCGCTCCTCGAATAAATCAGGATATTATCGATGAACACAATCACTGATTTATCTAACATTGGCCGACACACTCGGTTCATCAAATCCATAAAAGCAGCTGGCGCATTGGTCAGCCCAAAAGACATGACGAGAAACTCGTAGTGACCGTAGCGCGTCCAAAAAGCTGTTTTAGGAATGTCCTGCTCCTTTACCTTCAATTGATGGTAACCAGATCGAAGATCTATCCTCGAGAACCAACTGGCACCCTGGAGCTGGTCGAACAAGTCATCGATCCTCGGTAACGGATACCGATTCTTTATGGTCAACTTGTTCAATTCACGGTAGTCGATACACATTCTCATGCTACCGTCCTTCTTTTTCACAAATAAGACCGGAGCACCCCAAGGAGAGATACTCGGTCTAATGAAGCCCTTGTCAAGCAACTCTTGCAGTTGCTCCATCAACTCCTTCATCTCTGTAGGAGCTAATCGATACGGTGCCTTGGTGACAGGTTGGGCACCGGGTATTAAGTCAATTCGAAATTCGATTTCGCGGTCAGGTGGCAATCCCGATAAGTCTTCCGGGAACACATCTGGAAACTCACACACAACCGGAACATCGGATAGTTGTGGTGTTGGCGTTTCCACATCCTTTACGTAACATAAGTAGGCGCTGCACCCCCGCCTCATACACTTGCCTGCCACTGCCATCGAAATCACCTTCGGAATCATCGTTACCCGATCACCGTATATCGTTACCAGACTTCCGTCAGATGCCGTCAGTCCAACTATCTTCTTTCGACATACGATATTCGCTTCGTAGGTTGCCAACCAATCCATTCCTAACACCACATCAAATCCACCTAGGGGCATCACATGTAAGCTAGCAGCAAACCTATGGCCTTCTAACTCTATGACACAGTCCTCTATCACATCAGTAACTCTAGTGGACTTACCAATAGCGGTTTCTACTTCAAAGGGCTCATCAATGCATTTACTACTAACAGGTAATTTAGCACAGAAAGTAGCAGAAATGAAACTCTTACTAGCACCAGAATCAAATAACACAGAAGCAAGAGTCTGGTTTACTAGAAACGTACCTGACACAACATCGGGGTCCGTCCTAGCCTCCTCTCTGGTCATGGTGAAAGCTCTGGCACTCGCCCTCTGCCCTTTAGTCCCGGCCGTCTTCTATGCCCCGGAACTCTCCACCCTCTGCTTCTTGCAATCCCTACTCATATGGCCACTCTCCCCGCAGTTGAAACATCTCGCAGCCTTACAGTCCCTAGCCATGTGACCGGATTTCCCGCACTTGAAGCAGATGTTTAACCCCCATCTACATTCACCGACGTGCTCCCTCCCACATTTGTCACACCTTTTGGGTCCCGAGCTTGATGACCCCACCCTACGGTCATCCCTCCTCATTTTCTTGTTGTTCGGGGTAAAACCACCACCACGCCCGAACCGCTTCCCGTTCCAATTCCGGTCAGCACCACCGGATTTCGTTGACTCCACCACTGTCACTTCCCTCTCATCGTAAAGTCTTCCAGCCAAATCCACTGCCGACCTAAAGGTGCTTGGTCGAGCAGTGATCAGGTGCCTGCGAATGTCAGCTGGCAGTCCCTGAATGTACCGGTTAATCTTTCGAGATACCGGTGTCACCTGATCCGGCACCAGCCTCGCCATCTCATTGAATTTAGTGGTGTACTGCTGGTGGGTCATGGTTCCCGCCTCGAGTTGCAGGAACTCCCTCTCAATCTTATCAAGTTCCCTGTGGGGGCAGAATTCCTCAACTACCAGCTTCTTCAACTCGGGCCACTTCATCTTGCCTATGGCCCTGCTGCCCTCAGCTTGGACAATATTGTCCCACCAACATAGTGCTGAGTCAGTAAAGGAGTGGGTGGCAAACTTCACCTTCTGATCCTCCCGGCACTCGCTGATCTCGAGTACCGCTTCCATCTCCCTTACCCAACGGTGGGCAGCAGCAGCATTGCCATTTCCATCAAAAGTCGGGGGCTTGCACCTCTGGAATGCCCCGTAATTGCATCCCTTGGTCGTCACCCCTACTACATCATCTTCCTCTTCATCAGATACTACTATCTCAGGATCCGGTCGTTCCTCTCCCCCTTGCTTTCCTTCCCAGTTGACCCCCTCCTATCCTCCTTCTCCTTTCTCTCCTCGTTCCTCACAGCTCGAATAACATCGGTCACTACAGATGGCATAACTGCCTGTAGGACCTGGTGTACCTCATCAGCAATCGCCTCCCTAGCTGAGGCATTCAGGCTAGCATTTTCATTTCCTTCAGTCCGGTCAGGAACCTCAGGGTTCACGGGGGTCGTCTTAGGAGCTTTAGCGCCGCTCCTAGTCGTACGCGGACGACCTCTACCTCTAGCAGCCTTAGAAGGTTTCTTTCCAGCCATTTTCCTATGCACTATAAGATTCAAACACTAAAACAGTCATTCAAGGAACAGCTCAGTTTATGTCAAGTATAGTAAGTCCGTAATTACAGTGGCCAGTTGTGATTAGCCACTTACTTTACTCTTCACACCCCAAGCACTTCCTATCCTGACTACATTAGCATCTAAATCTACTAAGAACACATAAATCACATAGCACACGCACATAACACTGATTAACTTTTAAGAAAAACAATACCTGATGGCACATGGCTACTCGGGCTGACATCCCTCTTTCCGTCCCATTCTCAGTTTAAGTTAAGGTTTATTTTTGAAAATTTACCCGTTTCACTTAAACTTTAGCTTTGATACCAACTAGTAAGGCCCCGTTCCCGGGCACCTCACAGTTGGTCATTCATAGCATAAAACATTCATATTAAAATCTTAAGCAGCGGAATTAATTTTTATCAAAAACCGTTCATTCATTAAAATGTTGTTGTTAAGCAATACATTCTAGTTTCTAAGTCACAAAACAATTAGTCGAATGAATTACAAAACAACAGTATCGTCAAAACATAATTTGGATGTCAGTCTTGTCTTGCCGAGTAGCCATCTCAGTGTGCCATCCTCAGCAACCTGTCACCTGCCAACTGGAAAATACATAAAAGTCAGCGTTGCTGAGTGAGTTCTAGTTTTGTAATTAAAATACTTTACTTTACCTTTTCAAATCATGCTATACTTTTGTACATGCCCACACATTATACGTATACGTAGATAATATATTTATTATCTTTCATTTCATTCGTTAGCTTTCATTCATTCATCATAATTCAATATCATTCATTTATCATCTTGATCCCGTCAGGCTTTACCCTCTTCGTGGCACACAACCACGATTACTGAGGTCGAATGACAGGGATCCCATTCTGTACTTTATTATGATATCTCATTCGTGAGCATACATCCTTCATACTTACAGATAATTATTATTATTATTATTATCCTCATCATTCGTTCAATTCATACTCTTTTCAATACTCTTTTGGTCTTTTCATCTTTTCTTACGAGTCTGTTGCGACAACAAGGCCGCTCACCTCAATATCGATCTTTTACGATCGTATGTTAGCCAAGTCTGTTGCAACACATAGTTGCTCACCTCAGTGGCAATCTCACGGATTGCCTGCTAACCAAGTCTGTTGCAACACAAAGTTGCTCACCTCATTGTCAATCTCAAAGATTGACCCTGTGTGCATCCTCCGGGGTAGCTAACCCGCATCACAGTTGAGCTAACACCTGCCAGGGGTGTGCACCTCCATACATTTGCTTGCAAGCCTTTCTTACATTCATTTGTTCATTTATTAATGCATGCATTCGTTCGTCATGTTCCTCTTTCATTATCTCTCACTTTACGTTCCATTCTTCTTTATCATTAATCTTTCACTTTATTAATGATAATACTTCTTCGTTAACTTTTAAACATTCTTCATCATGTCATTCCATACATAACAATATTTAAATAATAATATTGTTAACAATAATAAACTACTGATAATAGTATCAGTAATAATAAGGGTTAATCATTTATCATCATTATATACATAAAACATCATCATTAATTAACCCTAGTCATTAATCATGCGAAACCCTACTGCACAAACTCCAAGAAAAATTCTGTTAAAAATTCTAAGTGTTTGGGCGTAAGAGCCCTGTTCAGGCGTTTCACCACTGTCGGACTTACCAGCTTACACTTAGAAAATTTTCAACTCTGGACGTATAAGCACTGCTGGGCGTATAAGCCCTGTTGGACGTATGAGCCCTGTTGGACTTCTCACATTACACTTAGAAAATTTTTCTGGTCATACGACCACGGTTCAGACTTTTCACCTCCCATACTTGGTAAATTTTCAGACTCATGAGCACTGTTGGACTCATGAGTACTGTTGGGACTTATAACCCCCATACTTAGCAAATTTTCAGACTTATGAGTCTGGGCGTATTAGGACTGTTGGACATATTACATGCTTGGACTTATGACCCTACTTAGAATATTTCTAAGGCAAATCCCTGGGCGTATAAGCACTATTCAGACATATTATCTTGTACTTAGTTTTCTAAGTCCAAATTTCAGACATATGACCACTATTTGGCCTTATTAGCCGTATTAGCAGCTGTTCATGTGTCTAATTCATATTCCAGTCCCCAAACATCATAATACTTAGTTCGAAACATGTACATACGATTCCAGGCATAAACTTAACACAAACATAGCCATACGTTCACCCTAAAACATACTATATAATCATACACATGTACATAACATACGGGTTTCATACACAAATCCATAAAAATATACATACATGTATTTTCCAGCCCCAAAGTCGTTTAAAACAGGTAAAAAGGGGTCTAGAAACTCACCTTTGTTGTTCTTCACTTTCACACTCTTCACCCGAGCTTCTTCAACCAATTCCAACACTTTGAAACCTTCTTAACACGCATTTGAACACATAGAAACACACATAAGCATTTAACCGAGGCTAATCTAGCCAAGATCATCTTAAAAACATTAAACCTTACCTAAAAAGCGAATTCTTGTTCTTGTTCTTCAAAAACCCGAAAGTTTCTCTGCTTTCTCTCTCTAAAAAAATACGAATGAGAGGATATGCAGACAACATGGGCGGCCATGCCTCCCTTTTTGTACAAATTAAATGTAAATTTTGTGCTCTTGCCACTTTTGCCCCCTCCACTTTAGGTTGACTTGCATTTCCTTCTTTTTCTTTCTCTTTTATTCTTTTATTTCTTTTAAAAGAATACGAGTGTTACAAGTCCACCCCCTTATATAGGTTTCGTCCCCGAAACCTGTTATTCCTCAAACAGTTGTGGGTAATGTAGTCTCATTTCTTCTTCAGTCTCCCACGTAGACTCGGATCCTTTCCTGTGCTTCCACTGTACACGCACAAGAGGAACCACTTTATTCCTTAACCTCTTCTCCTTACGATCAATGATTGCCACTGGTTGCTCCACGTAATTGAGCCGTTCGTCTACTACAATATCCTCCAGTGGTACAACCATGTCTTCATCAGCTAAACACTTCCTCAGATGAGATACATGGAATATGGGATGAATTCCACTTAACTCATCTGGTAATTCAAGTCGATAGGCTACCTCTCCTACTCGTGCGACAATCTGGAAAGGTCCTATGTATCTCTGGCTTAGCTTACCTCTTTTCCTGAATCTGATAATACCTTTCCAAGGTGAGACCTTCAACATGACTCGGTCGCCAACCATGAACTCTATCGGTCTTCGTCTTTTGTCAGCATATGACTTTTGCCTATCTTTCGCCGCCTTCATGAAGGCTTTGATCTTTTCTAACTTCTCAGTCGTTGCTTCAATCACCTCAACACCTCCCAGTTCTTTCTGCCCAATGTCTCCCCAACATACGGGCGTCCTGCATCTCCTACCGTATAGCATCTCGTAGGGTGGCATGCCAATGCTGGCATGATAACTGTTGTTGTACGAGAATTCTGCTAACGGTAAGTGATCATCCCAACTTCCTCCAAAATCGATCACGCACGCCCGAAGCATGTCTTCGAGTGTCTGGATCGTCCTCTCAGACTGACCGTCCGTCTAAGGGTGATATGCTGTACTAATATGTAGCCTCGTCCCCATTGCATCATGAAATCTCTTCCAAAACTTGGAGGTAAACCGGGTGTCGCAGTCAGACACAATAGACACCGGTACACCATGACGAGCTACAATTTCTTTGATGAACAGATCCGCCAATCTTTCGGATGAGTACGTTTCATGGATCGGTAGGAAGTGGGCACTCTTTGTCAAGCGGTCAACTATCACCCATATGGCATCATACCCTTTCGGGGTACGTGGTGGCTTCGTAATGAAGTCCATGGTGATATGCTCCCACTTCAACTCGGGTATATCCAACGGCTGGATCTTCCTGTACGGTTTCTGGTGTTCTGGCTTTACTTGTAAGCAAGTTAGGCACTTACTCACGTACTCCACTATGTCACGTTTCATACCCGGCCACCAGTAATCCTTCTTCATATCGTGGTACATTTTGGTAGCACCGGGGTGAATGGAGTATCGAGTCTTATGGGCCTCATCCATGATCTTTTCACGTAGATCCCCGTATCGAGGAATCCACATCCGCCCAAATCGGGTCTTAACACCAAGAGTGTTCTCACCCAATTCCGTAACTAGACCTCTCATCCTTTCGGAGTTAAGACGATCTTCTTTCAAAGCCTCGTCTTGGAACTCCTTAACCTGTGTCATCACATCGAAGGTCATAATCAGCTGATAAGCCTTCACCTGAATCGGCTCGGGCCTTTCCTTCCGGCTAAGGGCATCAGCCACCACATTGGCTTTGCCCGGGTGGTAATGGATATTTTCTAACTTCTCAGTCGTTGCTTCAATCACCTCAACACCTCCCAGTACTTTCTGCCCAATGTCTCCCCAACATACGGGCGTCCTGCATCTCCTACTGTATAGCATCTCGTAGGGTGGCATGCCAATGCTGGTATGATAACTGTTGTTGTACGAGAATTCTGCTAACGGTAAGTGATCATCCCAACTTCCTCCAAAATTGATCACGCACGCCCGAAGCATGTCTTCGAGTGTCTGGATCGTCCACTCAGACTGACCGTCCGTCTGAGGGTGATATGCTGTACTAATATGTAGCCTCGTCCCCATTGCATCATGAAATCTCTTCCAAAACTTGGAGGTAAACCGGGTGTCGCGGTCAGACACAATAGGCACCGGTACACCATGACGAGCTACAATTTCTTTGATGAACAGATCCGCCAATCTTTCGGATGAGTACGTTTCACGGATTGGTAGGAAGTGGGCACTCTTTGTCAAGCGGTCAACTATCACCCATATGGCATCATACCCTTTCGGGGTACGTGGTAGCTTCATAATGAAGTCCATGGTGATATGCTCCCACTTCCACTCGAGTATATCCAACGGCTGGATCTTCCCGTACGGTTTCTGGTGTTCTGCCTTTACTTGTAAGCAAGTTAGGCACTTACTCACGTACTCCACTACATCACGTTTCATACCCGGCCACCAGTAATCCTTCTTCATATCGTGGTACATTTTGGTAGCACCGGGGTGAATGGAGTATCGAGTCTTATGGGCCTCATCCATGATCTTTTCACGTAGATCCCCGTATCGAGGAATCCATATCCGCCCAAATCGGGTCTTAACACCAAGAGTGTTCTCACCCAATTCCGTAACTAGACCTCTCATCCTTTCGGAGTTAAGACGATCTTCTTTCAAAGCCTCGTCTTGGAACTCCTTAACCTGTGTCATCACATCGGGGACATAATCAGCTGATAAGCCTTCACCCGAATCGGCTCGGGCCTTTCCTTCCGGCTAAGGGCATCAGCCACCATATTGGCTTTGCCCGGGTGGTAATGGATCTCACAATCATAATCTTTTATCAGCTCCAACCACCGCCTCTGCCTCATGTTTAGGTCCTTCTGCTCGAAGAAGTACTTCAAGCTCTTGTGGTCCGTGAAGATGGTGCACTTCGTCCCGTATAGATAGTGCCGCCAAATCTTCAACGCAAAAACCACCGCAGCTAGTTCTAGATCGTGTGTGGGATAGTTGACTTCGTGGGTCTTCAGTTGTCGAGATGCGTAGGCTATCACTCTTCCACGTTGCATCAACACACAACCTAGCCCAGAATAGGATGCATCTGAATAGACCACTAAGTCTTCATTCCCCTCGGGCAAAGTCAAAACAAGAGCTTGTGTTAGTCTTGTCTTCAACTCCTCAAAGGCAGTCTCCTGCTCTCGACCCCACACGAAATTCACGTTCTTGCGAGTCAATTTAGTCAAAGGTGAGGCTATCTTGGAGAAGTCTTGAATAAATCTCCTATAGTAGCCCGCTAATCCCAAGAAGCTGCGAATCTCGGATGGCGTCTTTGGTGACTTCCACTGCATTACGGCCTCAACCTTTGCTGGGTCCACCATGATTCCCTCTGCATTTACCACGTGACCCAGAAATTGCACCTCGCGTAGCCAGAAAGCACATTTGGAGAACTTAGCATACAGTTTCTCCCTTCTCAAAGTCTCCAACACTTCCCGAATATGACCGGCATGCTCTTCTTCGCTCCTCGAATAAATCAGGATATCATCGATGAACACAATCACTGATTTATCTAACATTGGCCGACACACTCGGTTCATCAAATCCATAAAAGCAGCTGGCGCATTGGTCAGCCCAAAAGACATGACGAGAAACTCGTAGTGACCGTAGCGCGTCCGAAAAGCTGGTTTAGGAATGTCCTGCTCCTTTACCTTCAATTGATGGTAACCAGATCGAAGATCTATCCTCGAGAACCAACTGGCACCCTGGAGCTGGTCGAACAAGTCATCGATCCTCGGTAACGGATACCGATTCTTTATGGTCAACTTGTTCAATTCACGGTAGTCGATACACATTCTCATGCTACCGTCCTTCTTTTTCACAAATAAGACCGGAGCACCCCAAGGAGAAATACTCGGTCTAATGAAGCCCTTGTCAAGCAACTCTTGCAGTTGCTCCATCAACTCCTTCATCTCTGTAGGAGCTAATCGATACGGTGCCTTGGTGACAGGTTGGGCACCGGGTATTAAGTCAATTCGAAATTCGATTTCGCGGTCAGGTGGCAATCCCGATAAGTCTTCCGGGAACACATCTGGAAACTCACACACAACCGGAACATCGGATAGTTGTGGTGTTGGCGTTTCCACATCCTTTACGTAACATAAGTAGGCGCTGCACCCCCGCCTCATACACTTGCCTGCCACTGCCATCGAAATCACCTTCGGAATCATCGTTACCCGATCACCGTATATCGTTACCAGACTTCCGTCAGATGCCGTCAGTCCAACCATCTTCTTTCGACATACGATATTCGCTTCGTAGGTTGCCAACCAATCCATTCCTAACACCACATCAAATCCACCTAGGGGCATCACATGTAAGCTAGCAGCAAACCTATGGCCTTCTAACTCTATGACACAGTCCTCTATCACATCAGTAACTCTAGTGGACTTACTAATAGCGGTTTCTACTTCAAAGGGCTCATCAATGCATTTACTACTAACAGGTAATTTAGCACAGAAAGTAGCAGAAATGAAACTCTTACTAGCACCAGAATCAAATAACACAGAAGCAAGAGTCTGATTTACTAGAAGCGTACCTGACACAACATCGGGGTCCGTCCTAGCCTCCTCTCTGGTCATGGTGAAAGCTCTGGCACTCGCCCTCTGCCCTTTAGTCCCGGCCGTCTTCTTTGCCCCGGAACTCTCCACCCTCTGCTTCTTGCAATCCCTACTCATATGGCCACTCTCCCCGCAGTTGAAACATCTCGCAGCCTTACAGTCCCTAGCCATGTGACCGGATTTCCCGCACTTGAAGCAGATGTTTAACCCCCATCTACATTCACCGACGTGCTCCCTCCTACATTTGTCACACCTTTTGGGTCCCGAGCTTGATGACCCCACCCTACGGTCATCCCTCCTCATTTTCTTGTTGTTCGGGGTAAAACCACCACCACGCCCGAACCGCTTCCCGTTCCAATTCCGGTCAGCACCACCGGATTTCGTTGACTCCACCACTGTCACTTCCCTCTCATCGTAAAGTCTTCCAGCCAAATCCACTGCCGACCTAAAGGTGCTTGGTCGAGCAGTGATTAGGTGCCTGCGAATGTCAGCTGGCAGTCCCTGAATGTACCGGTTAATCTTTCGAGATACCGGTGTCACCTGATCCGGCACCAGCCTCGCCATCTCATTGAATTTAGTGGTGTACTGCTGGTGGGTCATGGTTCCCACCTCGAGTTGCAGGAACTCCCTCTCAATCTTATCAAGTTCCCTGTGGGGGCAGAATTCCTCAACTACCAGCTTCTTCAACTCGGGCCACTTCATCTTGCCTATGGCCCTGCTGCCCTCAGCTTGGACAATATTGTCCCACCAACATAGTGCTGAGTTAGTAAAGGAGTGGGTGGCAAACTTCACCTTCTGATCCTCCCGGCACTCGCTGATCTCGAGTACCGCTTCCATCTCCCTTACCCAACGGTGGGCAGCAGCAGCATTGCCATTTCCATCAAAAGTCGGGGGCTTGCACCTCTGGAATGCCCCGTAATTGCATCCCTTGGTCGTCACCCCTACTACATCATCTTCCTCTTCATCAGATACTACTATCTCAGGATCCGGTCGTTCCTCTCCCCCTTGCTTTCCTTCCCAGTTGACCCCCTCCTATCCTCCTTCTCCTTTCTCTCCTCGTTCCTCACAGCTCGAATAACATCGGTCACTACAGATGGCATAACTGCCTGTAGGACCTGGTGTACCTCATCAGCAATCGCCTCCCTAGCTGAGGCATTCAGGCTAGCATTTTCATTTCCTTCAGTCCGGTCAGGAACCTCAGGGTTCACGGGGGTCGTCTTAGGAGCTTTAGCGCCGCTCCTAGTCGTACGCGGACGACCTCTACCTCTAGCAGCCTTAGAAGGTTTCTTTCCAGCCATTTTCCTATGCACTATAAGATTCAAACACTAAAACAGTCATTCAAGGAACAGCTCAGTTTATGTCAAGTATAGTAAGTCCGTAATTACAGTGGCCAGTTGTGATTAGCCACTTACTTTACTCTTCACACCCCAAGCACTTCCTATCCTGACTACATTAGCATCTAAATCTACTAAGAACACATAAATCTCATAGCACACGCACATAACACTGATTAACTTTTAATAAAAACAATACCTGATGGCACATGGCTACTCGGGCTGACATCCCTCTTTCCATCCCATTCTCAGTTTAAGTTAAGGTTTATTTTTGAAAATTTACCCGTTTCACTTAAACTTTAGCTTTGATACCAACTAGTAAGGCCCCGTTCCCGGGCACCTCACAGTTGGTCATTCATAGCATAAAACATTCATATTAAAATCTTAAGCAGCGGAATTAATTTTTATCAAAAACCGTTCATTCATTAAAATGTTGTTGTTAAGCAATACATTCTAGTTTCTAAGTCACAAAACAATTAGTCGAATGAATTACAAAACAACAGTATCGTCAAAACATAATTTGGATGTCAGTCTTGTCTTGCCGAGTAGCCATCTCAGTGTGCCATCCTCAGCAACCTGTCACCTGCCAACTGGAAAATACATAAAAGTCAGCGTTGCTGAGTGAGTTCTAGTTTTGTAATTAAAATACTTTACTTTACCTTTTCAAATCACGCTATACTTTTGTACATGCCCACACATTATACGTATACGTAGATAATATATTTATTATCTTTCATTTCATTCGTTAGCTTTCATTCATTCATCATAATTCAATATCATTCATTTATCATCTTGATCCCGTCAGGCTTTACCCTCTTCGTGGCACACAGCCACGATTACTGAGGTCGAATGACAGGGATCCCATTCTGTACTTTATTATGATATCTCATTCGTGAGCATACATCCTTCATACTTACAGATAATTATTATTATTATTATTATCCTCATCATTCGTTCAATTCATACTCTTTTCAATACTCTTTTGGTCTTTTCATCTTTTCTTACGAGTCTGTTGCGACAACAAGGCCGCTCACCTCAATATCGATCTTTTACGATCGTATGTTAGCCAAGTCTGTTGCAACACATAGTTGCTCACCTCAGTGGCAATCTCACGGATTGCCTGCTAACCGAGTCTGTTGCAACACAAAGTTGCTCACCTCATTGTCAATCTCAAAGATTGACCCTGTGTGCATCCTCCGGGGTAGCTAACCCGCATCACAGTTGAGCTAACACCTGCCAGGGGTGTGCACCTCCATACATTTGCTTGCAAGCCTTTCTTACATTCATTTGTTCATTTATTAATGCATGCATTCGTTCGTCATGTTCCTCTTTCATTATCTCTCACTTTACGTTCATTCTTCTTTATCATTAATCTTTCACTTTATTAATGATAATACTTCTTCGTTAACTTTTAAACATTCTTCATCATGTCATTCCATACATAAAAATATTTAAATAATAATATTGTTAACAATAATAAACTACTGATAATAGTATCAGTAATAATAAGGGTTAATCATTTATCATCATTATATACATAAAACATCATCATTAATTAACCCTAGTCATTAATCATGCAAAACCCTACTGCACAAACTCCAAGAAAAATTCTGTTAAAAATTCTAAGTGTTTGGGCGTAAGAGCCCTGTTCAGGCGTTTCACCACTGTCGGACTTACCAGCTTACACTTAGAAAATTTTCAACTCTGGACGTATAAGCACTGCTGGGCGTATAAGCCCTGTTGGACGTATGAGCCCTGTTGGACTTCTCACATTACACTTAGAAAATTTTTCTGGTCATACGACCACGGTTCAGACTTTTCACCTCCCATACTTGGTAAATTTTCAGACTCATGAGCACTGTTGGACTCATGAGTACTGTTGGGACTTATAACCCCCATACTTAGCAAATTTTCAGACTTATGAGTCTGGGCGTATTAGGACTGTTGGACATATTACATGCTTGGACTTATGACCCTACTTAGAATATTTCTAAGGCAAATCCCTGGGCGTATAAGCACTATTCAGACATATTATCTTGTACTTAGTTTTCTAAGTCCAAATTTCAGACATATGACCACTATTTGGCCTTATTAGCCGTATTAGCAGCTGTTCATGTGTCTAATTCATATTCCAGTCCCCAAACATCATAATACTTAGTTCGAAACATGTACATACGATTCCAGGCATAAACTTAACACAAACATAGCCATACGTTCACCCTAAAACATACTATATAATCATACACATGTACATAACATACGGGTTTCATACACAAATCCATAAAAATATACATACATGTATTTTCCAGCCCCAAAGTCGTTTAAAACAGGTAAAAAGGGGTCTAGAAACTCACCTTTGTTGTTCTTCACTTTCACACTCTTCACCCGAGCTTCTTCAACCAATTCCAACACTTTGAAACCTTCTTAACACGCATTTGAACACATAGAAACACACATAAGCATTTAACCGAGGCTAATCTAGCCAAGATCAACTTAAAAACATTAAACCTTACCTAAAAATCGAATTCTTGTTCTTGTTCTTCAAAAACCCGAAAGTTTCTCTGCTTTCTCTCTCTAAAAAAATACGAATGAGAGGATATGCAGACAACATGGGCGGCCATGCCTCCCTTTTTGTACAAATTAAATGTAAATTTTGTGCTCTTGCCACTTTTGCCCCCTCCACTTTAGGTTGACTTGCATTTCCTTCTTTTTCTTTCTCTTTTATTCTTTTATTTCTTTTAAAATAATACGGGTGTTACAAGTCCACCCCCTTATATAGGTTTCGTCCCCGAAACCTGTTATTCCTCAAACAGTTGTGGGTAATGTAGTCTCATCTCTTCTTCAGTCTCCCACGTAGACTCAGATCCTTTCCTGTGCTTCCACTGTACACGCACAAGAGGAACCACTTTATTCCTTAACCTCTTCTCCTTACGATCAATGATTGCCACTGGTTGCTCCATGTAATTGAGCCGTTCGTCTACTACAATATCCTCCAGTGGTACAACCATGTCTTCATCAGCTAAACACTTCCTCAGATGAGATACATGGAATATGGGATGAATTCCACTTAACTCATCTGGTAATTCAAGTCGATAGGCTACCTCTCCTACTCGTGCGACAATCTGGAAAGGTCCTATGTATCTCTGGCTTAGCTTACCTCTTTTCCTGAATCTGATAATACCTTTCCAAGGTGAGACCTTCAACATGACTCGGTCGCCAACCATGAACTCTATCGGTCTTCGTCTTTTGTCAGCATATGACTTTTGCCTATCTTTCGCCGCCTTCATGAAGGCTTTGATCTTTTCTAACTTCTCAGTCGTTGCTTCAATCACCTCAACACCTCCCAGTTCTTTCTGCCCAATGTCTCCCCAACATACGGGCGTCCTGCATCTCCTACCGTATAGCATCTCGTAGGGTGGCATGCCAATGCTGGCATGATAACTGTTGTTGTACGAGAATTCTGCTAACGGTAAGTGATCATCCCAACTTCCTCCAAAATCGATCACGCACGCCCGAAGCATGTCTTCGAGTGTCTGGATCGTCCTCTCAGACTGACCGTCCGTCTAAGGGTGATATGCTGTACTAATATGTAGCCTCGTCCCCATTGCATCATGAAATCTCTTCCAAAACTTGGAGGTAAACCGGGTGTCGCAGTCAGACACAATAGACACCGTACACCATGACGAGCTACAATTTCTTTGATGAACAGATCCGCCAATCTTTCGGATGAGTACGTTTCATGGATCGGTAGGAAGTGGGCACTCTTTGTCAAGTGGTCAACTATCACCCATATGGCATCATACCCTTTCGGGGTACGTGGTGGCTTCGTAATGAAGTCCATGGTGATATGCTCCCACTTCAACTCGGGTATATCCAACGGCTGGATCTTCCTGTACGGTTTCTGGTGTTCTGCCTTTACTTGTAAGCAAGTTAGGCACTTACTCACGTACTCCACTATGTCACGTTTCATACCCGGCCACCAGTAATCCTTCTTCATATCGTGGTACATTTTGGTAGCACCGGGGTGAATGGAGTATCGAGTCTTATGGGCCTCATCCATGATCTTTTCACGTAGATCCCCGTATCGAGGAATCCACATCCGCCCAAATCGGGTCTTAACACCAAGAGTGTTCTCACCCAATTCCGTAACTAGACCTCTCATCCTTTCGGAGTTAAGACGATCTTCTTTCAAAGCCTCGTCTTGGAACTCCTTAACCTGTGTCATCACATCGAAGGTCATAATCAGCTGATAAGCCTTCACCCGAATCGGCTCGGGCCTTTCCTTCCGGCTAAGGGCATCAGCCACCACATTGGCTTTGCCCGGGTGGTAATGGATATTATCTAACTTCTCAGTCGTTGCTTCAATCACCTCAACACCTCCCAGTACTTTCTGCCCAATGTCTCCCCAACATACGGGCGTCCTGCATCTCCTACTGTATAGCATCTCGTAGGGTGGCATGCCAATGCTGGTATGATAACTGTTGTTGTACGAGAATTCTGCTAACGGTAAGTGATCATCCCAACTTCCTCCAAAATTGATCACGCACGCCCGAAGCATGTCTTCGAGTGTCTGGATCGTCCTCTCAGACTGACCGTCCGTCTGAGGGTGATATGCTGTACTAATATGTAGCCTCGTCCCCATTGCATCATGAAATCTCTTCCAAAACTTGGAGGTAAACCGGGTGTCGCGGTCAGACACAATAGGCACCGGTACACCATGACGAGCTACAATTTCTTTGATGAACAGATCCGCCAATCTTTCGGATGAGTACGTTTCACGGATCGGTAGGAAGTGGGCACTCTTTGTCAAGCGGTCAACTATCATCCATATGGCATCATACCCTTTCGGGGTACGTGGTAGCTTCATAATGAAGTCCATGGTGATATGCTCCCACTTCCACTCGAGTATATCCAACGGCTGGATCTTCCCGTACGGTTTCTGGTGTTCTGCCTTTACTTGTAAGCAAGTTAGGCACTTACTCACGTACTCCACTACATCACGTTTCATACCCGGCCACCAGTAATCCTTCTTCATATCGTGGTACATTTTGGTAGCACCGGGGTGAATGGAGTATCGAGTCTTATGGGCCTCATCCATGATCTTTTCACGTAGATCCCCGTATCGAGGAATCCATATCCGCCCAAATCGGGTCTTAACACCAAGAGTGTTCTCACCCAATACCGTAACTAGACCTCTCATCCTTTCGGAGTTAAGACGATCTTCTTTCAAAGCCTCGTCTTGGAACTCCTTAACCTGTGTCATCACATCGGGGACATAATCAGCTGATAAGCCTTCACCCGAATCGGCTCGGGCCTTTCCTTCCGGCTAAGGGCATCAGCCACCATATTGGCTTTGCCCGGGTGGTAATGGATCTCACAATCATAATCTTTTATCAGCTCCAACCACCGCCTCTGCCTCATGTTTAGGTCCTTCTGCTCGAAGAAGTACTTCAAGCTCTTGTGGTCCGTGAAGATGGTGCACTTCGTCCCGTATAGATAGTGCCGCCAAATCTTCAACGCAAAAACCACCGCAGCTAGTTCTAGATCGTGTGTGGGATAGTTGACTTCGTGGGTCTTCAGTTGTCGAGATGCGTAGGCTATCACTCTTCCACGTTGCATCAACACACAACCTAGCCCAGAATAGGATGCATCTGAATAGACCACTAAGTCTTCATTCCCCTCGGGCAAAGTCAAAACAAGAGCTTGTGTTAGTCTTGTCTTCAACTCCTCAAAGGCAGTCTCCTGCTCTCGACCCCACACGAAATTCACGTTCTTGCGAGTCAATTTAGTCAAAGGTGAGGCTATCTTGGAGAAGTCTTGAATAAATCTCCTATAGTAGCCCGCTAATCCCAAGAAGCTGCGAATCTCGGATGGCGTCTTTGGTGACTTCCACTGCATTACGACCTCAACCTTCCACTGCATCTCGGATGGCGTCTTTAGCCGTATTAGCAGCTGTTCATGTGTCTAATTCATATTCCAGTCCCCAAACATCATAATACTTAGTTCTAAACATGTACATACGATTCCAGGCAGAAACTTAACACAAACATAGCCATACGTTCACCCTAAAACATACTATATAATCATACACATGTACATAACATACGGGTTTCATACACAAATCCATAAAAATATACATACATGTATTTTCCAGCCCCAAAGTCGTTTAAAACAGGTAAAAAGGGGTCTAGAAACTCACCTTTGTTGTTCTTCACTTTCACACTCTTCACCCGAGCTTCTTCAATAATAACAGGAGCAGGAGCAGCAGCAGGAGGAGCAGCAGGAGGAGCAGCAGGAGCAACAGGAGGAGCAGCGGAGGAGCAGCAGGAGCAGCAACAGGAGCAGCAGCAGCAGCAGCAATAATAATAACAATAATAATAACAACAATAATAACAACAATAATAACAACAATAATAACAACAATAATAACAACAATAATAACAACAATAATAACAACAATAATAACAACAATAATAACAACAATAATAACAACAATAATAACAACAATAATAACAACAATAATAACAACAATAATAACAACAATAATAACAACAATAATAACAACAATAATAACAACAATAATAACAACAATAATAACAACAATAATAACAACAATAATAGCAACAATGATAGCAACAATGATAGCAACAATGATAGCAACAATGATAGCAACAATGATAGCAACAATGATAGCAACAATGATAGCAACAATGATAGCAACAATGATAGCAACAATGATAGCAACAATGATAGCAACAATGATAGCAACAATGATAGCAACAATGATAGCAACAATGATAGCAACAATGATAGCAACAATGATAGCAACAATGATAGCAACAATGATAGCAACAATGATAGCAACAATGATAGCAACAATGATAGCAACAATGATAGCAACAATGATAGCAACAATGATAGCAACAATGATAGCAACAATGATGGCAACAATGATGGCAACAATGATGGCAACAATGATGGCAACAATGATCGTAACAATGATCGTAACAATGCTGGCAACAATGATGGCAACAATGATGGCAACAATGATGGCAACAATGATCGTAACAATGATCGTAACAATGATCGTAACAATGATCGTAACAATGATCGTAACAATGATCGTGACAATGATCGTAACAATGATCGTAACAATGATCGTGACAATGATCGTAACAATGATCGTAACAATGATCGTAACAATGATCGTAACAATGATCGTAACAATGATCGTAACAATGATCGTAACAATGATCGTAACAATGATCGTAACAATGATCGTAACAATGATCGTAACAATGATCGTAACAATGATCGTAACAATGATCGTAACAATGATCGTAACAATGATCGTAACAATGATCGTAACAATGATCGTAACAATGATCGTAACAATGATCGTAACAATGATCGTAACAATGATCGTAACAATGATAGTAACAATGATAGTAAC